>VZSR01003120.1:212513-256222 GCA_013398615.1 Brachypodius melanocephalos | reverse complement strand
ATTCTGCACCATCTCCTTCTCCAGTGAGGAAAGACCAGAAGATGCTGCAGCCACTGGGAAGGGAGAAGATGGAGCAGACGAGTTCTTATATGGGCAGGAGGAGGATGAAGAGGACGAGGAGGACGCAGGGGCTACCACGGACTTCGTGGCCTTTGCCAGCAGCTGCACCCTGCACGGGCTGAGCCACATCTTCGTGGAAGGCAGCCTGGGCGCCCGGCAGGCACTGTGGGCACTGGCCTTCCTCCTCTCCCTCTCCATCTTCCTCTACCAGGTGGCCGACCGCATCGCCTACTACCTGGAGTACCACCACGTCACTCTGCTCAGCGAGGAGGAGAGCCCCGAAATGACCTTCCCCGCCGTCACCTTCTGCAACATCAACCGTGTGCGGCTCTCGCAGCTCAGCCACGAGGACTTGCTCTACCTGGCCCCTCTGGTCGACTATGAGCCTGGGATGGAGCTGGGCTTTACCCCGGCCCAGCCTGGCCCCTGGGAGGAGGACGAGCCCCTAAATTTGTACGGGTTTTTTAACCGCACTTGCCACCAGCTGGAGGACATGCTGCTGAGCTGCAGCTACCGCGGCCAGCGCTGCGGCCCCGGGGACTTTGCGCCGGTGAGTAGCCCCAGGGTGGCCCGGCACGGGGAGCAGCTCCGGAGCTGATCGGTGTCGGATCAGGCACGCCAGGTGATGCTGCCCTTGGAGCTTGCTCAGGGACAGGCTGATATTTCAGCCCCATCTGCCAGAGCTGGGGACGGCACCGGCTGTGGAGATCCTCTGGTGGGATGTGGAGCGTATTCCCGGGGCTGTGCTTGCTGAGGAGGTGCCTGGCACCTCCATCCTGGTGGCATCAGGGCTTGTGGGCACCATGTGGTGTGACCCCACTGGGCTCACATGCTCCTTGCCCAGGCTGGCAGCTCTGTGGTGTTGGGGCCGTGCTGGCTGCCGGAGACAAGAGCTGGTTCCAGCTCGAGGAGGGATGGGGGGTCCAGGATCCAGTCCAGCCCCATCCTCTGCAGGGATGAAGAAAGGTTGGAGGAGGCACCAGTACAGGCATCGGGCTGAGTGCCACCACCCTGGGGAGCCACAGCTGCCGTGGGCTCTCTGGGGCTCAGGTGCTGTAAATCTGCAGTGTCTCCTCTGAGTCCAACTGTGGGAACATCTCCTCCTCCACCAGGGCCAGGATGGGCAGTTCCAACACTGAGAGATCCTGTGGGTCAGGAGCCTGGGTGGGACCATGCCCAGGCTGGGATGGCTGAGTTTTGGGGCTTGAGATGCTCTCCTGGCTCCGTGCTGTGGCTCCACACAGAGGGGCCTCAGTCTCAGCCCTGTGTCCTCTCCTGCAGGTCTTCACCCGCTATGGGAAGTGCTACACCTTCAATGCGGGGCAGGACGGCAAGCCCCGGCTCATCACCATGAAGGGGGGCACTGGCAACGGCCTGGAGATCATGCTGGACATCCAGCAGGACGAGTACCTGCCAGTGTGGGGGGAAACAGGTAACCCACTGCCCAAACAGGCCCATTCAGTCACCAGCAGCTCTGGGGGTGCTGCCCAGCCCCTCCCCACCTCCCCAGCCCCTTCCCAGCTCCCCAGACCACAGATCCACAGCCCTGAGGCTCTCTTCTCTCCCCTCTTTCCATTTTTCTGGTCTTTTCTTTCCCTTTTCCTCATTGTCTTTGCTCTTTGCCATGGCAACTCCCCATCGTTTAGACACGCAGCCATCACTTGTTTATAAATAGAGGCAAATACTTTCCCTGCCACACTCCCGGGTGTGGAGCAGCGATGTCGGGGTGGAGGGGGCAAGGACACGGTGCAGCAAACAGATGGACAGATGGATGGACATGTGGGTGAATGACTTGGCCCAGGGGAAGAGTGGGAGGCAGAAGTTGTGGTCCCTCTCAGGAGCAGGGACAGTGCTGTGCTCACCCCACTTCTCTCTGCCACAGATGAGACCTCATTTGAAGCCGGGATCAAGGTGCAGATCCACAGCCAGGATGAGCCCCCGCTGATTGACCAGCTGGGCTTTGGGGTGGCTCCCGGCTTCCAGACCTTTGTGTCCTGCCAGGAGCAGCGGGTAAGAACTGGGCAGGTCTGGGGTGTCCCCTCCCACCCTGCCCTGTGGGAGCAGAGCCTCCTCGCTGTGCCCCTGTCCCCACACTGGATGGAGAGGAGGACCTGGTCCTGGGGGACAGTGCCATGAGGGTGTCTGTCTCCTGCCACACTGCGGGGAGTTCTTTCCTCCTCTCCTCACTCCTGGCTTCTCTCCCCTTCCAGCTCATCTACCTGCCACCTCCCTGGGGTGACTGCAAGGCCGTGGCGGGCGACTCGGAGTTCTACGACACCTACAGCATCACGGCGTGTCGGATCGACTGCGAGACCCGGTACCTGGTGGAGAACTGCAACTGCCGCATGGTGCACATGCCAGGTGAGCCCCGTGCCCGGCCTGGCCCCAGCCCAACCCTCCAGTGTGGTCCCACCTGGAAAACCCACTCTGTGTTTCCGCAGGCGATGCCCCTTACTGCACCCCAGAGCAGTACAAGGAATGCGCCGATCCGGCCTTAGGTGAGGCTGCCCCGCCCCGTGGGACGGAGCTGCGGTGTTGGGTTTCTCCATCTCGCCATGCCCCTCTCTCCCTGCACAGATTTCCTGGTGGAGAAGGACAACGAGTACTGCATCTGCGAGATGCCCTGCAACATGACCCGCTACGGCAAAGAGCTCTCCATGGTCAAGATCCCCAGCAAGGCCTCGGCCAAATACCTGGCCAAGAAGTACAACAAGTCGGAGCAGTACATCGGGTAAGGCGCCGCGGCCGCGGCGGGGCAGGGCTGGGTCCCTCCATCCCAAACCTCAGCCTGATGCCACTTCTGTCCTGCACAGGGAGAACATCCTGGTGCTGGATATCTTCTTTGAAGCCCTGAACTACGAGACGATCGAGCAGAAGAAAGCGTACGAGGTGGCTGGGTTGCTGGGTGAGTGTTGGTGGCTGTGGGGAGCCCTGTGACAGTCCCCAGCCAGAGTCCCCTAGCGAGGTGATCTCGTGCTGGCCCCGTTCCCAAGGCACCGGGATGTGCCCACAGCACGGATGTGGAGCAGGGCACCCCACTGCCACAACCGGGCACCGGTCACTGCGGTGGCAAATTCTGCCCCTTTCTCTGCTCCCTCTGCCACCCAGCTCTGGACTCAGGCCACTGTGATGGCTTCTCTCTCCTCTGCAGGTGACATCGGAGGGCAAATGGGACTGTTCATTGGAGCCAGCATCCTGACAGTGCTGGAGCTGTTCGACTACGCCTATGAGGTGAGTGTCTCCTCCTGTGCTTGTGTGGGACACGGGGAAGAGCCACCCATGAGCCCCACAGCGCTGAAACGCGGCTCTGGCAGGTGATAAAGCACCGGCTGTGCCGGCGGGGCAAGTGCCGCAAGAACCACAAGAGGAACAACACAGACAAGGGCGTCGCGCTGAGCATGGACGACGTGAAGCGCCACGTGAGTGAGGGGCACAGGATGGTCCTCTCCTGCCTGTCCACTCCTGTTTGTCCTCTCCTGCTTGTCCCCTCCTGCTTGTCCCCTCCTGTAGCTCGGGGGCTGCCCAGGAGGTGCTGTGGGGCGGGGAGTCACCGTTCTGGGGAGCTCCTGGGAAAGGAGCAGAGGACGCAGGCAGAGATGCTGTGGGGGGATGGTGCTGGGTCTCTGCAAGGACCTGGATGAAACCAGCTGCCTCAACATCTCATTTCTCCTGCAGAATCCCTGTGAAAGCATACGGGGACACCCAGCAGGCATGACGTACGCAGCCAACATCCTACCTCACCACCCGGCCCGGGGCACCTTTGAGGACTTCACCTGCTAACCGACATCTGGATGTACAACCTGAGCTACCAAAGCCCTGCGAGAGCTGCCCTTCTCCCTGCTAGCGCCAGCAGAGAGACACATCTAGGGGGCCTTTGCTCCTCGGCACGGTGGGACACGGACAAGGGCGACGGCCTCGGATTTTGGGGCGGGCAGTGGGGTCGGGCAATGCCAGACCCCGGCACAGCCCCTGAGGCAGCTGCTCTGCGCCTGCCCTGCTCCTTCAGAGACTCCAGGATGCTCCAGCCCGGCCGTCCCGCGGAGCGGGAGCGACACGCACAGTGGGCCAGGGCATGAGCTTGCCCCGGCTCCCCCTTGGCTCCCCTCGGCCTTTTTAACTAAAACCCAGAAGCCAAGAAGAAGCAGCCGTTCGGCCGCAGTCTCCATCCACAGCCCTGTCCGTCTGTCCTCCGTCGTCTCCATGCTCATCCTACTCCAACGCCTTGGCCGTGCTTGCCAGGCCCCCTGTGCCTGGTGGGGGGATCATCGGGGAGCCCCTGGCATGCCTGGCACAGGGCAGCAGGCCGGGAGTCCCCGGAGAGAGCCTCTGTCCCCTGCGACAGCAGCTCCACCTCAGCTGGGTGCTCCTGGCACAAAGACGCAGCACCTCCACCTGTCCGTCTGTCTTCCTTGGCCCCTGCCCCGGGATCAGCCCCAGGAGCACTGGAGGGGGCTCAGCTGGGAGGTGCCACCTCAGCTCTGAGGACACTGGGCACCGTCCCTCCCTGCCCACCCCTCCTGGGCTCTGGGCAGCCTGGCCAGTTCCAGCGCTGCCCTGCAGTCCCAGCGCTGCCCTGCAGTCCCTCCTGCCCCCAGAGAACCCTGTGGCCTCTAACCCAGCCATCCTCGGGGAGAAAGGCAGAAGGAAACCAACCCTTGGCCCCATTTGGCCACAGCCCCCTGCTGGGGACACCCCTTGGCACCGCCGTGGCTGGGAAGGCACCGGAGCCCCAAATCCCCCCGGGGTTCACAGGGGGCTCTGGGGCCACAGCTCCAGCCCTGCTGAGCCCTGACAGCGCTGCCCCGGGGGGTTTGGGGTGTCTGTGGGTTCCCAGGGCCGTTCCCCCTCCCTGGCACAGCCCTGCCCTGGCTGGGGTCTGTGGCCAGGGGGTTGCTGCCCCCCCAGGCCTGTCAGCACTCACCACTCCCCTCTGGGGTCCCCATTTGACCCCCAGCCCGTCTCCCAGCCCCCAGGCCAGAGCCCTCCCCGGGCCCAAGTGCTACTTATCTTTAAGAGCTTTTGCAATAAGTCTTTTTAGTAATTTCTTTTTTCTAAACTGCAGTTTTGTTTTTTTTTTTTTAATTCTTGTCATTTTTATTCTTATTATTTGCTTCCTGACCAAAATTAGGAACTGGGGGTCAGTCCTTTGTATCCAGCAATCACCCAAAGACGACGGGCCGGCCACATCCATAAATTTTCTTATGGATTTCTCCTAATGTTTCATTGCGTTTCATTTATTTATTTTCTTTCTTTCTCTTTCCCATTCAAGCTTTTAAAGATGGGGCTGGGATTTGACCATGAGGCTCACTTGTTGAAGAAAATGCTTTTTTGTTATTATGTCATCGGCATTTTATATTTCTTATATATAATATATATGACTATATATATATGTGTACATATATATATATATATGCATCATGCCAGTGTAGATATCCATCCAGTAGCATTTAGGCCTTGTTCTTGTGCCATTTTTTTTTTCTGTTACTGATCTCTGAATGCCTTCAAGTGTATAAAGTGTGGAATTCTCTCCGGTATCTGTACTATGTACACACATTTTCATAGGAAGCACAATAAGATGACAGATGCATTGTACATCAATACCTGCTACTCTTAACAACGATGATATAAAGAATGATATAAATGATATAACTCCCCCACGCCGAGCCTTTCTCTCTTGCTGAGCTGCTGGAAATGCTCCCCCGAGGAGGCAGGTGGGGACAGCCTCATCCCGGGATGCTCCTGGAGCTGAAGGAAAGGGAGGGGGAGGAAGAACCTTTGGGCCAGACTTCAGTGCTGCCTGGGACGTGCAGAGTGTGCCCTGGGTCAGAGCTGAGGCTGAGCTGAGCCTCCCTTTCCTGGGAGCTCCGGGTGCCTCATCGAGCTCCAGCCTCGCTGCTTTCCCAAGGAACTCCTCCCAAGAGAGACAGGGCTGGAGGAGGGAGCTGATTTCTGCTCCCGAGCAGGGAAAGGAGAATTAACACTCACAGAGCTGTTAATTCCTGACAACTCCAGTGCCTCCGTGCTTTGGGACCCACCTGAGGCACAACAGGAGTCGCCAGGTGGAATTTCACCCTGGCAGGAGCCCTGGGAGCACGACCCAAATATAAACACACCTAAACACGTCCTAAAAATTTCCAGCTACAAAGAACAAAAGTAACAACGGAGCAGATCCAACAGCGGGCATCCAAAAAAAGCCCTCAGGGCTCCATGGAGACTGAATAATAGGGAGTGGGAGTGGGCAGGGAACGCTGAAATGCCGACACGCACACCCACACCCACCCTCCCCCCGGTCCCTTGGCTCCGACCATGTCCTCTGGCTCCTAGAAATGGCAGAGGAGTGTTTTGCATCTCAACGAGACCAGTCTCACCCTGCTCTGGTGCTTCCCGGCCAGAGCAGGAGCTGCAAAGGCCAGGGTGGGTGGGATTTAAAGAACGGCCGGGCCAGGAGGGCGTTAATGAACGCGATTAATCACAGGCAGAGCCGTGCCCGCTCCCTCCCCGCGGCATCCCCCGGCTCCGGCAGCTGTAATCCCCTCGCAGCTCCCGCTGGACCTGCTGGCTGTGCTGGGAGCAGGTCACCCCGTCCATCTGTCACAGCCCGGCTCTCCGAGGGCTCCCTGAGGACTCGGGGGAGGTGTCTGAGCCCCAGGGGCAGCACAGCCCTGCAATTCCCGTGGAACGCAGCAGGTACCGGGCAGGTACCCCCGGGAGGGGCTCAGGATGGGACGTGCAAAAGCTGCTCTTTCCAGGCACAAGACTCCAGCGTGTCCCTTGGAGCATCGTGGGACAGCAGGAGTGGGCTGAGAACATCAGCTCCTGGTCCTCCCTCACTGACTGCCAGTGGCAACAGGCACTGAGGGACAATCGCACAGCCCTGGGTGCTGCTGTCCTGCAGCCAGAGCAAGGCTGCCTGGGCACGAAAGTTTCCATGGAGCCGCCAGCAGGTGCAGGGGAGGCATTTCCAAAGCTGTTCCACCAAACCCTCGGGGCAGGAGAAAGAAGAAAGGACACAATTAGGTCACCCCGGAGGCTCTCCAGGCTGAACAATCCCAACTCTTACAGCAGAGCTGCTCCATCCCTCGGATCATCCTGGACTTGCTCCAGCAGCTCCACGTCCTCCCTGTGTTGGGACCCCCGGGCTGGAGGCAGCGCTCATCAGATGATCATCATTAATTGTTTAATTAATACTCGTGGTGCGACTGCACACTTGGCTTTTTCCATGAATTAATGCTGACTGGATTTGTGTCCCTTTTCTCACCGAGTACAGGAAACTGCTTCAGGGAAAAGGACCTTAATGTTAATACTTGCAGAAAGTGGCCTTTAACTCCAACCTCCTGCTCTCTGTGGAACCCCAGAGGAGACAGGAATCCTTCTCCTGGTGCTCCGCCTAAACCTGCAAAAACTGGAGCCATTTATGGACATTTGTTTTCCCCATAAATTTCATCCTTAAGATCCCAGAATTCCTGAGGTTGGAAAAGATCATCAAGTCCAAACTGTGACTGATCCCCACCAGAGCAACTGGAATCCCCAGCTGTTCCCTGGACTTCTCCAGGGGTGGTGACTCCACCAGCTCCCAGGGCAGCTCCAATGCCTGACCACCTTTTCCATGGAGAAATTCCTCCTGGATGTTACAGAGGGCAGCTCTGGTGGGAGGTGTCACTGCCACACCTGCACCTCGGAGCCCTCCATCCCTGGGAAAGGCACATCCACCTCTTTCCCAGCACATCCCGGAGCAAGAGAGGCTCCAGGACCAGGGAACAGGGGCTGAAATCACGGCCCGGGAGCGGGGGCTAACACCCCCCAACCTTTCCCAGTGTCTGGAATGATCCCGCAGCCCCAGTCCCACCCATCATGGTCCCCGAATTTGCTTTTCTGCACTCCCTGCCCCAAATCCTCACGGTGCCCATTCCCTTCTCTGATCCCCCAGGACCCAGCACTCCCAGTCCCAGCCCTCAAAGTCCCCTTCCCTCACCCCCAGCCCCTCACGACCCCAAATCCCCCTAATCCCCGCCGCTCGGTCCTCCCGTCCGGCAGGGGGCGCTGCCGGTGGCGGGCGCGGGCGGCTCCTCCCCGGCTCTCCGCGCGCCGTGCGGGGCCGTTTCCGGTTCCGCTCCCTTTGTGCGAGACAAGATGGCGGCGCGGGCCGGGTTCCAGTCGGGGCCTGCGAGCGGCGGCGGCGCCGGGGCCGCGCCCGGGGCCGCGCTGGGCCCGGGAGCGCCGGGCGGGGCGGTGCGCATGGGCCCGGCGCCGGGGCAGGGCCTGTACCGCTCGCCGCTGCCCGGAGCCGCCTACCCGGTGAGGCGGGGCGGCACGGGGCGGGGCGCGGGGCCGGGCGCGGCGGGCGCTGACCGGGTCTCTTGTCTCCGCAGCGCCCCGGGATGCTGCCGGGCGGTCGCATGGCGCCGCAGGGCCCGGCCATGGGTCCTCCCGGGTACGGTGGGAGCCCCGCGGTGCGGCCCGCGCTGGCGCAGGCCGGGCTGGACCAGGCTCGCAAGCGGCCGGCGCCGCAGCAGCTTCAGCAGGTGCAGCCGCAGGCGGTGCCCAACCGCAACCACAAGTAAGGCACGGGGGGCACGGGGAGAGGGCGCATCCCGGGGCTAACGGGGACATCCCGGAGCATCCCCAGACAATCAGAGCACGTCGGGGCAGCAGCAGCATCCTTGGGAAGAGGGGACATCCCTTGGGCTGCCTTGGGGTTCAGGAGGGATTTCTTCCTGGAAATTGCCAGGCATTGGAAGGGGCTGTCCAGGGAGGTGATGGAGTTCCCATCCGTGGGGGTTTTCAAAGAATGACTGGACATGGCACTCAATGCTCTGGGCTGGTGACACGGTGGGAATTCAGCACAGATTGGAGTCAAGGAAAGTCTTTTTCCAGCCTCAAGGATTGTTGGCCATCCTGCAGCACTCAGGGGGCTGAAAGGTCCCATCAGGTCTTTGTGCATTCCCCTGGCATTGGAGGACAACACTGGGCAGGCCAGGGCTGAGTTTATGTCACGTGCCTGCATCCTGATGTGATGCTCCAGTGAGAATGAAATTCATCCTGGATTTAAAATGCTGTTCCTGGGAAAGCCAATCCAAAGTGGATTGAGGCTGGAGTGTCCCTTGGTGTGGACGTTGTGTCACCCTCCCAAGGGATGAACTCCCTTTCCAATAGATGTAATTCCCTTACTCAGTGCTCAGAGGGGTGAGAAACCAGTTAGCCACACTGGAGCAGGGCTCAGTTAACTGGGGAGTCACTGGCCAGTCAGTGCTGCAGGTTTATGAGTTCCCGTGCCCAGAACCATTCCCATTTTCACTCCTATTTTGCCTCTTGCCCCTGTCAGTGCCAAGAAGAAGAAGATGGCAGATAAAATCCTCCCGCAGAGGGTGAGTGGGACACAGGGAGGGGTTCAGGGGGGAGGTGAGGCAGCCTGGGGCACTCTGGGGGGCTGATGGGCATTTCCATCCTTGCTTGGCTACAGATCCGTGAGCTCGTGCCCGAATCCCAAGCCTACATGGATTTGTTGGCCTTTGAGAGGAAGCTGGACCAGACCATCATGAGGAAGCGCTTGGATATCCAGGAGGCTCTGAAACGCCCCATCAAGGTAGAGGAGCCCATGGGTTGTATCCAGGGTTTGGAGGCTCCTGAGTTCAGGCAGCAGGAGGGCACTGAAGGCTCGTGTCCTGTGAGTGTGGCATATCAGGAGTCCCAGCTACACCTCTGTCCTCACTGTCTGCTCCAGGAGAGGGGGAATGTGAGGCAGCTGAAAACATTGAGCTCAGCTTTAGCAAAACCTGTGCAGGACAGTTGGCCCTGTAAAAGAGAATTAACGCTGAGCTGATGCTTTTTCTCGTAGCAAAAGCGAAAGCTGCGTATTTTTATCTCCAACACCTTCAACCCAGCCAAGTCAGACGCCGAGGATGGAGAAGGAACCGTTGCCTCCTGGGAGCTTCGGGTGGAAGGACGTCTGTTGGAGGATGTAAGTGGGAAGTAGCCAACCTCAGAGGAGAGCATGGATGTGGAATTGGCAATGAAACCAGTTTCCTAGTGTCTGAGAGCACAGCTGGGGCTTGATATCCTCCTTCATCTCTGTTTTCCAAGGAGTCTGATGGTGACGAGACCGAGAGCCCAGCTTGGAGACCGATGGGTATCCCCACGGCAGGACATGAGTTGTCCAAAGTTCTTAGAGTTGTGAGAATCACTGGTGAGAGCAGCTCAGTGGCACTTGTGTCCCCAGCTCTGAGAACCAGGGCACTGGCATTGTACGTAACTGCTGAGGGGTTTAACTCCTGCGAGCTCATCTTTAACTCCAGTCTTTCCCTTTCTGACTTGGAAACTTGATTTTTGAGCACACGTTGGTGAATTCAGGTGTTCAGAACTTACAGGAGCTGCACGGTGGCTGTGCTTGAGTGCTGAGACTTGCTGCCCTAACCCTCTTCCTCCCTGTGTTGCTTGCAGTCTGCTCTGTCCAAATATGATGCCACCAAGCAGAAAAGGAAATTTTCGTCCTTCTTTAAATCTCTGGTCATTGAACTTGATAAAGACCTGTATGGCCCTGACAATCACCTAGTAGAGGTGAGCTGCTTTTTGCTGTGTTTCCTCTAAAAGTGGGTTGGTGTTTCAGCAGGTGGGGTTTGTGTGTCATTTATAACTTGGGAGGTGGGAATCCTTGAGGTTCCTGGGAGCCAGGAGCTCTTGGATTCTCACTTTGGCTTTTCCTCTAACTTGCTGAAAGTCAGAACAAATGTTTTGACTCCTGTTTCGAACTCTTACGTAGGAAGACTTGGAGCTTTCTCTGGCTGGGTGGGATTTACTGGCAAAGCATTTGTGTGCTCAGGAGCAGGAGGAATCATGTGAGGGGGAACTTCTAAATTCCTTCTCATGTTCCAGTGGCACAGAACTGCTACGACTCAGGAGACAGATGGCTTCCAGGTGAAGAGGCCAGGAGATGTGAACGTGCGCTGCACTGTCCTGCTGATGCTGGATTACCAGGTAGCATAGTAGGGAAAAATTCCTCCCTGTGGGGGTGGTGAGACCCTGGCATAGTTGCCCAGGGAAGCTGGGGCTGCCTCATCCCTGGAAGTGCCCAAGGCCAGGTTGGACAGGGCTTGGAGCAACCTGGGATAGTGGAAGGTGTCCCTGCCCATGGCAGGGGGTGGAATGGGATTTCTTTAAGGTCCTTCCCAACCCAAACCATTCCATGATTCCATGCTGGGAGCAGCAGTGCTGGGCATGCACCATTCCTGTGTCTGGGCCTGCCTCACCTCTCGGTGCTCTTTGTTCAGCCTCCCCAGTTCAAACTGGATCCGCGCCTGGCTCGGCTCCTGGGGATCCACACCCAGACCCGGCCCGTGATCATCCAGGCCCTGTGGCAGTACATCAAAACCCACAAGCTGCAGGACCCCCACGAGAGGGAGTTCGTCATCTGTGACAAGTACCTGCAGCAGGTGAGCAATGGCAGGGCTGGAACAGCAGCACCTGGAGCAGTTTCCCCGTGTGGACAGCCAGGGGTGACTGCACCAAGCCCCTGCTCCTCCCTCAGCCCTGTCTCTGTCACAGATATTTGAGTCGCAGCGGATGAAGTTCTCTGAAATCCCACAAAGGCTTCACGCCTTGCTGATGCCTCCTGAACCGATCATCATCAATCATGTGATCAGGTGAGGCTGCTTCATGTGTGTTCCTGTTTCCAGGAAGGTGTGGGAGGGACGGATGAGGCTGGCACGGGAAGACAATGTGATATGTCCTGATTTTCAGCAGCAGTTCCCATGTTGCCTGTCACTGTTCCTTTGTACAAGAACAGCCGCCTCTCTCATTACCACATCCCTCTTCCAAAGGCACTCCTACATCCCTGCTGTCCTTTGCTGTGGATAGAAGCCTTGTTGGAGCAATCACTCATTTCTTTTGCTGCAAAGCCATCAGTGGGCTTTTGCTGATTTTGGGGCTGAGGCTAACAGTGGCATGGCTTGTCCCTGTCCCTGCCTGCACTCTGACTGCTGCAGCATCCCAGAGGAGCTGCATTTACTGTTTCCTTGAACTGGTCCCAGATTTTGCCTTCTTTCTGGAACTACTCCCTGATTTTGGCTTCTTGTGGATGTCCTCAGTGTTGACCCAAATGACCAGAAGAAAACAGCCTGCTATGACATTGATGTGGAGGTGGATGATACCCTGAAAACTCAGATGAATTCCTTTCTGCTCTCCACAGCCAGTCAACAGGAAATTGCTGCTCTGGATAACAAGGTAGGAAAAGCTCCTCCAGGTCTGATGTCCTTGTTGCTGGGCAGGGATGTGTCTCTGGACAGGACAGGAGTGCTTTATTGTTTGGAAGCTGCAGTGGGATGAGCTGTGTTTACAAACATGTGGCTGTACTTGGAAATGTAGTTTTTAAAGCAAACAGTCTGTGGGAAAATGGGTAATATTTAGAGCAAGGAACTGGGAACTGAAAATCCTGCTAAGTGTAAGTCAACGAGAGAGTGTAAGAATTTGCCTTCATGTGTTGGATCTCTTGATGTTTCTGACTTCTCCCCTGTTCAGCAGTTCCATTCTGTGTTTGTCTCCTTCAGATCCATGAAACAATTGAGACCATCAACCAGCTGAAGACACAGCGCGAGTTCATGCTGAGCTTTGCCCGAGATCCTCAGGGCTTCATCAACGACTGGCTCCAGTCCCAGTGCCGGGATTTGAAGGTAAAAGCTTTGTCTTGTGTGGAAGGTGGTCCAGTTCACACTCTTCCCTCATTAGAATGAGCTCCCACAGAGAGAAGGAGGCAATTTCCTCCTTGGAAAGCGAGGCTGAGATTTGAGTCAAACGTAAGAAGCTGACCTGAGGGCACTGAGATGTCTGTGAGGAAGGGGAAGGAGGTGGGTTTGCTCAGCACAGCCAGAGCTTTTGCACTCGCTGAGCTGTTGTGCCTTTGTGCTCTCCAGACAATGACTGATGTCGTTGGGAATCCCGAGGAGGAGCGCAGAGCTGAGTTCTACTTCCAGCCGTGGGCGCAGGAAGCCGTGTGCCGATACTTCTACTCCAAGGTGAGCAGGGGTCCCTCTCCGTGCCTGTCACTCCTTGGAGCACACAGTGCTGGCTGCATCTTGGTCCCAGTTCGAGCTCACCCTTTCCCAGCTGGCTGCTGTGTTAATTGGGTGCTCTGGTGCTGGGTGTTAATGCTGCAACTCGGCTCCTCTTGCAGGTGCAGCAGAGACGGCAGGAACTGGAGCAGGCCCTGGGGATCCGGAACACATAGGCTGCTCTGCTCCTCCCCAGGCAGAGGCATCACAGCTTTTTGTGGAGACAGAGCTGCAGAGCTCGCTGTTCCAGCTCACCGAATCCCACTCCGACAGCAAGGCCCACGTTATTCATCCTGGCATTGTCCCTGCTGGGGCAAGCCCAGGACACCTGGGGCAAGCAGACAGGCTCCAATGAGCACACATTTCTACCTGGTTTTCTTCCTGACTGTTGCCTTGTCAGTCCCAAGGCTTCCACAAGCGTCCCTGTGACTCCACACTGCCCGTAGTGTCCCCGGTAGCCAGAGTGACTCTGAGTCTTCTTTCAGCCCATTCCTCCCCAGCCAGCATCTGGTTGGGCACTCAGAGCTGGCTCTGAAGCCTGGCTCTGCTTTAAGGTGTGGCTGGCCTCTTCCCTGCCACGTTTTACAGCCTGTGCCAGGCACTGTTGTGGGCAGGATGCCATGAGCTGACATACCTCCCTGCCCTCACCCCCTCCTCGGAGGGTGCTGCTGCACTGGGCTGCCTCATAGGTCACTCTCCTCCTTGAGGAAGTTACTGAACTGTGTAGAGAATTGCTTCTTCCCTTCTCCCTTCTTCCCTGCCCCATTCCCTTCATGTTCCATGCTGGGATCACAGGGAGACAAGGTAAGGTGTTGGCTTCCTGCAGGGATGCGGAAGCGTTGGAGTGATGCAGCGCTCTGCACTTCAAACACCTACAAGTGGGTTCCAGCAAACCACGTGGCTGCTTGTTTTCCTTGGAGCAAGGAGAGGGGATGCAGCAGCTGCCTGGAATTCTGCAGGGACAGTGTTGTAGGCTCATTCCTTTGGGACAGTTGTCCTGTGTCACTTGCTGTGGGGACCAGAGGCTCCTTCGTGTGGATCCAAGGGTGTAACAGGACAGCCCTTGGAAATGGACATTTTTCCAAGCATATGTGATTTAGCAGGTGTTTCCGTGCTGAAGCTCCTGTGGTTTGTAGTCAAGTTTAGGCTGTGGGGCTGCCATAGGGCCCAACATGGTTCAGGAATGTACAAATAGATTTTTCTCCACTGTGAGGAGTAGCAGCCCCGATGCCTCCTCCTGGATCCCAGTGTTTCTGCTCGGGACCGTAATGCGAATGGACTCAAAAGTTGGTCTGACTCTTGGAATAGCTGCAGGATCATGTTACTGATGAGCCCTCACCCAGTTCAGTGTGGCTGGGGAGGCTGCTGTGAGTTGGAGCACCTGGGTGGCCCTACTACTCCTTGTGTCTGTGTTACTACATGTCTGTGAGTAATAGACTCTCGACTTCCCCTCTCCTTTGCCCTTCTGAAATGCTCCTCTGTGGTACTGGGGTGGAGGTCTTGGTGCTGGAAAAGCAGCCCTTGACTCCTCGGGGTACTCCCACAGGAGGGATGCTGAGTCCTACATAGGCAAACGTAGCTGTTGCAGAGTAACTGCTTTTCTTAACTGAATATTACGGTTTTTTCCATGGACCAAAATTTTTTTTTTTTGTACTGTATCCTTGTAGATGTCACCCAGTTTTAATAAAAGACTCCTGTGAAGGAAGCTGTCCTCCTCCTTCCATGCTGACAGCGCACACTCTCCCAGCTGCCATGGGAGATGAGCCTGGTGACTCCCAGGGAAGGGACAGGATTATCTCTGCTTTCTTCTTTTCAAAGCCAGCAGGGTTAAGTGACTGGAGAGAAAATGTTCTTCATATTTTGGCCATTTATAGCGAGCCCTTCTTGGAGGGATCTCCCAGCTTGCAGACTCCACTAAGCCTTTGCAGAGGTGCTTTTGTGGTAAACAAAGTAACTTGAGCAAAACTGGAAATCCAGTGGCCAATGTTAATAAATCCTGAACTGCTCTGTGTCCACTTGGCTGGGTTGTGGCAGCCTGTTGGACATCCCAGGGGAGGAGGGCAGAATTTGAAGGAAACTGTAGTACAGGTTATATGCAAGAGTAGGAAGCCCTGGGGCAAGGAAGGATCCTCTGGGTGAAGGGGAAAGTGCTGCTGCCTCGGGCTGTGGTGGGGGCAGGAGCCAAGTCCTGGGGCTGCACCAGGCAGTTCCTGCTCCTTCATGGTGTGGAAATGGCACTTTTTAGCAAGAGGGGGACCGTGAAATGCTTTTATGCAGAAAGGCTCAGCAGTCAGGAGTCAAAGGCCTCACGGGGTCTGCAGCTTCCTCACGAGGGGCAGCTCTGATCCTGCTCTTTGGGACAGTGACAGGACCCGGGGGAACC
Organism: Brachypodius melanocephalos; assembly: GCA_013398615.1. Lineage (NCBI taxonomy): Eukaryota > Metazoa > Chordata > Aves > Passeriformes > Pycnonotidae > Brachypodius > Brachypodius melanocephalos. Next base: position 240,739 of record VZSR01003120.1, on the reverse strand, counting down.
GCTGGAGCTGTGTCAGGGGGGTTGGGATGGATATTAGGGAAAGGATATTTTCCCCCAGAGGGTGCTCATGCACTGACCAGGCTCCCCAGGGAATGGTCACAACCTTGACCCTGTCAGAGCTCAAGGGGCGTTTGGACAACGCTGTCAGGCACAGGGTGGGATTGTTGGGGTGTGTCCTGTGCAGGGCTTGGACTCGTTAATCCTTGTGGGTCCCGTCCAGCTCAGGATATTCCATGATTCTGTGACTCCTGGTTCTGCGGGATCTGAGCTGCTCCAGGGCAGCGCTTTGCACCTGCCGCGCACCGACCACCGGCTGTGCCGGGAGCGGGTGCTCGGTGTCCCCGGGGCGAGGCGGGGCCGGGGGCGGGCCGGGGCCGCCCCTGCTCCGGGCAGCCTTGAAATAGCAGGGACGGGTTCCAAGCTCGCAGTGCCCCGCTCTCGACACCATGGGTGGCAAGAAGGTTTGCATCGTGGGCTCTGGCAACTGGTGAGCGCCGGGCACCCGGGTCCCCTCGGCGAGCACAGCGCGGTCCCTGTCCTCCCCCGTCCTCCCTCGGCACCCCCGGTAGCCGGTGCCAGCCATCCCCATTCCTGCAGGTCACAGCGTGACCTGTGGAGCCCTGGGCTCCCCAGTGCCCACTGCCACGGCCTCCCTCTGCCCTCTGCAGGGGTTCGGCCATCGCCAAGATCGTCGGCATCAATGCAGCTCGGCTGAGCAGCTTTGAGAACCAGGTGAACATGTGGGTGCTGGAGGAGGAGGTGGGTGGCCGGCGGCTCACGGACATCATCAACACGGAGCACGAGAATGTCAAGTACCTGCCGGGGCACAAGCTGCCCCCCAACGTGGTGAGTGTGGGCTGCCAGCAGTCTCTCCGAGGGGCAGAGCTGATGGCTGGGCTCTGGAGAGAGGCCCGCAGCTCTGCGGAGCTGCTGGAACTCCGGGGTGTGAAGGCAGGGGATGCACCGGGCTGTGGGGGACTCGGTTACCGCCTCCCACTGACCTTCATCTGTGCTTGGATGAGCTGCAGCCCTGGCTGCTCTCACCTTTGCCCCTGCTCTGGCATCCCACAGGCTGGGCTGGAGGCCATGTGGCTGCCTCTGAGCTGGCATCCTCCCACTCTGCTCCAGCCCCTCTGCCCTGCCAGCTCTGGCAGGGACCTCAACATGGTGACTTTGAGCCCTTCCTTCCCTTCCAGCTTCCCAGTCCCTAATAAAAGTCATGCTTTATTCAGGTGGCAGAGCCAGACCTGCTCAAAGCCTGTGCAGGGGCTGATATCCTCCTGTTTGTGGTGCCCCATCAGTTCATTGGCAAGGTCTGTGACCAGCTCAAGGGCCACATGAAGAAAGAGGCTGTTGGGATGTCACTCATCAAGGTGCGAGCAGGACCAGCACTCGCCAGGGTGCCGGGCCAAGTCAGGGCAGCTGGAAGCAGCCTGGCTCGGAGTGGCTGCCAGGGGAATCTGGAGATTTTGGAACAGAAATGGGCAGTGGAGGGAAGAAGGGAAGTGGGGGCAGAGTCTTTGTGGGGATTTGGAGGTGTTGGTGGAGAAGGGTGAGGGCATATGGGGGATCTCAGGTGCTGAGAGGAGCAGGGCACAGCTCTGCCCATCAGGATCAGTTGGAGCACTGTGGGGAATGGCAGGATTGGGGTGCAAGGCAGGTGTCCAGGAGGGGCAGGTGCTTGTGGTCTGGTTGGCAAGGTGGTGTTCAGTCAAAGGTTGGACTCAATGTCCTTAGAGATCTTTTCCAGTCAAATTGATTGTGTGCTCTCTGTCCCAGGGTGTGGATGAAGGACCAGATGGGCTGAGGCTGATCTCAGACATCATCCATGAGAAACTGGGAATAGATATGAGTGTGCTCATGGGGGCCAATATTGCCAAAGAAGTGGCAGAAGACAAGTTCTGTGAAACCACCATTGGTAAGGAGACACCATCCCTCCTCATTAGCAGCTTTCCTGTGTGATGAGCAGGAAGAGGCAAAGGGTAGAGTATGGTACAGCTCAAAATTCCTGCTGCCTCGAGTGAACTGGCCCTGTTCCCTGGGATGACAGGAGACTCCAGAGGAGCTGGCTGAACCCATTCCCAGGGTTTGTGATGGGATCACTTGCTTCATTAACAATGAGTTGTGTAGCTAAAAGTTCCTGCCAGCCTGGACCCAGCATCCAGCAGCTGCCTGGCACAAATTAAAGGGGTGGGCACCAAGAGGCCCTTTAGGAATAAGTTTCATCCTTAATTTCCTTGGGCTTCACAGGATGCCCACCTGGATCTCATGTTATTGCCATGACAGAGCTGCTTGGAAGTTCATCTGGTGACTATTTCAACATCCTCCACACTGTTGGGGACTGTGCACAGAGCCAAAACAAACAGAACTGTTTGCTGGGTCAGAAGTTGTGGCATTCAAAGTGTCTGTTTTATTAAACAGCAGCAAACACACTGGGCAGGAGGCTGGGGAGGTGGCACAGAGCCCACAGCCCTTGCAAGCACACAAGACCCTGCAGGGACAGGCAGGACAGAAAGCTTTGAAGATGCTTTTAACCTACTGAGCATTCAGAAAGTCATGTCTGTCTTGCTTGACACAGCAGCAGGGATTGTCCCTGCCTTCTGGGAATGCCAAAGTTGAACATTGCTTATCTGTCAGGCAATGTGTGCCTGGCTCTGTGTGGACCTGCAAATGTTTTGCAATGTCCATTGGTTGGGCAATAGGTTTCCCACACTGGATGACCTTCAGGAGAGCATAGACCTACCTCATGATCTTCCCCATCATCTTCTTCCTCATCCCTTTGTCTCCTCAGGCTGCAAGAACATGAAGCACGGGCAGATGCTGAAGGACCTGATGCAGACACCCAACTTCCGTGTGTCAGTGGTGCAGGACGCTGACACTGTAGAGATCTGTGGGGCTCTCAAGGTGGGTGAGCAGAGCCTGGGGCTCTGCAGGAAGCTCAGAGCAGGACAGATGATGGGCACTGCACAGACAGCAGCCAGTGTTTGGGATCACACAGGCTGCTCATGGATGCAGCCAAGCCTGAGCTCCGTTGGGAAGAGATCCCTCCACGTTGCCATTGTTTTCCAGAATGTGGTGGCTGTAGGAGCTGGTTTCTGTGATGGGCTCGGCTACGGTGACAACACAAAGGCTGCCGTGATCCGCCTGGGCCTGATGGAGATGATTGGCTTTGCCAAACTCTTCTGTAAGGGCCCTGTCACCTCCTCCACCTTCCTGGAGAGCTGCGGCGTTGCCGACCTCATCACCACCTGTTATGGGGGCCGCAACCGCAAGGTCGCCGAGGCTTTTGCCAAGACTGGGAAGGTGAGCAGAGATGGAAGAGGCTGACACTGACACGTGTGGATGAAACTGTGTCAGGGGAGGTTTAGGTTGGGTATCAGGAAAAGGTTCTTCACCCAGAGGGTGCTCAGGCACTGAACAGGCTCCCCAAGGGTGCCAGAGCTCAAGGGGTGTTTGGACAACACTCTGAGGCACAGGGTGAGATTGTTGGGGTGTCTGTGTGCGCCCAGGAGTTTGACTGGATGATCCTTGTGGGTTCCTTCCAACTCAGGATATTCCATGACTCTATGATCCGTGCATCAACCTGGTGAGCAGGCAGGGAGGTGATCCCAGTTAGCACTGAGGGATCTGTCTGTGCTTGGCTAGTGCTGCAGCCCAGCTCCAGGGCAGGAACGTGGTGCAGTGGTGGGATTGCAGGTCCAGCTCCTCACTGCTGGGTTTTTTCAGTCCATTGAGCAGCTGGAGAAGGAGATGCTGAATGGGCAGAAGCTGCAGGGTCCCCAGACATCTGCTGAGCTGCATCGAATCCTCAAAAGCAAGAATGCAGTGGAGAAGTGAGTGCCGGAATCTCTGTGTTTCATTGGGGTGGGGCTGGGACCTTTTCAGGAGCAGCAGGAGGGGAAAGCCCCCTTGGTGTCTCTGCACTGCCCACATCCCACCAGCTGGGCAGGAGTGGCCTGCTGGATGGGCACAGTGCCACTGGCCCACCTGCTCCTACACGCCATGACAGAAGTCGAGGTGCTCTGACTCTGCCTGTGGTGACTTTCTTTGCCTGCTCACAGGTTCCCCCTCTTCACTGCTGTGTATCGGATCTGCTATGAGGGAAAACCTGTCACTGACTTCATCGCGTTTCTCCAGAACCACCCTGAGCACATGTAAGGGGCTCTGCCTGCAGACCACAGGCCCTGCTGAGATGTGCTGAGAGCTCTTGCCCACACCAACCTGATCTGCTGCCACAGCCTTGGAAGGAGTCCAGGTCTCCTGGGAGCCTTTGCAGACTGCTGGAAGAGCAGAGGTTCCCTGACACTGCCCTGGACACTGAGCCTGGCACAGAGGTACTGCTGACCTCTTTCTCTCTTTGAAGGGCTCATTTAATTGCTGCTGCTGTCTAAGACCTGCCCTGAGCAGGGCTGAGCATCTTCCTCCTTCCACTTCCTCACAGTGGATTCAGCTGTGGGAAGGACTCTGCCAGGCCATCATGATGGAAAAGGGCTGGGCACTGCCTGGGAGGGAAAACAGTGTCCCAAGTCCTCCCTCTTAGCCCTATGGAGCCACTCTGGGTGACACCAGCTCTTCCCTACCTGCTGCTGCTTTTGCATTCCTTGTCTGGTGGAGAGGGCACAGTCCCCTGCCAGGTTCCACCTGGTGAGTGGAGCTCTCAAGACTTCCAGAGGCGCTGAAGATCTTTCTAAGCAGCACCAGCACGAACAATGGCATTCCTTCCCACCCAGCCATATGCTGCTTTTCCCCAGCTGTTCCTGCTGACCCAGGGACACTCTGGAGCTTGTTTATATAGTGCTTTTGCTCTATCAGATCTGGCCCCAGCCCTGGGAACTCCCCTGTTGTCACAGGTTTGCCTGTGCTAATTCCATGCCCGCTGACTTCTGTCTCTGTCTCAGTTTGTCCTCTGGGGCTTGGCACTGCAGGGACCAACTGCCCCCAAGTCTGTGTTAGCAGCTGCTGTGACCCCTGTACCTGCACAGCAGGCAGGTACACCACAAGGTACCTGAGTCATGTTGCTGTTAAGTAAATACTCCACAGCCACACTTACCCTTCCTCTGGCTCGCTTCAGCCTGTGCTTTAGACCACTCTGTGCTTCCACGTGTGGCTGTCCAGGAGCTGAGGAAGGAGATCTCACACTTTCCCTCCTGTGGGGATGCTGCAAGCTGCCCACTGGCACAGGGGAAGGAATAGGCATATGATCCCCAACAGGTACATAGAGATGTCCAACATCCCAGGACAGGACACAGGTCTTGGGCCTCACACTCAGCCTTTGAAATTTGCCCCTTGTCCAGCCGGGTGCCACATGTCCCTCTGCCCCTCTGAAGCTGGTGGTGTTTGCTCAGGCCAATGTGTCCAGCGGTCACTGATCCTAGCTGGGCTGGAAGGCTGGAATGCTGCAGGGCTCCCTGTTCTCCCCCATTCACGTCCCAGAGCCAAAGGGTCTCTGACTAGCAGTGTACCTTTAAAGTAACAATAAACATGGAGAGGAGGCAGGAGATGCTCTCCTTGTTCTGTGGCTTCAGTGCGTCGCTGTCGCTGGGTTGGTGCCTGCTGGACTTGCTGAGTGCTCAGAACAAGGCACTGCCCGTTCCCTCCTGGCTTTGCACCCTCCCGTGCTGTCCCAGAAACAGCAACAATGTCCCTGTAGGTCCCTGTTTAGCCACAACGTCACACAGTGTCCCACTTGCTTTGTCTCAGCAACGGTTCCAGGATTAAAATTTGGCCGTGGGACTATGGTGGGTTGGGATTGCAACATTGAGCCAGGTCCAGAGTCCTCACCTGGGGCCTATGGGAACAAGGCCAGGACCCCAGTGTGCCCCACACACTCTAGGCATCTCCTCCTCAGATGGGCTTCCCAGGACACGCTGTGGGATTTTATTCATCTCTTCCCAGCTGCTTTTCCCAGATTTGCCTTGTCCCTGTGTCTTTTTAAAGGAGCCCCATACTGAGTGACCTTTCCAGGGCTTTGAACCCTCTGCTCGATGTCTTACAACGGGAATTTAATCTGCTGGCACTGCACTTGTTTCTGTGCCTTTTATTAGCCACGTTTTCTCAGCAGGCACTCTGCGACCTTTAAATTCAGAACTGTCGTGTGGGGGGAGCCGACACAGCTTCCTCTGCTGAGGAGTTTTATTGAGCTTGGAGGGAGGATAAAGGAAGTCCAGCATGTTCCTGCAGGGCTGGCACGACTTGTAGTTCTCTTTGTCTTCAAGGGCTTCAGGAATCCAAGTGTTTGGATATGAGGCTCATGCAGGAGAGAGGTTCCCTGAGCTCTGCCCCCTTGCACAAACTCCTGTCAGCACCTTCCTGGAGCTGCAGCAGAATCCAGCAGGGATTTATCTTTAGCTGGGAGCTCCTCTGCAATGGAAATGCTTTGTGCATCCTCCTTGTCCATGTTTCTTTGACCCTGGAAGTGCCCTGAGTCCCTGCAGACCCTTGCTGAGCGTCCCAGGTCTCACGTGGGAAGACCAGCACATTGATCTCTCGCTTTTAAACACACCACACTGGAGCTGGATATCCTGAGCTATAAAAAGTCTTCCCTTTGCCATTTGGAATTATGTTCTGCAGGCTCAGCACATCGCAGTGCCGCAGCCCTGGGAGCTGCTGCTAGGGGAAAGAAGGATGAGGAGAGAAAAAGAAACCCTGGCAGCTTCACAGCTTGAGGGAGCCCCGGATGGAGCAGGGCTGAGACAGCAGAGTTCAAATGCTGCAAAGGAGCTCTGGGAGGGGAGCAGCTGCCACAGGGGGGGACAGGAGGGGACTTGGGGGAAGAACACGGTCTGTTGGGAAGGAGGTTCTGGGCTGGGGGTTCTCTGGGACCCTGCGCAGACACCAGGGCCCTATGGGAAGGCGCTGGGACCCTCGGAGAGGCACTGGGACCCTCAGGATGGCACCAGAGCCCTTGTGAAGCCACCGTGACCATCGAGATGGCACCACGCTTCAGGGCTGCAGCAGGGCCCATCCGTGAATGGCCAAGAAGAACTGCCGCACCTCAGACGGGGAGATCTGCGGGTTGTTCCGTGCAGAGAGGCCCGTGAAGGCTGAGCCGGGGGGGCGAGGCTGCGGCGATGGCGGCGGGAGCGGCCCCTGAGGGGGAGACTGCGGCGGGAACGCCGCCAGGGGGCGCTGCGAACACCGCGCGCGCTTCCCGCGCCCGCCGGCGGCCACACGTGACAGCGCCCACGTGACCATGCGGGACACGTGACAGCTCCGCGCCACGTGACGCGGGACGGGAGCGCGGCGGATCGGGACGGGAGCTCAGGTGAGGCCGGAGGGACGGGACGGGATGGGACGGGGTGGGATGAGAGCGGTGGGTCCGGAGGGACGGGATGATGGACGGGACTGGCGAATGCGCGCTCCCAGCCCCGCTCACCGCCGCCTTCTTGCGGGCCGGTATTCACTGAGTTCACCGGGTGAGTTCACCGGGGACCGCTGCTGGCTCCAGTCTCATTCACCGTGTTCATCACCGACCTGGATGAAAGGATCGAATGTAGCCTGAGCAGGTGTGGTGATGCTACGAAATCCACCCGAAGGCTGTCCTGCCGTTCAGCAGGGCCTCCATCGGCTGAACTGGGCAAAGAGAAGGCTCATGATTTATTAGAATAACCTAATGAGGCTCAGGAAGAGCAAGTGTAGGATCCTGCACCTGCGGAGGAATAGCCCTAAGTACCAGTGGGATCCTGGCATGCATCGGGAAGAGCATGGCCAGCAAGGCAGGGAGGGGATCCTGCTGCCCCTTGGCCTTAGAGAGGCACATCCAGAGTGACCTGACCACTTCTGGGCTCCTCATGACAGGACAAAGAGCTGATGGAGATGGTCCAGTGCAGGCCACAAAGATGTTGAGGGATGTGGAGCATGTCTCTGAGGAGAGACTGAGAGAAGACTGAAAGGGGATCTTATTAATACACATAAATATCTCCAGGGGATCAGAGAATGATGCAACTCTTTGGTGATGCCCAGAAACACGATCAGGAGCGACAGTGATAAACTAAACCACAAGAAGTTTCACCTCAACATGAAGAAGAACTTCCAGTGGAGGGGGCAGAGCACTGGAACATGGAGTCATAGGAGTCTCCCTTTCTGGAGACACCCCAAGCCCACCTGGACATGGTCCAGTGTCACCTGCACTGGACACAGGGGGTTGGACTGGATGACCTCCAGAGGTCCCCTCCAACCCTGACTACCCTGGGACTGTGTCTCTCTTGCAGGTGCAGCCATGGTGTCCAGAAAGCAGCTGGCAGACTTTGGCTACAAGGCCTTCTCGGGCTCCATGATGCTGCTGACGGTGTACGCCGGCTACCTGTGCAGTGTCCGTGTCCAGAGGATGCTCCAGCACCGCCGTGAGCGGCAGAACGCGCCCGGTCCTGGGAGCTGAGCCCACGCTGGACCAGCCCCACCTTCCCGGTCCTCCCTGTGCTGGAGGAGGCAGATGGAGTGCAATAAAACCTATGTGAAAGTGGCTGGTGTGGTGGTGTGTGGTGTGCCCCAGCTCACAGACTCACGAGACATTAAAGGTCAATTGGTTCCACCCCACTTCCATGGGCAGGGATGCCTTCCACGAGTCCATCACTTCTGTTCTTCCAAAAAGCTGTTTCTCCTGTGGTTTTGGCAGCAGCCCAGGTACCCAGGGACAGCCAAGAGACACACGCTGTCCTCTGTTCTATTTCCTCAAGATGAAACACATCACCCCACATTACTGAAGCAACTTTTAATTGGAGATAAGAGTAAACAACAGTATAAAATGGTAAGAACTCGAGAAGTTTCCAAAATTCTGCTCCTGATTGACTGTTCCATTGCCCCCAAGTACCATTGAGTAAAAAAAGAGAAGCAAAGCCCACAGTGTGGCTGCTCTTCCAGCCCCGGGTTCCTCCACAGCTCTAACATCAGAGCAGCAACAATCACTTTGTCTCAGAGTACAGGACCAAAACATCTTTTTTTGGACAGTTAAACCCAGCCCACCAGTTCTGATCCTCCCTCCAATCTCAGCCATCTGAATCCAGTAAGTCTAGAGTAAGCCTCAAAACCACAATTTGCAACAGGAAGAAAACAATTTAAAAGGCCTGGATTATGCTGGTTGTCTCAGGGGCAATAAACCACCCCCCCACCCCCTTGCAGAAGGCTTTGGTCAAGACTTCAGAGGGGTTTGCAGCACCAAAAGAGGCAGCAGATGCCGGCCTGGTCCCTGGTGACAGCAGAGATGAGCAGCTGGGACCTCCCCAGCACCCTGGGGCAAGGCAAAGCAGTGGTTCTGGGTTAGCACAGTTCAAAGCTCGTCTGGGAGCAGTCTCTGCCTCACCCAGGGCAGCTGGGACACACAACCTGCGTGCTCCATGCTCTGAAGTGGCTTCTGGAGTGCATCAAGAGCTGCTGCACCTGCCGGGAGCGAACCGTCACCGAGTGGCACCGAACCCCGTGGTCCAAACCTGCTCTGCCTTGAGTTGATCCCAGTAAAAGCCAGTTTGTCACAAACCAACACACCTCTGCAAATACCAACAGGACTCAGGGGTGTTTTCTTGTACTTTTGAAGTACAGAATGGCTTGAAGTGAAATCTGCAGCTTTCTTTTTGCCCCGGTCGTTGGCTTCATCCCTTGTGCCGTGCAAAGCCTCTGACTGGTCAGGGTTGTGCCCGTTTCGGGTCTGCTGGAGGTTTCTGGGGAAGGGGTTTTTGATTAAAGATCATTTGGGAATGTGGAGCTCAACACAACTAGATATTGAAAAGAGAAGTTCGTGTTTGCTCGAGGCCAGCCCAGGGCCTTACTCCTCTCCTGTCCACTGGCTGCCGGCCACGTGGCCGTTCAGGCGGTTGGAACCGTTACTGGAAGTGCTGGAAATTCCTTTTGTGTTGTTGGAAGTCACATCCTCCTCCTCGGAGCTGCTCTCCACGTCACTGCGGTCGTCCTTGGATACCTAAACAGTGCCAATGGAATTGGGTAGCGGGAGAGGAGAAGGGGAGTTGAAAAAATGACAGAAACCAGCAGTTAGAAGGTTGTGTCCGTGTGATGAACTACCTTCACTCACATCTACCTCCTACATCTGAGTCTGGCTCACTTCAAGCTCCCAAAAGGGAGCCTGTCATCACATTAGGAACAAGATACAGACACTGAAAAAGACAATTTGGAAAGATGAGCTCCATTTTCCAAATATTCTGTGTATCTGTGAAAGCACTTCACTCTTGTTCTCACCAGATCAGATGATATTACAGATCTGGTGTTGTTCCTGTCTTCCAAGAGCTCCTCTTTAGGTCAGTTAAAGGCCATTTTTCTACACAATTTGTTTGAATCAAAAATTTCTCATGCCACAATCACAAGTGGGTCTGACGATGGAAAAGCAGGAATGTGTCAGTTTGAGAGAAAACATTTTGTCCTACAGGGAGCAGCTTTGCTATTTTAAAAATTAACCAGCTTTATTTATCACATCACTGCTCGAACAAAGCACCTCCATTTCCACAGCCTGTGCCTCATCTGGGAGATCCCATTTAGGAGCAGGAGCCTGTTTGGACAGGGGATGGAGAACAAAGGCAGTGTCTGATCCAGCAAACACCTGCTCAGAACAGGAGGAGCCTCAGCCCAGGGATCCAGATCTGCTTACAGAGTATGCCTTAGTTCAGAGACTGGCTGTAAATCCAGTTCTATTTGACTTGCATGTGGGATTTTGAAGCTTCCCAGGAGGAGTGTGGTGCCAGCTGCTCCAAGTGCCACAGCAGGGCAGCCCTGCAGAGCCAGAAGGGGAAGGAAGAGCCCATAAACCCGGCCCCAACTGCAAACACACACCTTGGGTGGTGGCAGGTGCCAGAGCCAAACCTCCCCAGCACCAGCTGGGCCTAGAGAACGGCCCCTGCTCTGCCCAAGGCAGCTCCTCACTCTCCTCACTCCCCTCCCTCTGCAGCCAACAGCCCTCAGTAACTCCATATGCTCTGGCTTGCAGCTTTCCAAGGATTCCAGGATTTCACTCTGCTCTCTTGGAGTCAAGGTTAGGGCTCTCCAGCAGCAGGAAGTGTTTGAACTCCAGGGAAGATCTGGCTGGAAGCCAGGTGAAGTTAATGATCTCCAGGAACTTTTTCGATGTCCTGGCTTCTGCCTGTGGCCAGAACTTTTGCTATCGTTCCTCAATCTCCTGCTATATTGGAAGTACAAAGGGTCACTGGAAGGAAGCAGAAATCCCTTGACGTTTTTTCCATTCTTAGGGGAGAAGTGACTGTTTTCACTGCTTTTCACAAAAAGGAGTAAATTCCTCCTGCCCTCTCCCCCTCAGTGCAGTGCTGATGAGGAGCAAAATCAGAAATTGGAGTGTGGGTGTGTAAAAGCAGAAAGTGAAGGCTGTGCAGGCAGGTGACAGCAGGTAAGACCCCAGGACACTGCTCTGACCTTTGGAAAAAACAGTATTTTAGCACTCTGTCAGGACCAGGGAGAGAAGGAGAAGGCACCAAAGCCCCCCAGACCAGGGCTCTGCTTTTGTCTTGGCCTCGACACAGACGTGTTTCAGTGAACAAACAGAACCACAGGTCACACTTACATGCACAGGGTGAAACTGTCCAGCTCCAATCTGGCACAGAGAAAAGGAGAAAAGAATGAAGAAGACAGAGCTTAGAGTCCTTTCTCTGGCTAGGTCACCTGGACAGGAGAGAACCAAGGAAAGGGAAAAGGTGTAGAACTCAGGATACAGAAACAGCTGCAGAGAATGAAAATCAGGCATTTGTAGTAGCAGCTGTGGTGAACAGATGAAGAGCTCATACCCTGAAACCTGCCTGCCCCCAGAGTCAAGCAGAATATTTATTTATGCCATTTTTGTGAACTTTTGACGCAAGTCCCTTAAGAACCAACACCAGCCCTCACTGAAAAGCCCAATTTCTCCTGATTCCTTAATGGGGCTTGTAGGAAAGAGGATCCAGAAGCCTCCCTCAGCCTTACCTTGCCCCGCACCAGCGCCTTGGAGGCCGTGCGGACGATGAGGTAAGACCAGATGACATGCAACACCTGCAAGGTCACCAGGAGCCCGTTGAACAGCCACCAGGAAGGGTAGGGACCGATCAACTCCCAGCTTTCAAACAGGGTTGTGTTCAAAATCCTTAAAGAGATCCAGAAACGCATTTCAGATCAGCTGTGCCCAGCTCTGACTGGAGGTGCCAGGCCAGATGCACAACAGTTTGTGTCTCACTGAGCATCTGCTGCTCTGCTCCTGCCAGAGTCAGGAGACTGAGTAAAGCTCATTAGGAGCATTTGAACTGAGCAACAAAACAGAACATGTGAATGTGCTGCAGTTTGGTTACACACACGGATCGGCTGCCAATTTTCTTCTGCAAAGCACAAGCATTTATTTATAACAACTTCACAGGAAGTGATGTCAGGCTGCTCTGGTCACCAAAACAACCGTTAACACCTTCCTGCTTGGGCAGCTTTCACCCAGATTTAAAGATCAAAAATCCTGTCAAAAATAGTGTGGGCACAGGAGCAGGGCAGGGATTGTCCCTCTGTGCTGGGCACTGTGAGGCTGTGCCCAGTTCTGGGCCCTCACAGCAAGGGAGATATTGAGGGGCTGGAGCCTGTCCAGAGCTGGGAACAGCTGGAGAAAGGGAGGCTCAGGGAGGCCCTGGCTCTGCACAACTCCCTGACAGGAGGGGACAGCTTGGGGGGGTGTCAGGCTCTGCTGCCAGGCAACAACAGGACAAGAAGGAATGGCCAGGATGTGCCAGGAAAGGTTCAGGTTGGACATTTTTTATGGTAAGGGTGCTCAGGCATTGGAAGGCCCAGGGAGGTGGTGAAGTTCCCATCTCTGGAGGTGCCCAAGGAACAACTGGACATGGCACTCACTGCTCTGGTGGGGATTGGTCACAGGCTGGACTCAGTGGTCTTGGAGGGCTTTTCCAATCTCAAGGATTTTGAGATCAGGAAGGAATTTTGTCCCCAGAAGGCACCCCCCCCGTCTCTGGGTGCTCTTCTCTTCCCTCAGAGTTTTATAGATTATTCCAGCCAGGCTGGAAGACTCAAAACTGCTTTATGGCCCAAGCTTTGTGTTTCTTTCATTACTGTTTTGCTGTTCTTGTTGCTGGGAGTTATTGCCAGTCCTTCAGCAATTTAATAAACACTTCAGATTTTATGATGCAGAGAGGTATGGAGAGACCTTTAGCAACTGCATTAATTTCACACAGCTTTTAACATTTCACAAGAAAAGCTAAACAAGCCTTTCAAACAAGAACCAAAATCCCCCAAAAGGCAGCTCCAGAAGTATTTAACTCATAGCAGGTTTATGAAAGAATCAAATGCAATTCCAGAGATCTGCTGACATTTTACATTACTAATTAGGGAAGGGAATACACGTGCAGTGAAACAGCACAGGGTCTGCAGAGCTGCTGCAGCCTGCCAGATTCCTCTACAAAGCTGAGGAGTGACATTACAGCCAGTGGAAAACACATTAAAGATTTACAGGGTGCTGAGCCACTGGTGTGAGGTAAGAGCATCCCCTCACGACAGACAGCAGCTGCAAAAACTCTCTCCTCTGTCCCTGGAAGCAGCCTACAAGGAAATAGGAATTAAAGCTCTTCTTCATCCAGAGTCCTTTGGTGCATTTACTGGAAAATAAGCAAAAGCTTTAACTGCAGCCCTGATCCTAAAGTCAAAGGATTGTTGCTGCCTACCAGGCACCCAAAAAGAATGGGAATGCCAGGTGTCCATGGCCTAGGAAATAAATACATGCAGTGAAATGGTGTTAACCACATTGTCAGCACACACAATAAATGGACAACAGCTCATTAACCAAAGCACCGCTCCAGGTCTGACCTACTGAGGTGAGAGGGAATCTCATTATGGGATGATTCTCTCTAAGCCATTTATCCAGGGTTTTACCTCCTGAGAAACCTCAGACCTATTTCAGGCTCTGAATAGTCACGACACAAGGACAGGACAGAAGTGTCATAAGAATCAGAAACTGCAGTGATGACTAAGCCAGATACAAACAAAAATTACCTCAAGAGACTGTGCCTCACTTGTAATTATTTCTAGGACTTCTTCAGAGAAGCAGAAAATCCTTCAAGCCTCTCAGAGCAGATTCTGGCTGATTCTGTCATCACTGCAGCAGGGGAGGGGCAGCTGTGAATGGGATTCTGGACTCTTCTCCCAGCCCCTCAGCTGACTGGGAGAGATTTCTTCATGTGCCTACTCAAACCTCCTGCCCCAAACAGCACTTGGGCCATGTGTCACTTCAGGCTGCCTCAAGGGACAGCTGGAATGCTTGGGAAAAGTCTAAAATAAAGGCTGTGCTGAAAGGATTGGGAGAACAAGCAAGACCTCCCAGCTCCAGGTGCTTACCAGAAAGGGTAAATGCCCAGCCGGGTCACGATGAACACAACCCCAAAGAGCATGAAGAAAGCATCACACAGACGTTGGTACTTGGCATAATTGGCCAGTTTTGCAGCCTACAAGAGACAATAAAAATGCAAATATTATTCCCTTTGTGCACTCCTGTAATTATCCAGCTGGAGAGCTGCAAAAAACTCTCAATCACATTTGTACAGTTTGGAACAAAGAGGGATTATTATATTGTATTACTATTTTTATACTGTTATTTATATGGTCCTACGAGAATAACGGGTGAGACCATTTACAAGGGCCTGGAGTGACAGGACAAGGGGGAATGGCTTCAAACTGCCAGAGGATACAGCCACCCTCTCTGAGAGAGTGGTGAGGCCCTGGCACAGGTTACCCAGAGAAGCTGTGGCTGCCACATCCCTGGAAGTGTCCAAGGCCAGGCTGGATGGGACCTGGAGTAACCTGGGATAGTGAAACTGGATGATCTTTAAGGTTCCTTCCAACCCAAACCATTCCACGGTTTTGTGACTCTCAGCACTCAAGCAGTTTGGAGGAAAAGCTGACAAGGCAGGATCAGCAGCACGAATTTCATGGCACATTTAAAGCAGTTTATCAAGAACAGGAGTGTCAGCCTGTTCCCCTGAGATCACACCAGCATTAGAGATGCAAAGATTTGAAAGGAAATTCACCTCCAAGAGGAAATCTGAAGCATCATGGAGGCACAGCACCAGAGTTCCAACCCGCACCATGTTATTCATGTAGGAGAATGTGATGAGTCCAATCGTGGCCAAGTGATGGACGAACATGATCAGGAAGTCCTGGAAACAGGAAAACCACGAATGAAGACTCTCTGGCTGTCACACAAATGCGAAAGTTTGAAACAGAGCCACCCAACCGAGTCACTGGGGTCACAGGATTCCTGCTCAGGCTCTGACTCCACAGCTCATCACACTCCCACCATCTCCACAAAAGCTTCCAGAAAGGTCTCTCAGCTTTGGTGTTGCTGAAGTCAGAGCTCTGCCTGCTCAGGGATCAGCATGGTCTCTCTGGCACACACACAGACACCTGCAGACCCCACAGATATGATTCAGAGGACAAGATGACCTTTCTTTTTGGCTCCTTCTGTTTTTTCGGACACACTGCTCATCCCCTCAGCTCCTGGCACACATTTAAGTGCTGTTACTGCTGTCAGTAACCAAACCCTGCCAGGGCAGAGCAGGCACA
This sequence comes from Brachypodius melanocephalos, assembly GCA_013398615.1. NCBI lineage: Eukaryota > Metazoa > Chordata > Aves > Passeriformes > Pycnonotidae > Brachypodius > Brachypodius melanocephalos. The sequence goes on along the minus strand of VZSR01003120.1, from coordinate 225,211 downwards.
GAACACCAGGTAACTCAGCAGGAAGAATGAAAAACGTTTACAGTGCACAACATCCAGGGCTTCACAACATCTGCACTTCAGCCCCTGGCTTCCTGTACCTCATTCAGCTGCAGTGGGGAATGTCATCCACTTGTTAAAAGTCAAAATTAACCATTACAGAGTCCCAAAGGTTGTTCATCACTCCCTATCTGCAGCTCCACTGTATTCCACAGTGCCTCACCTGCTAATATTTCAGCACAGAAAAAAGTCTGGGTAAACTTGGGGGTTTTTTTAACAGCCAATGCAAAAAATTGGGATAATTTGCTGCTTTGCAGCTCATGTAAAGGAAGCAGTAAGCCAGGATTTACTGGGGACTGTTCTTCAACAGCAACAATAACCAAATCCTGGAACACAGCACAACAGAATTAGATTTGAGCAACTGCAACCACCCATCATCTGCTCCTCACACAGATTAGAAATTCCTTTCAAAACTCCATTTATTATTGCCTCGGTGTTTGCCATTTCCTCAGCAGCTTCAGCAAGCTTCTGCTTTGAGCTGCTCATTTTCTTGCAAGCCTTCCAGTTAAATCTATTTTTAGGCAATGATTTGTTAACTTTTGATTGGGAGGTATTGAGTGATGCTGTTCTGTCCCCTGGAAGATGAAAGGAAGGATACACCAAGGATACACCAGGCTGCAGGTCAGCCTTGCTCCTCCCTTTTTCTTTCCCTACAGGAGAAGGGAGGCTCACAAAGTTGTAAATGAGGAAGAAAACATAACTATCACTACATTCTGGCTTTCCTGGCTAGGCACACTCCCATTTTTTGTTAGTCCTACCTATTTATTATTATTTTTATTATAGCTATTGAGTGGTTAATGCAATTCTGGTTCATCTCACCTTCCGTTTAATGTCTGTAAACTGAGAAAACATGAGGGACCAGTAGAAGGCCAGCTCCAAGATATAGTAATAATAAAGCTTGGATGTTAGAGGCTGGAAAACAGACAGAGATAGCACAGTTACAAGACAAAATAATTCAAAATTTACATTAAGATCACTTTTTTTCCTTCCTCCTTTTCCATCCCACTTTGTTTCTCCAGAATTGCTGAGGCATAAGTTAAATCATTCAGGTTTAATAAAAACAAGCTTAAGCAACAGGCATCTTACTCCAGGCTTACTCACACAAATATAATTGTGTGTTTGAGCTTTCTTCCAAAGGAGTAAATTCCCTTGTCAATATTTACAACTCCTGCTGAAGCCTCTGGGAGTGGGAAAACCAGGGTCTGGAACAGTCTGCTGGCCTCTATACAGTAAATAAATAAATTACCACTATGATTTTATGCCTTTTTCTCCCACTTTTAATAATCTCAGCAGCAAGTAAACATAAAATAACTGAGTCAGATGTATCAGAGAAAACCCTGCTGTTGCCAAACCTAACCAGGATGTAAAGGAACAAAGAGTAAATGGCAGAGTTTTAATCCAAGATCAATAACAAAAATTAAAACTGAAATTGTCCAAAAAGTTGGCATTTAGGAGGTATTTCTCTCGTACCTGGAAAGGGTAGTTGTACCAGCACTGTCGTGTGTCCCAAAACCAGGGTGCCTAAAGGGAATAGGTAGGTTTTTATTATATATAAATAAGAAGTTATATAAAATCCCAGTTCGTCCTGAGTGTTTTCCTCCCCAGCACCTAAAGTCACCTGACACTATGGAGTAACATGTCAAATAATTTTCTGTTATTTCCAGAATGACAGATCTGTATAGAATCTTCCCTACAGTGTAAAGAAGGTCTTTAACAGAACCCCCAAGATCCCAAATCAGGGATCATTCAACTGCAAGCACACAGAACAACAACGTGGGTGACAGAGCAACTCACCGTCCAGAGAAACCTGATTCCATAAAAAAATATACTTAAATAAAATGTAAATCTCCACCTGGAAAAAGAAGTAAAAAATAAACTTAGGACATAGAATCAGCTTCTGGTTAGCATTTGTAAAATTAACTGAAAAAATCGGGAAAACCCCCAAATCTGACACCTGAAAAGCCTTTGCCCAGCTTAATTTCTAAACATTTCAGGTAACATAAACCTATAGAAGAGTTTTCACACCACACATGAGTTTGCATCAATAGCCAAGTTTGAAATTCAGGGTGAACATGCATCATTCATATGCTTTAAGAGACAAGAAGATGACAACAAGCAGAGTTGTTGTCACCCAGAGGTATCCTAATGTAGGTGTTTTTACCTCTTACCTTGTGGCTTTAGGTAGACAAAACCATACTGAGGGAAGAATTGAAAGTTACTGGAAAGGAAAGAAACCAGCAGAGGAGAAACAAGTCAGGAAAAAATACTGAGCTTCTACTGCACTACAGAGAAAACTGCAGGAGCTTGGGGGGAACAAAGAATGGACTGAGGAGAGAAGAAAAGGAAGCCAAGGAGTGTCTGTAGCTGGGCAAGCCAGAAGGTCACTCCTGCAGGAACAGGAACGAGCTCTGGGCAGGAGGTTTACAGCCAGTGTGGGCACGTGCACACGGACATGGACACACAGACATGGACACATGGACACACAGACCTGGAGACACAGAACATGGACACATGGACACACAGACATGGACACACAGAACATGAAGACATGGACACAGACACACAGACATGGACACACAGAACATAAAGACATGAACACATGGACACGGACACACAGACATGGACACGCACACACACACTCTCAAGAGCCATGAAGGACCTGGCCCAATGTCTAAAGCCACTCAGCACTGACTCCTGTACCCCGTTCTGGTCTCTCAGGCATGCCCACAAAATACTTCAGAATTTTAAAACCTCCTTTAACTGCCCTTGTTTGCTTGTACAGGAATTTTGGCCCTGGTCTGGCAGAGCAGCTGCCCCAGGCTCAGCTAGAGAACACAGCTAGAGCTCTAAGATGAAGCCCCTCTGCACAAACATACATGCTCTCACAAAATTTAGTGAGGGTGGTGGGTTTGTCCTGGTTCCTCCGATGCCGAAACCAGCGCTGGATCTTTCGGACATCCCAGTCCAGCTGCTTGGACAAGCCTTCTAACCTTTTTCCATCTGGAGACTGAAGGAAAATGAAACAAATGTCATTTCTCCCACTCCTCAAGCTACTTTTGGTCCTGCACTATGACAGAAATAATGCACAGATAATAAAAAACACACCAGGAAGGTACCATAGAGAATGGAAGCAAGAACCCATTGCCACAAAAGGTCATTCAGGTTTAACCTTCATAAACCACTAATTACTTAATTACTCAGAATGGTTTTGGTCGAGCATTTCCTCGCCTGTTTCATCAGTTGACAGCACATTAAGACAAAGAATGTGACTGTTCTGTCTGTTAATTTGAGGGGGAGGAGCTGTTCAAGTGTCCTGTCCTACCTGCCAAAGCTGCACATCAATTCAAACAGCTCAGAACTCAAGAGGGGCAAAGCTAAAGATGTTTGAGGTTTGCTACACACAGCAAGGACAAGGAAACTTTAAAGTAAGAGTTGGTTTAACACAGTAGATATCTGTATATTCCATGAGGGCACTGTAAAAATTGTGTTATTTCTGTTATCAAAGTTTATAAATGAAAATATATTTGAAGACTGAAATACTTCCATGACAAATATAGATATAATACATCCCAGATCCACCTGGGATTTCTACTGTGCCTGAATGAACACAAATGGGTTTATCAAAGTGAACCAAACCTGGTAACTCCCTTTACAATGGCTCAGGAGTGAGATAATTCAGACCAGCTCTGCCAGGGAGCTTTACCACTGAAAGATGATAAACACATTTTACTATTTGAGTTACATACAAACCACAAAAGCTATGCAGAAAGCTGATTTAATACAAAATCATCAGTCTGCCCAGCTGAAAATCAGGATCAGAGTAATTTGATTTTCAGTGTTAAGACAATGACAGCCCTGTCACTCCATCACACCACATCTCTCAGCACCTTCCTGGGATTTAATGGTTGGGGCACTGGGAAAGCACCTGACTCCAGGACGAATTCAGAGCTCCCAGCTCAGAGCAGCAGTGAAATCCTTCCCCTGCACCAGGGCCACCCCCAGCCTGACTCTCCAAACCCAACAGCAGCCACAGCACACTGGGACAGTGAAAGGTTTCATAAGCCAGACAAATTCTGCACAGCCTGTGACCTCCCGGGCTTTCTAAACATTAATTTCAAGGACATCCCCTGCATTAAAGTTCTCCCAAGAAAGGGCATCAGATTCTGGGGATTTTTCAGTTCACACATCATTCCAAATGCCTCAAAACTTTAATGCTCCCACCAGGCAAGTTCTTTGAGGTTTTTATAGAATTTCTCTTTATCTGCTCCAGTAGATGAGGTTCAGCATCACCAAATCTCAGCAAGAAACTTTCCATTTTGTTATCTTTAATGAAAATCTATTGCACTTATTCAATATTGGGATAAAATACAGTGGGCTTCTGTAATTCTGTAGTGGTATAGGTCTGTGAGCTTAAGGGAAGAAAGGAAATAACCCAAAGAAACACCTCCTGCCACCATTAAATGTCCTGCCCTTCATCAGGACATCCTTCACTGACTGAACATCTCTCTGAATAATCCACTTCCACTGACAACTGCTGCCCAGGTTCACAGCAAAAGGCAAAAATGAGAGCAAGACATTCACAAGAAAACCCAATAAAATCAGAAAAGGAACTGAGCTCATGAAAAAGAGAAACACTTTCCCAATAAAAGTGGAAGATGCTGAGAAATCTCTTGTTAAACCAGGAATCCCCATTGTACAACTTGGACCAAAGGCAGGGAAGTAAAGGAAGCAGCTCAGGCCTGTCTATCAGGGGAACATTTGTATTCCAAAAAAAGATCCTTCTGTGCACAAAACCATGGCTCAGCCATACAGGGAATTTACTTTGCTACCAGAAGGACATGCCAGAGGCAAAGTAAAACCAGAATGAGCCCACATGTGGATGCAGGGTGTGAAATGTGCATCTCCATCCAGAAAAGTGGAAGCAAAAAGCAGCCCCTTGCAACACTTCCAGACCCCCAATCCCTTTGGGACAGAAGAGGGATTTGAAGGGGGACTCACCTTAGTGATGGATGTAAACACTTTCTCTAAAATTGCATTGGGCTGGGCTCTGTGAGGTCCACTGTCCTGAATGCCAAGGTTTATGGCACATGGCTTGGCAATAAACCTGCAAGAAGTCCCCAGAAAGAGCTGGATTAAAACAAGATATTTATTTCCCTCCTCTGTCTGAATCACAAGGACCTGGATTTGTCACCAACTGCAAAACCTGGTGAAAAAGCTTTTGAAATCTGCATTCCACTATTTCCCAGGTAAAGAAATTTCTTTTATTAGTCCATATGGTAACAGCAGACAGCACATACTGTGCACACCAGAATGAAAAATTAAATCTTAATGCCCTTGGCTTGTAAGGATCTGAATGTGCTCCCCAGGGGGATTCTCATTCCTCAGTAATCAAACAATAGACTGATAGCAGTCTGCTGTGAACAGAAATGCTGGAGATGAAACCCTAAAACAAAGTATCTTGTTTCCAAAATAGGCCTTGGTGTCACACAGCTCAGAAAAAAAAAGGGAAGTTCAAGTGACACAGCTCCCAAAAGTTACTTTTTGGGGTTTGAGGGGGATTTTTTTGCATTTGGGAAAATTAAAAGGGCTTGTTTCCTTCAGGACAGAGAGGAAGATGCAAATCCCCCAGTTTGAAAGATCCCTAATCTCAGGATCTCATCCATCCCATGTGCTGTGTGTATTCCAAACTGATTTAACTTCTCTGGATTTTATAGCACAGACTCTGGAAACAAGTCTGGCTTTGCAACTAAACGAATATAAACATGTTCAAAATTACCACGTTTTGCTGCATGTTGGCAAAACAGGGTTCCAAGGGAAATGTCTGCATTACCTGACATGTGAATTGTTCCTCTCCTGCTGGTGGGCAAAAAGGGGGGGGCTAAAGGAGTAATATTTAATATTTTTAATCAGTTATTTTGAGGAAGGACCTGTTTGTCAATCCGATTTTGAAAAAGACACAACATTTGTACCATTAAAACCATTTTGCTTTCCCAGAGATTGTTTCAGAGAGAGCTAAGCTGAAATTACACATATTTAGGAGCCTCCCAGTGCCAACAAGCAGAAAATGCTGCTTTTTCCAACCACAATTGTTATACTTTCTCTTTGTGTTTACAAGGAAAGATTAAAATTCAGGAGAAGTGCTCCAACAGTAATTATTCTTGGGAATACTCAGTGCTTCAGGAACAAATATCTGTGCCTGTGTTTAAGAACAGTCTCAGGTTGTGGAGTTTTCCCTTGAGGAATCACAGATCAGCTTGTGACTGATCCCAAAGGAACACCCAGTTCTCAGCAAACACTAAACAAATGATAGACACTGCAGGCCCAGGATTCCTGTCTGCCCCAGTTCTTCCTATGTCTCTACCCAGGATCCCCAAGACTGAAAAATCCCTCCAGGATCATCGACTCCAAGCTGTGCCTGATCCCCACCTTGTCACCAGCCCAGAGCACTGAGTGCCATGTCCAGTCATTCTTTGGACACCTCCAGGGATGGGGACTCCAAACCCCCCTGGGCAACCCCTTCCAAGGCCTGACCACCCTGTCCATGGAGAAATTCCTCCTGATGCCCAACCTGACCCTCCTGTCAGGGAGTTGTGCAGAGCCAGAAGGTTCCCCCTGAGCCCCCTTTTCTCCAGGCTGAGCCCCTCCACTCCCTCAGCCTCTCTTTGTGCTCCAGACCCTTCCCAGCTCTGCTCTGCTCCCATCTCTGGACATGTTAAACTACACTTCAACACCCACAGCTTTTAAAAAAAAAAAAAAAAATTAAAAAGGTAGGAGTGATTTCCTTTGAGCTTGGCTCCAAAAGGCTCACGGCTTCCGCCATAATCCAGACCACCAGCCAGAAATCGTGTCCTGATGTCATGAATCATTTGGCAAGACCCCCACACAAATGTAAAAAATATAACGTATTAAATGTCTTTATCCTCTGCTTTCCTACAGGACATACCACAAGTGCAGCACAGAAGTTTACAAGTGAACTTGCAGGTGGAATATGAAGCGAGTGGTCAATCCCATGCCCAGTCAGGAAAAATGCAGGAAAATACTTCAAGCTGCTGTGGCACTTCAATTTTTGGTCCCAGAGCAGGTTTTCAGATGTGTTTTGCACTGAATCCCGCAGTGACAAAGTTCTGCACAACCCCCAAAATAGGAAAAAATACTGCCCAGACGGCAGAATTTCCATTCTTGGGGATATTCATGGAGACCACGAGGTCTTCTGAGTTGCCTGAACACTGGCCTTGCTTTGAGGAGAGGATTGGATGAGGCAGCCTTGAAAGGCCCCTTTTAATCTAAATGATTTTATGATTTTATAGAAGCCTCAACGGCAACAAACTATACCCAAGGTCAACTTACTGCCACACCTTCCAGCAAGAAATTCTCATCACATAAACACTTCTATCAAACCTTTATCAACAGGGATCAGCTCACACCTGAGCCTGCCCAACCACCTCTTTCACACTAGATGGTAATGTACACTGATTTGAAAAACCAACACCAATTTTCAAGTCCACAGACCCGTATGTTATAACAAACAGTTCTCAGGCACGTTGTGCTCGACAAAAAGGCAGAATCTTTCTTTATGAACATTCCAGTTTGGCTGGTGACTCCCTAGTACAGCTCTTAAAGGAAGACCAATCTCCAAAGTGAGATTTATTGAATATGCACTCTTCGAGTTTGTATTTCCATGATCTCTCGATTTCGCTGTGTTAAGATTTAACCACCGCATTCCATAATAGATCTGATTAAGTAACAGCTCAAATCACCTTTTTCTCCCTCTCCCCAGCTGGAGCACAAGCTGCAGATCCTTCCTCAGATCTGTCCAGTAACAACCACATTTGGTTCCAAAGAGCACTCCAGTGCAGGAAGAAACACATCCCACCCAGGTTTTTGCAGATACCTGGGATTTTATTTTTGTGCCTGCAGTGGGACAAGATGTGCAAGGAGAAATACTGAAAAGGATAAGCAAGGATAAAAAATATAAACCCAAAATTGTGGGCAGAAGTCTTTCTTTTTGCTGACTGGACAAAAATCCTCACCCTCCCACTCCCCACTGGCTTCACCTCCTCTACGAGTCCTGCCTCACCCCTACAGTCACAAACTGCCACAGATAGGCAAACTAATGATTATTTTGTCAATGTCATGATGTAAAAGATAGTTTTTAGGGGAATTCTAACTAACAAAAATGTGTCAGTGTTACAAGTGTTGTAGCACAAAGCACTTCCTCACACCGAGGAGCTGCAAAAGGAAAGAGAAAAGCAGCAGCTCAACCAAAAGAGCTGCAAAAGTCTGTAATTCACATTCTGAGTCACCAAGTCCAACTGTGAAATGTGTGTCAAGAAAGACATTTGACACAATCAAAGCCTGAATTGGGATAAATGCACCACAGGAGTTTATTGAGACAAAGCTGAACTTTTACGACATGTTCAAAGTGGCTGCATGAAACAGAAAGGAGTTTTTTCAAAGATACGTACTTTAAAAATAAACACACTAGAAACTGCCTGAGATGTGCTGTCACAATCTGCTTTCACTTTGGGACACCACCAAGACACAGCTGAGATCAGAACAACCCCCTCAGGAACTAGAGCTCGGCCTCGGAGGTTTGCTCTGCAGGCTCAGGAGTTAAGTCTCATTTGACTCCACCCTAAATTAACACCACAAAAGAAATTTCATAAACCAGGGAGATATTATCAGGACAAAGTAAATGCTGCCTGGAGCACTGTACCATCAGGTGTAGTAGGATGCACTGCATCTTCCCCAGCAACTCCAGGAAAAGAGAATACTCTGCACCTCTTCCCCTGACTGACACCTGGACTAGGGATCTCCCTACATATCCTTTCCTTATGTCCTGCAAGTACCAAGTGTGGCCAGGACCAGCAGCACACCAAGCTGAGATGGGATTTTGGCAGTGCCACGTGTGTTTCTGGGTTCTCTGCACTGGTTTCCTTTCCTAAGGTCAGAAAGACAGCATGGAGAAAAAAGAGCTCTCAAGTTTCTCACCTATCTGCTGACCTGCTTAATTTTCCTCCATATTTGCCACCTTTTAACTTCATCTCAACCACCTCTTCTTAATTTCTGAAAGCTCAGGAAAATTCACTCTTTTTAAAGAAAACCCAGAAAAAAAAATTTACTCAATTCCCACTCACTTTAATCCTGAAGCCCTTTTCATGCTCAAAAATACTTATGGAATCATGGAATGGTTTGGGTTGGAAAGGACCTTAAAGCTCACCCAGTCCCACACCCTGCCACGGGCAGAGACACTTTACACTAATCCAGGTTGCTCCAAGTCCATCCAACCTGGCCAATTTCTGCCCTTTCAAGGCAGAAATTTAAGATTAAATCAATGTTTAATGAACTGCCTGAAGAGCAATACAGGGTGTCTTGGTTCATTTCACCTAAGGGTTTCCTAAGTAAGCCGCTTTACTAATTAATATCTGTGCCACCCACACACTGCGTGTGGCTGTGGCAGATCCACACCACACACGGATCTACCTCTGCCCCAGGGCTAAGTTCACATGTTTATGGATGCCCAGGTAAATGAGGAATCCCGTATTACACCTGTTAATGGCCAGAGATGACGATTTGCACTCACATCCCTGGCCCCTGAGAGCAGGGAGAGCCACCAAGCCTTTAATAATACAACGGGCCATGTGAACGAGCCCTATTTCCTCATCCAGGAACTCAGGGAAAGTACAATAAAACACACACGGAAGCCAAGTGCGGAGCAGCAGCAGCAGCCGCCAGCTCTATCCGTCACTCCAGGGAGGTTCTCCTGGGCAGGAGCAGGAATAAAACTGAATTCCTATATAAAACATGGGATTTTTCTTGGCGCTACCTCAGCACTGCCGGACCGGAGGGGCCTCTCGTTATCCAGACCCAGGGCAGTGGAGCCCCGTGGGCTTCTGCATGTCGCGAAAGATTCCCGGGATTACACAATGTCCCCTTTCCACGCACGACAGGCCTGGTGGAGGCCCCGATGGGCGTGGGGGAGCCCCCGCCGGGCCGCCCCCCGGGCCGGCCCGATGCTCACAGATCCCGGCGCCTCCCGGCCCCGCCGCCTCGGCGGCGGCCCCGCGCTCACCTCTCGAAGAGCAACCGCACGGCGAAGATGCCGAGCGCCAGCGGGAAGGCGGAGAGGACGTGAGCGGCCCGCGGGTATTGCAGCCCGCTGCCCGGCGGGCCCGGCTCGCCGGCCAGGTCCGCCCACGTCACATTGTGCGGGAGCCAGAACCGCTCGTTCCAGAACCAGGCCCGCAGCGCCGCCGCCGCGGCCGCCGCCATCTTCCGCCTGCCGCCGCCGCGCTCGGGCGGCCGCCACAGGCACGGGGGCGCGGCCGAGCGCCAGCCCCGCCCTGCCCCTCACGGCGGCAGCGAATCGGGAGATGGCCACGGCCCTGAGGGGGCGGTGCTTGGAGAGACCGCGCCCCTCATCCCCTCTGCCCCCCGCTCCGGCCCTCCCGCCGCCGCCGCCACACGGGCGGGCGGCACCGACACGGGCGGGCGGGGCTGGAGGAGGCCGCGCCTCTCACCGCACGGCCACGGCCCGTAAGGGGCGGGCTGGGAATAAACCGCGCCCCTCTTTTGCATCACCGCTGTCCTTATTGCATCGCCCGCCACGGCCCATAGGCGGTGCGGAGCTGCCGCTCCAGACGGCCGCAGTTCTGGCGGTCGCTACAGCCACCAAAACGAGGTCAAAATGAGGTCCCGGGGCTCACCGCCACGCCTCAGCCCGCCCCTCACTGCGGCCGTGGCTCACGGGGGTTCCGCCCGGCCCCTCGCGGGGTCCGTTAGTTTGGAGCATGCGCAGTGCGCCCCCCCCGCGGTCCCGCCCCCGCGGCGCGCGCGGGCTCGTGAGGGAGAAGCGCGCGCACGGCCCCGCACCGCCGTCAGCGCTCCCTGAGGGGACAGAACCGGAGCGACGGAAAACAGTCACAAAACCGGAGCCAAAAAGTGACAGAACCACAGGGTAGCTGAATATACTGACTTGGAAGGGACCCACGAGGATCAGCAAAGTCCGTCTCCTGGCCCTGCACAGGACACCCCAACAATCCCACCGTGTCACGGCCGTGACGTTGATGCTTCACACACTGCTGAGCCCTCGGCGTTTCCACAAGCAGAGACGACTTCTAACTGGTAAAAGTGCTCAAGGCAGCAAGACAGGGCAGCAAACGATCCATCATTAGTGTAATGTCTCTTTTGGCACCTGTCCAGTGGAGAGTAGATTAAATGGCCCATTAAGCACTCAAATGCTATGATAACTAATAGATTCAAGGATAGAGTAATTTATGATCTGGTCACTTGTGTTTTTTTTTTTAATCAGTGACTTTATTTAGAAGTACCCCTTGCACTAATTTCTCCTTGAAGATGTTCAGTTGGTCTGAGTGACCAGATGCGGGCCCCTGTATATCAGAGACTCACAGATGCCTCAGATTTAACTAGAATTAATGATTTTCTGATTAAAGTCTCTGGTAAGTGCAGCCAGTATTGCTTCAATATCGCTTCAGTATCACATAACCAGTAAGACATTGTAATATTCAATTGTGTTTCCTTAGAAACAAGCAGTTGGCATATTCCATAAATCCAAGTCCACTACAAATAGTGTTCCCTCCCTTTTCAAATAGCACAGTTTCCAGTCAGAGAGATCTCTGGTTGCTTAGCAATTTGAGGAAATCTGATGCTAAATGGATTTTGTTAGGAACAGAGAAAGGTGACACAAAGCAGCTTGGGTTTGCACATCAGGTTTTTTAGCTTTTCCCCTGTACAGTGCAAGTCTTACTTCTCCATTTAAAAGAAAGGAAAATGAGCAGTAGGTTGTGGAACTGCTAACACCTTCCAACTAGGCAGCAAGCTTTTCCCTTCTTCTTCTCAATATCCCTGGCATACACATGAGCATTTCCTCATGCTGCTGCAGAGCGTTCACTGCATTGCTTCTGGCTGCTATCCCACTCTCCCACCCAAACCCATCTTAGGCTCAAGTGACAATAATTTAAATAAAAAGCAGCTGGTAGGAAGGGGGAAAAAAACCCTCAGTTGTCCTCAGCTGCCCTCGAGAGCCACCTGGAGCCAGAAATGGAAGTGAAAAATCCCTGTGTGTCCTTATTCCTTTTGCCAGTCCTGGTCTAATCCCTCTTCCACACGCTCTTCAATCCGAGAGCAGAAACTGCTCATTTGAGTCAAGCAGCAAACCACGGACACACAGTGTCACCTAGTGGGGCACCAGAGCCAGCCCGGGCTGCGCTCCAGTAGGAGCACCAGGAATTCACCCATCTTTTCTCTCCATTTTTATAGATGGAGAGCAGCCCTGGGGAGAACGGTTTTAGGTGCTGGTGGGGGAGAGCTGGACATGCCCCAGGAACCCCCTGAGCCTGGGCTGAGTCCCCAGCACAGGCAGCAGAGAAGGGTGGGGGTCTCCCCCTCTGCCCTGGTCAGGTGAGACCCCACCTGCAGAGCTGCCTCCAGCACAGGGAGGACATGGAGATGCTGGAGAGAGTCCAGGAGAGGCACCAGGATGATCAGAAGGATGGAGCAGCTCTGCTGGGAGAATTGGGATTGTTCAGCCTAGAAAAGAAATTATTTGGGGTGACCTCATTGTGGCCTTCCAGACCCTGAAGGAGCTGCAGGAATGAAGGAGAGAGACCTGGAGTGCCAGG
>VZSR01003120.1:161751-212413 GCA_013398615.1 Brachypodius melanocephalos | reverse complement strand
CCCCCCCTTCAAGATTTTATTATTTGTAAAATAAATGAAGTCAAGTTAAAAAATGTTCTGATCTTCAACACTGGCAATCGAAAAGTGTCACTGATTCCAGAGATTTTTGCAATGCAGCACAATTTCACAGCTGTAAGGAAAAGATTTATGGCAGCTTGATAAATGCAGGATTTCAGAGTTGTCAAAAGGCCTTAAAAATCTTGTCTGCAGTTTAAAATGATGAAGAAATCCAAGTAAAAAAAAAAAAAAAGACAAAACAAAAGACTCCACTTCAAATGCATGTGAAATGCAGAAGTAATGCCCTGCAGGCTGCTCCAAAGTGTTCACTTGTCTTTTGCAGAGACCTGGCAGCCAGCACAGCTCCTGGGATAGCACTGAAATACACGTGGTCCAGCAACAGGCACCCTTCCAGTTGTGCAGGGACTCCTCAACTGATCACAGGCAGGTTTGAGACAGAAATTCACATTTCATGCATGTCAGGATGCTTTAGTTGTTGGACACTACACACAGAAATGCCTTTTTTATTAAAAGAAAAGCCCAGTTGTGCCCTTTCCATGTATTAAAGTGCATTAAGTGACCATTTTAAAGCAGGCCAGAAAGTCCCTTTGAAGTTGGTCCCTAAGCACTGCAGTAGCATTTATAGTGGTATGGGTGGTGTGTTCCAGAGGTCCTGTCCCACACCAGCAGGGCAAGTATAGTGGAATTCCATAAATTGTTAGTGAAATACCTACTGAAGCTCCAAGGGATAAGACAGTAGAGAACAGCTCTGTTCTCATGCTGGGGACAGACACTACCTGCTGAAGCCATCCCACAGCCACACACTTGTTCCATGCACCTAAAGAATTTTGCAGGCTTCCAGAGTTTTCTAGCTGAGATAATTTGTACATAGATTCCCTTAATGCCAATGTGCAGTGCAGCATCACTTCATCCAGGAGAGCTGTTTGTTAAAGCTAAAAATACCCATTTCAAAAGGCCCAGCACCTTGTAGCAACTTTTCTAGTAAAAGGCCAATTTATTCATCATCATCATCTTCATAGTAGCGATTCCTTTTGATCTGTTCTTCCACAGTCAGATCTTCCATGTCTTCACCCTCCCAAAAACCAACATCTTGGGATTTGCGATTCTGGTTTGGAGATGATTCCTTAGAGGTCACAACATTGGCTAAGCTGGAATGTTTAGGAGAATTTGCTTCAAGGAGCTCTTCCTTTGGAATTTCTGGCTCCTCTGTAGTGTGTTCTTCCTCATCTGTGTCTGCATTCATCTGGCCATTCTCTACAACATTATGCTCTACTGTTTTGATCCCAGACAATTCCTGTTCTTCCTCCACGTTTTTCTCCCTGGTGTTCTGGATGCTCCTATGCTCAACCTTCTTTTCCTTTTGCTTTTTCTCTACAACAGCCTCTCTCTCTAGTTCCTCACTCCTTTTTAATGTGTCTCTCTCTTTCGAAGGAGACAGTGAGTTCTCTGTTTTATGGCCTTTGACAGATATTGTTCTAAATGAGGCTGCAACTGTAAAGGGGCGACTTCGCTCCTTCAGCGAGGAAGATCTTCTTAACTTTTTGAGATCCAGATCCACATCCTCCTGCACATCTGGCTTGGAAATCTCTTCTTCTGGAGGCCACTTGGGTTTGAGTACTTTAATGCCCTCATCTAAGGCACTTCCTTGGACACTTTGGTCAGACGGAGGTGGCCAGGCAATCCTGAGCTTTTTTGTTTCTGCTGGTCTTTCTTCTCTTTCAGGCACAGCTGAAGCTTTTGCTTCCATACTTGCTGCCAGAACTCCCACTTTTGCAATGGGGGCATCCTCTACTCCTGGGCTTTGTGGAGCTTCTGGTGCATTCCCACCATGGACAATTTTCTCCAGAGATTCTTCACATTCAGTTTTACCTGCCCACAATTCCTTATGCTGCTTGTGTCCAAAGCCCTCATCATAATTGCCTTTGGACTTGAAGAGCTGATTGAAGTGAGGCTTGCAGTAGATGTTCCCACGCAGAGACGCGTACGTCCCGAGGCTGTTCGGGAAACACAGATCAAACATTAGAGCACAGGTGTCTGTTTTAGTTGTTTTACAGAAGTACAGCCCTCAGGGTCTGTAGGGCTCTTTCTAGGAAATCTTCACAAATCTGGACATTATATTTTTCCCCACGTAAAATTACATTAAGAGTTTAAATATGGCATCAAGCACACCAGGCACTGACAGAAGTAGGTCTGTGTTACCTCTCCCACACTCCTGCACAAGTCATTGGATTATGGTGACTTCCAGCTCAGCTTAGGCCTGAGCAGCACCCTCCTCAGCTGTGAGATGAAAATTCACTTCGCAGAGGACAGCCAAGGGAGCATACCTGAGTTTGCTGTTGCAATAGGAACAGCGGAAGCAGCTGATGTGAAACACCTGCTGGTTGGCAAAGAGCCTTTCCATGGGGTACACAGTCTTCTGACACCCAACACAGGTTTCCTTCATTGGCAACTGGAATTTCTGCAGGAGGAAGAGAAAGTTTATTAACTGGAAAACACATCAACTGCTGGGGACTTGGCATGGGTTCATGCACAGCTTCCTGAACTCTCAAGAACTGCAGTCACTTTCTCTAATTATGGTGCAATGGAGTCTGGTGGTCAGCAAGAAGCTACAACAGGCCCACGGGATTGCTGTGGCTTGAGAGGGAGCCAAGACTTCACCCCAGTAAATCCCACAGCTGAGGAATGGTTGGGAAGAACAATGAGAGCACTAAAACTGACCCTGTTCCCCTAAGTTGTCTCATCCCTTCCTGCAACCTCAGTTTTTATTGACAGGATGAAACATTCCAGTTGATTACAATCAGTGTGAGACTTAGCAAAATAATAAAAAATAGTGCAGAAAAAGAGAATCTTGATATGGTTTGGGTTGAAAGGACCCTGAAGATCATCTAGCTCCAATCCCCTGCCACAGTCAGGGACACTGTCCACCAGGAGAGTTGAAATAGCCTCAAAAAGTGCAAGGTGGGAGAGGAAAGGAGTGAAACAGGCTACCCAATGGTTTGAAATGATTCATTTTTGTTAAATCTTTTCTCTTAAAGAGGAGGAAATAGTCTCAGCACCAATACAGCAGCAGGAAACACTCCTGACTCCACTTATAAACAATTCCAGCTCTATCCCAAAGAAACCACACTCAGGTTTCAGGACTTGCAGCCCCCCAAACTTGCTCAAGACTCAGAGTGAGAAGAGCTTTGAGGTTAAACAGCTAAAATTCTTACGTGCTTACTGAATTTCCTCAGGGTTTAGTGCAAGGATAAACCTGAGCACTGAGGAGTTGAGTGTCACTGCTGTGCTGTGCAGCAATGATCATGGGTTTGTTTTCAGACAGCATCAAGGAAGCAAGAACATTCTCCATGAGAAAAGGTCACTGGATGCCATTTACCTCTTGAAATCTATTAACACTGGCCAATGGGGAGGACACTTTACAGGATAAATTAAATAACACAACATTGGCATTTTGAGGCTGCATGTTGATTACAAGTGACTTAGCAGCCCAGCCTCCACTCCAGAGTCTGCACAGACATATATATATTACAGTGTGACTTTTCTTTGGCAAAGAATTACCTGCTACAAACTTACAAAAAGCCTTACAGAAAAATCTGATGGCTAAAGAAAAAACAGGAAGGTCACAGGAAGACATAATCACAGAATTTTATTTATAACAGTCTAGAAACAATGGTTAGGAATGAAAGTTCCAGTGCGTAAGGGCAGATTGCTGAAGATGGAGCCAGCTCCAGTCACTTTGTCACAACCCTAAAGTTTGCTGCCAATTTAATTCCATTTTAATATGTATTTTGGGATTTCCAGGCATTGCTTGAAGTTACAGTAGATTAAAGTTCTGATGGTGACAGCCTCACTAACAAAATTCACAGTTCATTTTGAAAAAGAATCTACAGTTTCTAGGTGCTGCCAAAACTTTAAATCTTGAGTCACAAAATGAAATATAAAAAAATAGATTTACTGATGCAAACAAAAAATCTAATCACCTGTGCTTGCCACATGGAGCAAGGCAGCAACAATTTGCTTGCCCATCAAAATATTTTCTCCCTGAAAGCTCAGTTTTACACGAGGGCATTGATTTTGCACGGTGACACAACAGTGCTGGCACTTGCTTCTGCAATCACATCCCCATCCAAGGAGAGGGACTTACTTGCATACAATGAGCCCTATGTCTGTGGAGAGGCATTTTGGGCTGTGAAGAGACAAATTCCTTTCCAGGATACTACAAATAGGAGCTACAGGAGGAAGATGAGGCCCAGAAAGTATAAAAAGGACTTGAGAGAAAGCTGAGAGTTGAGCTCACATTAGGAGGGAAGCAGAAGGCAGGAGGAGAGGTTAGGAACCAAGAACAGGAGACAGAAGCTGGAAGAGACAAATAGGAACCTTGCATGAATAAACAGAAGCTTCTATCTCACACAGTACAGCATCTAAAGCAGTAACTGGGCAAAAGGCTAAAATGGTTTTGATAATACCAAGAGAGAGCAGAGAGCATCAGGACACGCAGGTTTTGTGTCACAGACTAGGATCACGCAACTCTCACTGGCAGCTCAAATTGCCCATACTGGAATTTCTCCCTCGCCCACTGGGAAGCCAGATCTCCCCAGTCTCTGAGCTCAGGGCTGTTCCTCCCAAAGATGGGGAAAACAACAAAAGCCCAGTTGTTTCCTTAGGAGTGAGCCAGGAAGTGTGTGGCAGCCTAGGGAATCAGCATCCCAACCCCAGACAGCACATGTGATGAGCAAGTACAGCCTGACAAAATGTCCAGTGCTGCCATTTGTTATCTAATCAGATTAGCAAATAGATCCCTGTCCCAAAGTTCTCCATCTGCTGTATCAGTCCCTAAGGAAATGTAACATCAAAGACTCAGTACTCAGAAAGCCAAACCTGATTTTTATAGTCAGGCACCACAGTGCCCTCACTATAGAGTTACTACCAATTGCAGTTACCTGGAGAACAGCTGGAAGAGGAGCAAAGCCAAGTCCCAGCCTGCTAAAGGCTCTGGAGAGCAGTACCAGGACCTCAGGGCCCATCTCCAGGAGCACAGACAAGCCCTGAGACCATTCCCTGCTCGAGCCCCTCTGCCACGCTGAAGGGAAGCAGCCTCCCTGTCCCAGGGGTGTAACAGAGACAAGCAACTCCCACCCAGTCCCTGGAAAAAAACTGACTGCTCTGAGTTTATTACAAAATAATTCCATCCTGAATTAGTGCCCTCACAATCACACTGGGATGAGGATGGAGCAGGTATTGATCCAGTTACTGCCAGACCTTCATGCTTATGCCTAAAAGCACTTTTAGGCTTTTCAGTATTAATCAGGGCCATCAGTGGGTTTTAACCTTCACCACGGTTTGAGACTGAAGAGCTGCATTACCTTCACGGCTTTTGGTGGAGAGGCCTCTGTCTGCCCAGCTGCTTTAGCACCAAGGTTCTGCTGCTTTGAGCTGACAGATTTCTGAGCTTCTGCCTCGCTCTCCAACTGTCCAGCTGAGGGAGCAGAGGAGGGAGAAAAGACAATTACAATGGCTTTAAACTGTGGGCAGCTTATGCTCACCAGACCCACCAGAGTTATCAGTTAAATGGTGAGGGAATTACACTTAAAAAGTGTTAAATCAGGGCAAAAGGAGTTACAAGTGTCTCAAAATTACATTTGCAAATGAAATTCTAAACATGAAAAATTCTTATAAGGTTTGTGTTAGGCACAGGACAAATTTTTAGTTCAAGACATTTTTTATTAATTAAACATTTGATAGGGCTCACCATGACCATCCTCCAGCAGACCAGAGTGCAAAGACAAGCTGTTCTCACCTACAGAAACCTGCAAGAGAAAACGAGACAATGAGAGCCTCTGACCTTCTGAGATCTGAACAGTCATGGCCCCACAAAGGCACCAGGCAGTTTGAGCAGTGGGACAGCGAGAGACCAGGAGAGGAGTTGTTTTTGAGACACAAAAGGGTCCAGCTGAGTGTCAGGAGAGTCCTTGCTACAAGGCAGACACCCTCACAGGGTTCACACATACAAACATCAGATTTCTGTTTCCTTGTACACCTTTATTTACCCATAGAAATCTTTGCTGAGGTTCCTCCCAGGTTTTCTCACTTATAAATCCCTTGACCTCAAGCAGCACATTTACTGGAAATCTCATGGCTCCCTCCAACAATTGACCAATCTGCTATTTAGACATTCAGCAGAGACTGTGCTCTTGGGGGAAAAAAACAAAAACAAACAAGCAAAATAAAAAAGAACACCTGAATTAAAAAAAACTTTTGTTGAAGTATAAGGCTGTTTCAGGGTTGGGACAAACATGCCAGATCTTCCTTGTTTATTCTCCTTCAGAAACAAACTAGTAATTAAAATATTAAAAAACTAGAGGAGTTGTATCTAAACCAGTTTCAAATACTAAGCAGAATCATAGCATCGTTTAGTTTGGAAAAGACCTTTAAGATCATCGAGTGCAAGCATGAACAAATCCTGCTACAGATAAAGCACTTGATGTATAATTCTTTATTAAACTTGGCACTATTGCTATTAAATCAAATAGTTTTAAGTAGCTACACTGAGGAACTAAAGTACTGTAACAAGATTAGCTTCAAATCATCACTAATTCACCTTAATGATTGAAAAATCCATTGCAAGCAACTGAAATTTGTAAATTAATGAGGGGGCAAGTTACATGTCTTAACATCCTCTGGTCTGCTGAAATCAGAACTGTACCCCAGTGTCCTGGGCAGAGCATGAACACGTTCTGAGGCTGCTAAACACGTCTGGCTACTGAATGTGCCACGGGTGCAGTGTGAAAAGTGACAGAGTGAAGTGTCTTTTGTTTCCTTTTTGCCAGAGGATTCCCATTTCTGACATTAACGACAAGCAGTTTTAATTAGGCTCATTTCCAAGTTCACCACGTCCCTTCCAGAGGACAATCCTGGCTCCCAAACAGTGCTCTATTCAGGTTCTCATTGCACCTGGACACCTCAACAAGTAACCCTGCAATTACAGCTGAATACAAGAAATTTTATTCAAATCTTCCATTCACAACAGGGCGATATTCTGATTTAACAGGTGCTCTTTTTAATTAGCTCACCTTGGAGCAGGAAGCAGCCTGGACCAGTCACACACGAAGCTGCTCAGCTGTCTCTGAGGAACAGCTGAAAGCAAAGATTTGGCCCCTTGCCCAAAGGCTGAAAAGCTCTAAAAGCCCTCCTGGCATTAAGCTGCCACGTGTTCAGCCTGGATGGAATACACAGTACCCCAATTATTATTCAGCTACTTTTATCCCGTCTGCTGTCGCCAGTTCAGGGAACAAATGCTCAAGTCCAGTTTACAGAGTCTCAATTTATAGCTGGAGCTCAAAACCAGGAACAAACCCAAACTGCCATTCTCAGTTACCCTAAAATTTAGCCACTAAATGCAGAAGAAACAGTGACAAACTCCTTTGACTTGGGTCATACAAAGCTGCTCATGGTTTGGTTTTTTAAATTGGTGTGGATTTTTTTATTTATAAAAAACCCACCATGAAACAAACCTACCCAGACAGAAAAACTCTCCCAGAAAACTTATCTCTAGACATTCCCTTCCACAGACACTTGCTGTCTTGTAATTCAGAGATGGTCTAAAAAGAATAATTTAAAACCCCAGGAATTTTGCAGCATGTAACTTATCTGCATCAGCTGTTCACACTCAATTCTCAGAGGGCGTGTGGAACATGGAACCAGTGTATCAGCTGTGCTTCCACAGCCAGTTCCACTTAAAAATCAAGCACCTGATCTCCACCAGCATGGACATCTTACCTTCTCCCCATCCTGACAGGAATTGGAGTCCTCAATTGGTGCCATATTCTCCTTCTGCCCAGATTTGTAATTCTTGAGTTCATTCTCACTGGCTTGAATCTCACTCTATAGGACAAAGCACTGGAAAGTTGACAGGTTCTTTTCCCCTAAGAAAATACTTGCTTTCTATTTTTCTTGAAATGTTTTAAAAATTGTTTTTCTAGTATGCGGAGTGGTAATTGAAGGAAGGGCCATAAGAATGTACAGACACTTCTTAAGTGACATATTCTAATGAGGGAACAGGATTGGGCTGTAGAATTTTACTGTGCTCTATGGAGGCAATGCCAGTGTTTTCCTGAGCAGCCCTTTTCTTCCAAATTCCTGTTTAAAATCAACTCCTAAATATTCCCAGCTCAATCCGCATCTTCCTTTTCAAGAAAGGTTTTCACTTGGAATGACAAGTATTTCCAGACAAGCACTGCCTGAAGTACAGTGTAATTGCAAAATACAATTTGACATAAAAGCAGATCCCACATTTGCTTCAATTCTAGTCAAAACCCTGACTCTCTTTTCATGCAATTTTTGTTCTTGATAGATTGACTTAAGCCTTTCACAGGAGGATTTTTCAGACTTTAAAAGCCAATAAAATCCAGAGAAACCTCGTGTTTCTTTCATTGCCACAGGACAGGAAATCATTGGAAGCCTCGTGCTTTTCACAAGGCATCTTCTCTGTGACATGAAAGTGGAAGAGCCACATGCCAGCAGCAGCATCTTCCTGCACTTGGAACCAAACCTCCACAAAACCAACCACATCCGAGAAGTTTGTATCAAATGTTGTGTGTTTTAATGCTTAGATCTCTGTATCTGCTGTTCAGCACCTTTCCCTCCCCTTCCAACACACAGAACTGATTGTTCCTCACCCCTACTTGAACCAAGTGTCCATCAGGTTTAATCCAGGCCTTATTACACCAAAATGCCCTAAAATAGTTGTTCCCAAGAGAGATTCTGGCTTTCCTTTGTAGCCCAGAATGGCAGCATGAACCCCACACTTCCATAGCAAAAGAAGCCCTGGTTGCTTTGGCAGCAGAGAAGATCCCAGGGGCAGGGCTGCTGCTGGAACAGGAACCCTGTGGCCTCAGGAACCCGTCTGCTCCATCTCACACTGCCCTCATCCACATGCCAGGTCAAAATGGGAAGAGATTGTGCCCAAATGGGGCATCCTGAGAGCATCAGGCTGGACTGCCACTAAACCAAGAGCATTGAGGGGCTGCAAAGAGGAGCCTCTGGAGAAATGGCAAATCTCTTGCCATCAGAACAGAATTTAGTGACTCAGCCACCAGTCTCAGCCCCAACCTGGAAAAGGCATCAGGAAATGAGCCCAGGCAAGGCACAGGAGGCAGAAACAGGCAATTAGGTTAATCAGATTTGTTGCAGTGTCTGCAAGGACTTTCCATTCATGCAGGGAAGGTTTTACTGACCCTCCTCCCACAGCTGGGGAATCTGACCCACATGCAGATGAAATTCAGGAATCATTTGAACTGGGAAGAGGCCCTTGGATCTCCAGAGAGACTCCTGGGAAGCAGGCTCTCCTCTGAGGGAGAACCAGCACCTCAGGATCTCATTTCCAGGGCAAGTTTCCCAACTTAAAAGGCCTTTCCTCTTCAAATCTATTACCCTGGTTCATAAAAGTAATACTTAAGCAATATAAGTTCCCATCATTCAGCAAAAGTATCAGAAACCTCCAGCAGAGGTTTCTAATGTACCTAAGCAGTTTTTAACAAAAGCTGAGATTCCTGAAACCTCCTCAGCTGTAACACTTCATTAACTGTTCAGTTCCTGCTCAAATATTTGCAAAACAGGCAGAGGTTCATTCACTGCAAGAGTCTAATTGGATTCAGAGAGTGGTGAGAAATCCTAAAGGGAGGTGAAAAGCAAAAGCAAGGAAAACTCACTGGAGATCCCAAAGCTGCAGGCCAAGAGATCCAAATTCTGAGCACTGTGTGACACAAAGTCACTTCCTCTCACTGTGCCTCAGTTTCCCACAGCTTAGAGCTGATGGAAAACATGGAATTAAGTTGAGTTTTCTTTTTTAAACAAAACCAACAAACATGTAGAGGGCTACAGACACTCAGAAAGAAAAACAATGTTAACTATGCTTCAGAAGAACTTCGGTCAGAGTGCCAGCAATTAATTCCTTGGAAAACTTTCAACTTTATTCCAGAAAGATGCAAATATACTTAATTCTTCCTGCAGCATGTAGAGGCAACTCTTCATCAGGAATTACTCCTATGGGCACAGTTATTTTCCAAAAGCCCTCAAGCAGCCTGATTTCCATAAGATCTTTCCAGTCTCAGGCTGGGACAAAAATTCACTTCCACACAAACCAAGACTTACCATGGGACTGATGGCTGAGGAAGTGCCCTGCTTGGACACAGCTGCCTGGTACTTGGCCAGCCTGTCCTTTATGGATGTGTCCGACAAACGGGGCATGTCCAGGTTCTTCCTGGGCTCTGCCTTGTCTGGGCTGAGTCCTGGACTGGTCTCTACAACATACCCTGGTAAAAAAAAACAACCAAACATGAATAAGGGATAACTCTCAGAACACTCACTAAGATCATTCTTGGGGAGAATAAACACATTGCCTTTCTCTCCAGGATCATGCCAGTGAGGACAACATGTATCCCTAAGGAGTGAGACCCAAGGGAACAGCTGGAGCTGTGTCAGGGGAGTTAGGTTGGATAACAGGGAAAGGCTCTTCCCCTTGAGGGGGGTCAGGCACTGCCCAGGCTCCCCATGAATGGGCACAGCCCCAAGGCTGCCAGAGCTCCAGGAGCACTTGGACAATGCTCTCAGGCACAGGGTGGGATTGTTGGGGTGTCTGTGCAGGGCCAGGGGCTGGCCTGGATGATCCTTGTGGGTCTTTTCCAAGTTAGGATGTTCTATGACTATTTATAATACCAGCCATTGGTGAAAACCCCAAATAATTGCAACTGGTTTGCTAGAAAAAGGTCTCCAAACAGTAAAAAATACATCATTTTGTTTAAGTCAAAGCTCACAGTAGCTCCCTGTGTCTGGCCAGGATAGGAGGGATGAGGACTGAAGTAAGGACGCAGGAGGAACATTGTCTGTTCACTGCTTCCTAAATTACCTTGACTATTAAAACTAGTTCTGGGACTGAGATGCAGGAAAGAATGGGTTGCATTCCTTAACTTGTTGGTTATTCCCTGTGCCTTGGTTTCCCATGCTTAAGAGTGGAATAGTTTAAAACTCCCAGCAAGGCTGTTAATTACAGGATGCTGATGGACTTGGCAGCTGGACTGTGGCTGCACTTCCTTCAATTTTGGAAATGCAGAAGTTATTTCATAGAACCCTTGAGATTGGAAAAGCCCTCCAAGCCCAGCAAGTCCAACCTCTGACTGATCCCCACCTTGTCACCCAGACCAGAGCACTGAGTGCCACATCCAGCTGTTCCTTGGACACCTCCAGGGAAATTTCTATTGTATTGCATAGATTTACCTCCTAAACAAAAACCAAACCAGCCCAGCCAAACCCCAGCGCTGAGGTTTCCTGACCTGCTGTGCCGTGGCTCCTCTCTCCCTGGGCGCCATCGCAGTCCTCCAAGGAGAGGCTGTTCTCCAAAATCCTGCTGCCCACGGCCGCCCTCCGCGGCTCCCGGGGGCCCTGCTGGGGACAGAACCTCCCATCAGCTGCCTGGACACACAGGGATTGCTCTGGGTAATCCCTTCAGAGGCACAGGTGTCACTAGCAAATCTGCTTTACTGGAATAAACAAGTCTAGCGGGTGACATCTTATTTAAGCAATATAAAGTTTGATCACAGAGTACCTGACCCTCTGTCACCTGGAAAACACTTTCTTGAGGAGGTCAATTGGTGCCCTTTGAAAGTTCTCTTATTTGGAAAGGACCACAAAAATCAGATTTTTAGGTCGTTCCCACCACATATACAAAACTTCAGTCTAGATTTTTGCATTTCATGCAATTTCTGTTGAAGCCAATAGTCATGGTAATTGTATGAAGATTTAAAATCAGGAAAAGGATGCAAGGAACCACTTATCCAAAATCTGCATTCATTTTCAGCCACAGAAAAAAGGAATTAATGATATTGTAATAAAAGTTATCTAGAGTTACTTGTTTTGGTTTGGATAGTTCATGCATTTGGTACCAAACAATTCCCTAATTCAATCTGATAAGGCTGAAGCTTAAGCAGGAGTGTTAGAGATAAATATTCTCAGATCTTCAGGATAATCACTCTCTGCATCAGAGCTGGACAGGGTGTCCTGTAGCACAACACAGATGCTCTGGCTGCCTCAATCAGATTTTATTCTTATTTGTTGAGACCAACCCCTCAGAATCTAAACCTCAACAAAAGAAAGCACAAAGAGAAATTTCTGCAGCTTTGATAAAAGTTTGCGAGCACAGAGTTAAACTGGACTCCATCGAGTCAGCCTACAAAATCCTGGGTGCTGGACCTTTGTTCTCTCTCCGTGAAGAGATAAATCACAGTTGGAAATTCAGATTGAGGCTAATGCAGAGAAAAAGGCAGGTTTGGCAAGATGCTCCAACCACACATTCCCCCTCGGTTCCAACGACTTTCTTATTTGCTGGTCACCAAACTGAAGGAAATTCCAAAGTTTTATTTTCACAGCACTGCAGTGTAAGACAATCACTGTGAAAAATCAGGCTGCTTTCCATACAAACAGCAACTTCACCAGGAAAGGAAAATGCAGCTGCAAAACCTCTTTTTCCATTAGCACGGGAAATAGTTTCTATTTCTGTGGTTTAAGACTTTGGTAACTTTTCTTACTGGAAAAGAGGTTTAACTCTGACAAGTATTGCACTGACCAATAGTCTCAGGTCTGGGAGTGCCTGCACACTTTTAAAGACTTGCAGGTCCCTCATTCCATGAAAACTATTCTTAGATTATTTTTACTGAGTCAATGTCCCCTTTAACATCATCCCAAGTTCACAAGTCTTGGGGTTCTTGCAGCTCAGAAATTTGGGGTCTAAAAGGTCCATCAGGAAAAGTTCAATCAGCTGAAGCAGCTAAAGAACGCTGCACTCCAGAGATCTCCAGCTCCTCCTCCTGCCCTTTGCCACGTCACATCTGCAGGTGGTACAACTTCACCTGAAGAGCTTTTCTGTGGGTGAGCTGCAGAATACAGAGTAAAAATCCCAACCACCAGAATACAAAAGCTTTAGAGGTCAGGGATATTTCAGAAAACCTACAAATATTCAGTAAATCTACAAATATGTGTAGGTTTTATATCAACAGTTTTATCTTGGGGGAAAACAGAGTAAAAGGAAAAAACAGGTTTAACAGAGGGAGGATAGGAGACTTTTCCCATCACAGCTGATGGACTGACCAACTGCAGGGAACCAGCAGGATTGGGGCTCAAGGAAGGTAACTCCCCTCACATGGAGGAAGCCCCCTTAGGGATTTGTCCCTCTGTGGCTGGGCCACAATTCCCAGGGCACAGCTTCTGCTGCTTTGGAAAGGAGATGAAATATTCCTCGTGTGTGGAAAGCCCCAAGTTCTCAGACTTGGGCAAGTGCAGAAGCACCATGAGCACACGTAAAGCTTTGCCTGGGGCACAGAGTTGGGCAAAAACCGAAATCAAAGTTACACCTATGCTATTACAAACCATCTGTGTCAGACATGACCCTGCCACGAGGTCGCTTACACACCACAGCCAGGCTTTGCCTTAAAGGAAAAACACAAACCAGCCTGGAGACAACGTTTTCAGAAATGCTGCAGATCTGATCCTCCTCCCCCCCGGGCGTGCTTTCACTATCACTTACAGGAAGAATCCTTTGAACATCAGGTCTTTTATCAGTTCCAGTCTTTGCTTAGTGCTGAACCAATCCAGGCTGCCGTGCCTGCCCCTAATGGGATTAGAGCAGTTTGTTTCCATGAAAATGCAATAAAAGAAGCTCTGCCTCCTATCTCTTGCAGAAGACAGAGCAAGATCAGAGTGAATAAATGATGAGATTTTACTTATAATCCTGAAAAGGAGAGTAGGTTTAGAGTGGGAGATGGCATCAGGAAATCCAGGCTCTCACTTAGATCCCTGCCCCAGACCTGCCCAGCAACCATGGAAGTTGATTTATTAGCACTGCCACAAGCCTCCAGCCGTGGTGCTGCTTAGTTCACACACAGGTTTTGTCGGCAAAGCTCTGACAACACCAACACATCAAGTCTTCAGTAAAGTCCAAGGAAAACTGCCATCTCTCAGCTGAGCTTACAGTTGGACTCAATGATAGAAAGGAATTTTCCACCAAAACGGTTCCATGAAGCCTCGCTCAGGAAAAAGCACAGGAAATAAGTGGGAGAGGCCACTGCAGAGCTGCAGTGCTGTCGTGGCTCCCACCTCACTGAGCCACACCTGGATCCCCACAGCCCCCAGCTCCCTTCCCTGCACTGACCCACCCAACCCTCCCATCCACAGATCAATCGCCAGAACGAGGAATCCAATTCCAAACACACCCCCTCTCCCCCAAACTTCAGAACACTCCTTTTCCTTTCTACCCTAACAGATTAACTTGGAACAGGGGTTTTGAACCGAACCCGACCAGTTTTGTGCCTCCTGGATGGTATTTACTGTGTTTAGTTGGTTTTCAACAGTGTTTGAATTGCTAAACTTGACAAACTATCAGTTTCAGATTCACTCAGCTCCGAAACTATTTATTCCCCAGGCTGAGATAAGGTTACTCGAAGCCCATCTGCAAAATTCCTGGGGAATCCTGAGTGATTAATCCTACAGCAAGAGTTCAGGGAAGGTCTGTCACGGGCAGCTCTCATAGCATGACAAAGACTCCAAAAATTCAAGTTGTGAAATGACTTCACACAGACCCCAAATTCCCTTTAACACCGAGCTGCTCCTCCGAGTCCCAAACTGTTACACATTGAAACAAGTTTTGTCCAAAAATGTGTTTGTTTTAGTCAATACTTCAAGAAAACCACTCGCAGTAAAACAAAGCCAGGAGGAGAGGAAATTATGAGAAAGCTGGAAAATCCACCAGCATCGAGGCCTCGGGACTGTGTTGCAAGTCCCCAGCATATGCAACTCATTTTGGAGTTAAGCAATTCCCCCCGGGACACGCCGGCTGCAGTCCACATGTGGGATCAGATTTCATGAGCAGTTGGAAGAAAAATGCGAGCCCTGAACATTTGCAAGTCAAAACTAGTGAGGGCAGGAGCTGCTCAGGCCATCTCGGCTTCCTTTTCCCTCAGTGAGGATTTTTTTTCCCGATAAGAAACATTTTGTAAGACACAAAGATGAGGGAAGAGCGAAGAAAGGATGAGAGTATTTAGTATGTGTGTGTCTGGGCGACTCATACTGATACAGAGATCAAAAACGCTCACTCCTTAGTGCTTCATCTCGATTGCAACAGTTCTGATTGCTGAGCTCACTTCAAACAGTTCTTACTCTTTCATAAATCAAAAAACACAGAAATACCCATGTATGCATTTTTATACAATTCACATTTGCATAACTTATAATCTTCACACAAGACACAAACAACCCCAACTTACTTTACAAAACTCAGTAAATTCCATACTTATTTTCCCCTCTTCCACTGAACCCTATCAAAAGCAAATTCACTTTACTCCAGTGAGCAATCACGAGCTGCCACAACTCCGAGCACCCTGCACACACTTGTGTGACTCGAGTAAGTTACTAACACCACGATGTTCTGTTTTCACTAAAACAATGAACACAATATTTGCAGAGTCAATAGCTGGAGCCACTCCCTCCCGGGATTTTCCTGATGCCGCGGAGGCAGCAGCTTTAGTTTCTCCGAGATTGAGGGGGACAGATCCTTACCTTGGGCTGAGGAGCTTCGCCCTTCTCGAACATCATCTTCAGCTTGGTGAGAGGCACGTTGTACTTCTCGATCCTCCCCGGAGACTCCGACCTCTCGCTGGCTTCGGGCTTTTCCACGTCCCGGGGCTCTCTCACACAGTTTTCCATGCTGCCACTCTCCCGGGAGTGGCTGTGGGGCTCTGTGCTGTCACCAGCGGGACACTGCTGCTGGCCAGAGGCAGCTCCAGCCCCTGGGCTTGGCGAAGGGGCGCGGTCGGTCCCGACCTTGTGCCTCACCTCAGCGCAGCTGCTCCGGATCGTTTCCTTCCCAGACTCCGCTCTCAGCACCGGATTCTCCCACTTCTTCTTCAGCACGCTCAGATTCCCCCTCGTAAAGTGAGCGGGCAGGTTTTCTGTGTTCTGCAAAGAACAAGGAGTTAATTGCAGCTCTCCAAAGCACTTCCTTTCCATGCAGGAGGAAGCTCAGCACCGATCCCCGCTCCCGGCCAGCTGTGAATAGTTACAGCTGTGCCACATGGAGAAAGCATCCAGGATAGGGAAGGAAGGAGGGGGGAGAAGAGAAAAGTCAGGAGTAAGGCAGGAAGTGAGCAAACAGGAATGGCCTTATAAGGCAAAAGGGAGTCAAACCCCAGGAGTTAAATGCCACACAAAAGACCTGAATCCACATATGAAGGAAATGGGACTCGAATCCACACAAGGAGGGTCTCCAGTCCCAGAACAAGGAAACAGGAGCACGAGCGGCCATAAGGAGATGGCTGGTGTGCCGAATGCTGCAGTGTCTTCAGCAGACAACAGCTATCAGGCCTTCCAAAAGCTACAAATTAGCTCTCAAACCATTAAATCTTTGGAGTTACCTGTTCAGTTCACAGAGACCTCACCAGGATTTTACACCACACAGCCAAAGCTCAAGCCAAGGGCCCACAACAAACACCCTTCTGCTCCAGTTTAAAAATCACCAGTAACTTGCTGGGATTTTTGTTCTGTTTCACTCAACCCATTCAAAGCACTGCTAGAGACACACACAGACGAGTTACTGGTGCTGCCTCACCCCCAAGGGAACACCGGGAGCAGCATCACCTCACACTCAGCTGCTTCCCACAGCCCAACTCCTGCTCCCTGCAGTTCCCTCTCCCCAGAGCAACAGCCCAGCCCACGTTTGAGCCATTCAAATCCAATACCTGCCACCACTGCATGTTTCCTCTCTCTCCCTTGTGGAGACCACTCCAAACTCATTGCAAGTGGAGCAGGGCTGCCAGGCTTACAGGAATTAACTGGCATTAGTGGCTATATTGGGATTTAAGTCTCTCACCCTATTACTCTTCTGGTCCCATTTTGAACGCTGCTTTGCAAATTGACTTGAATCCACTTACACTTCCCAAAAAAAAAAAAAACCAACCCCAGTGTGTTTGACTGTACTGAAAAGAAAGTATTCAAATTATAAGGGAAGTGTGGTAATGGAACAGAAATATTGAAAATTACGTGGCAGGTTTCTACGGGAATCCCAGCATGCTTCCTAACAAAGTCCCTCCTGCTTGAGACTTGCCTGTTCCCTGATTACACGAAGATTGACAGACTAAAGCAATGAAGAAAATTTAAGACTGAAAAGTCATTTTTAGAATGCTTATTTTATCCCACCTATATCCCAAACAGCAAAGAGTGGCTCTCCAAGCATTAGAGAAATCAAGGCAGCAACTTTCCTATAGATCCTGAAAACATTGGCAGTACTTTAAAATACAAATTACCCCGAGGACCAGGACAAAGCCCTGCAACCTTTGTCAGCCAAGGCTTCCTAGCCCCTGAATGCAGTGGAGGTTACAGGAAGGAATATGGGGCTGTCACAGAGCCAAAAAGGTTGGTGCTGCCTCATCCTGGGGCATTTGCAGCCCTGGAAGTCACTTCAGAAAAGATCCTACAGCTCTCAAAGACATGTTGGATTTCAGGGAGGCTTGGAGGCACCTTTTAAGCACTTTTAAATTTACTTAAGAAAGGAAAAGGCACCTCACAAGTGCCTGCAGCTAAGAACAGGAGCTGGGTATTCCTGGCTTGTGGTTAATGCATTTTGCCTTTTGCTTAGGCGAGAAATGGTGATTCAACACAGCTTTGGGCAAGAAACTTCATTTCCTTTCCTCCACACTGGGAAAAAGCATGAAGCAAAAGCAAACCCTATGTCTAAGCCAGGTTTTCTGTAGGACACACAGCAGCAATTTTGATACTCCAAAAATCAACTGTCACAGCAATCTTCATACAGGTGATCCATCCTGACTGCAGGCTGTGCTTATTCCCAAGGAAACAAACACTTATACAAACACTTACACTTCTCTTCTTCTCAGCAGTGGCTTCTTCAGCAGCTTTCTGATACCTTTGAGAGAATGAAAAACAAACAAAACCCAAGCTTTAACCAGAATACTCCTGAAGACAGCTGAGGTTTTTCTTCCCCCACCAAGGGTTCTGTGCACCCCCTGGATCAACTAAAACTAGAGGCTGGACAAACAGCAGCAAATAACACAAAGCCAAGTGACAGACACATTTCCAGTCATCCAGTTTACAATAATAACATCCATTAATACTTTTCATTCCCTAAGCACTATGATTCCCAAATAGAGACAGTTTACCTTGGAATAGCTGTATTGTTTCCGCCACCCAGCTGTCTGCTGTGCCCCCTTGCACGAATAACTCAGCTCTTTATACAGCAGCTGCTGAACCAGAACAAATTCCAGCTTGGCACATGCCAAAAATCTCCCTAAGTGCCAGTGGATTTTACTCTGTGGGCTGGGAACTGCCCCCATTCAGCACTTGCCTCCTGAGCAGCTGAGCCATCACAGCCCTCTGGAGATAAGCCACCCTGGATCATGAATCAAAGTCCTTTAAGGAGCTGTAGGAAACTCCCAGCAACCTGCACTCTGCTGGGTGTCCCTCCACAGTCCTCACTGGTTACTACACTGCACAAGGTAATTGCACTTGGCCTTTGAAATATGAAAATTAGTGACAAATTCTGCCGTTTTAAGGAGAGTTCCGCCTTTCAGAGAGAAGAACCCAGCGTCTGCTTGGGCAAAGGGTGTTTCTGTTTCCCTTATCTGTGGAATTCTGCTTTTGACACAACAGAGAGCATGTTACAGGCTGTTGCTCCTCTTTAATCCGTGCGAGCACACTAACTCACATCTCTGCACTATAAAGGGTCCAAATTTGAACACAACGTGCTGAGTAAGTGATGCTGGAGGAAGAGGGATCAATACTGGAAGAAGAAACAAAGAGGAGCACAGATGAAAGTCAAGCAGCACCTGGAAAACAGACGATGACTGAGGAGTCCCCAGCCCTCGCTCTGTGAGTCAGCCCAGCATGGGGCACTTTCTGAATCTCTGCTGTTGCCTTCTGTGTCTCTGACCTGACAAAACTGATTATAGGGGATGGAGAAGAATGTTTTCACGTACAAATATTTAATTAACAGCACTTTAAAAAGGCACACTCCTCCCTGCAGGCAACAGGGGGGCAAAGCCAGAGAGCAGGACTGTGTTTTTCCAAGGCGCTGACCCTGCCTATGTAGAGGGACACTACTTGATTAAGGAATAGCAGTTTGGATTACTTCCAGTAAGCCTTTTTCAAGGGATTATCAACATTTAGCAAGATGACCAGGTTCTGTAATCAAGCTTCAGTGAGTGAATAAATTACCTTAACAAGGTGGTGACAGCAAACAGCTTCTCCCTGGACCAGAGATCCACAGAGGAACTCTGGAGCTGTGGGTGTGTAACTGTCCCTCTCCTACAGATTCCATAAAGTTTGCCCCACACTCAAGACCCAAATACTCCCAAACTTTGTTACACCATTAATGCAAGAGCCTCAGTTCCCCAAATCCCATTGAAAACCCCAGCTGTAGCCTACACAATTCCTTAAGGAAATAAAAGCTTTTTCAGGGAATGCAGCTTTCTCAGGGTATACAATATTTATGGCTTGAGTGGAACCCTTTACCAATCTCTCAGAGAAAAGGGAAGCTTAACATTCCTTTTCTGCCTAAGTCAGGCGAGGTTTAGGCTGGATATCAGGGAAAGGTTCTTCCCCCCAAAAGTGGTCAGGCACTGAAAAGGCTCCTCAGGGAACAGTCACAGTCCCCGAGGCTGCCAGAGCTCCAGGAGCATTTGAACAACACTCTCAAGCACAGGGTGGGATTGCTGGGGGGTCTGTGCAGGGCACAGCAACTGTGAGAGCAGCAGTCCCTGCCCAAGGTGTCAGCTGTCACCTACACACACAGCTGGTGCTCCCCAGCCCCACAGCACTTACTTGGAGAACCTCTCTGCAAGGGCTGAGGACTTGTTCTTGTTCACCAGGGAAAGCTCTTTTGCAGTGATTTTCAAAGACTGGGAGGTCCATTGCCTTCTGTTGAATGGGGAAGGCTCCATCTTATCTCCCCAAATCCCTGCTCAGGAGGAAGGAACAGTGTCAGCAATAGGAATTCTGAGCAGAAAAGAAGTTCCACAAAGTGATTTGCTCCTGAGTTCGTATTCTGGTGCTCCCAGCATCCCACTGCCACCAGTCCTAACCCCCGAGGATCTCGTCCATCAACTGACTTTAAAAAGCCAGCAGATGACAGTTATAATTTCCTCTGCAGATGCCATTGAGATGGTGCCCTGATAAAGCCACAGGCACAATGGGGAGCTGTGGACAGAGAGCTGCGACCAGAGGATGCCAGAGGGACACTCCTGTGTCACAAACACACACACACACAGGAGCTCCGGGAAGCCCCAAAGTGCCCTCACTTGTTCCGGTTTCAAACCAAAAGTGCTGGCATTTATGTAAGAGGGTTTGAGTTACGAAACTAAGAGGATGTAATTACTATACAAACATTTTTCATTCACTCTTGGGCTCCCTCTCAGCGCAGCAGCATTTCCTCTGTGAGCTCAAACAAGTCTCGTGTTCATGGAGGCAGCTGTGTCCCTCCTGTTGCAATAGTTACCATAATATCAGCTAAACAGTATTAATTACCTAAAGCTCCAACCACCCCATCCTGCTGGAAATGGGAAGAGATTTTGTCCAGTTTTCACCACAGAAGCCAACAAGACTATATCAGATTTTTTTTTTTTTTACATAGTTTTCTTTTGTGGAGAAGGAAAGGAGGAGAGATTAATTTAAAGAGTTCTCTGATAAGACAAAAATAAAGCCTGTAGGGCAACGCCTTTCCTTTTCTCCTCTTTTCTTTTATCCCTAGTCCCATGTCACACAATGCCTGTGGCAAGGGCATGAACTGCACGACCCTGCAATGCCAACTCCAGGCAGGCTGAGCTCTTCCTTGTATTTTCCATTAATTCCTTTAACGGATTTGCACAGTCACGGAACTCTGGATCCAGTGTGAGTCCAGGTCTGCTGGACAACTGGTCACACAGAAACAGAAACACCTGCAGACGAGCTGGCATAAACAGTCAATCAAAGGGAGGAAAAACAACATTTCCAAAATCCTCACAGGTTTGGAGTGCACCTGCTCAGAAATGAGAGATGTGGGGATCTGAAACACCTCATTCCAGGAGAAATCAGGGGCACAGGTAGAGTCTGGCAGCTCCCAGCGCTGGAATGGGAGCCCTGGGAGCAGAGAAGCCTCTCCAGTGCTGTTCCCTGCCTGGAGAGAGCATAAGTGGCAGGTGAACATATCTCTGCCCTGGGAGACGCAGCCAGGAAAAATGGCTCACATTCCATAATTCCTGTGATGTCCTGGAGAGAACAGCATGCCATGACAGGACATGTTTTATCAGAACACTGGTTTTGGAGGAGTTTTCAGACACTCAGGTTGAACGATCACTGCAAACACGTGACACTGGTTTTGTGGGAATGTTGAAACACACTGAAACCACTTATCAATGTTGCCTTTCCAGGTGTAGCTACTTGCAGCCTCAGCCTCTGAAAGGCACAAAGAGCCCCTTCCAACCAGAAAGAGAAACCCAAACTGGAGTTACTTTCTGAAATTCCTGCCTTTTTGAACACTTTCTACATCACCAAGCCCTCTGTAAACCTCCATCCAGGCTGCACTGAGAGG
This sequence comes from Brachypodius melanocephalos, assembly GCA_013398615.1. Lineage (NCBI taxonomy): Eukaryota > Metazoa > Chordata > Aves > Passeriformes > Pycnonotidae > Brachypodius > Brachypodius melanocephalos. Next base: position 190,779 of record VZSR01003120.1, on the reverse strand, counting down.
AGAGTGCTCTGCATTTGGCTGGCCTGTGACAACAGCACAAATCACCACCCACAAAGACAAAGGATCTCGTTTCCATCTCCTCCCTTTTAAAAAATCATCTTGCATACACAAATAAACCCAGTATTTCTCTGGCTGCAGGATGCAGCCCCCAGTCTCAATCCCCAGGAGCCTCAGAATACACACAGAGAGAATACAGATAAAAATTACTGCTGGAAAATCCCACAAAAAGAATTTTGTCCATGTTAAAGACCAACGCTGAATGAGCCGTGTCATGTCACAGTTTGAACTTTGTTTTATGACTAATCTTGAGCCAAAGGGAGCTCACCTGAGGCCCCACTGCAGTTTAAATGGCCTTTCACAGAGCAGAGTCAGCTGTGGCCAGGAAACAGGAGCAGGGCATTCATCAGAGCTCCCCTGGCACAGGGAACCAGGTGCTCATTGACACACGGAAGGAACAGTTCAGTAAAACACTGAGAAACAAAACTGAATGTAATTGTTCCAAAAATAAGCCTGGTTTGGATGCCTGGGCATCCCACTGCATCTCCAACCAGCCCTGTTCAGGGCTGCATCTTCTCCCCATTGAGTTCTTCTGTTTCCCTGCCATTCTCCATCAAAGCCACAGAAACATTGAGTTAACCTGCCCTGTTTAGTCAAAAATCTCTTTATAAACATCAGTACCTGCTGCTGGGACACTCAGCTGGAAAGACAAGCAGCCTATCTGGAATCTCAGTCACTAGAAATGACACGAAACAGAACACTGACATGCCTTAAAACTTGTGCTCCCACATTTTTATGCCATTCCACATTCTTAGCACTTTCTCATTCATTAACAGTTTTGGCGTGTTCAAGTATCTCTAGGCTTTCTTTACTGCTCCTTCTGAGTGGTTTATTCAGAGTAATTTCAGAAAATACATATTAAGATTTAAACAAGACTATGAATGTTCTGCCTGCTGCAATGGAGGCAGGGTCTGTGGAAGGTGGCACAGAGTCCAGAGAAGATAGAGAGGGAGACTGGGATGCCAGAGGTGCACCAGATGTTAGAGAAGGGAAGGACTGTGATTGAGCCACAACCTAGCACAATGCATCAAATCTACCTCCGATAACTTTACCCAAGAGTCTAACAACAAAATACAAATCCCTCTATCTGGAAAGATCCTGAAAGAAAAACGCTTGCCCAAGGGGCAAGTGGCCTATTCATTACAGATGGCCACAGGAACGGGCCACCCGCGGGCATCACGCTCCAGCCCCGGGCACCAACCCGCAGAGAGCCGGAGGCTGCGGGCAGCAGAGGGCGCGGCCCCTCGCCCCTCACTGCCCCGGGAGCCACAAGCCCCTGGCCCTGGTTATCGGGACGGTCACCAGCCCCAAGTCGGGCGGGGTGGCAGGACGGGGCTCTACCGCTGACCCCCGCCGCAAAGGCCGAGCCCCGGTGCCCCCGCAAGCCGGGCACAGATGACCGGAGCTGGGCTCGGGCTCACCCGCGGCCGGTCCGGCTCCGGGTACCTCCACAATCAGGGGGAGGTCCCAGCGGTCCTGACCCCCGGCCCGCGCTCTTATCCCGGCCGAACCGGGTGGGAGAGGTCCCACCGCACCTGTCCCGGCCCATCCGGCGGGTCCCGGCACACCTGTCCCGGCCCATCCGGCAGAACCCACCGCACCTGTGCGTCGTCTTCCCACCCCGCCCCACGTACCTGTCCCGGGGGAACCAGGGAGACCCCACGGCACCTGGCGCAGCTGAAACAACGGGTCCCAACGCACCTGTCCCGGCCGAACCCGCGAGTGCACCTCCGCGCCCGCCGCGGCAACGGGCAGCGGCTCCGGCCACGCCCCGGCCACGCCCCCGGCTCCATTGGCCCTGGCTCCAACCGCGAGGCCACGCCCCCGGCCACGCCCCGGCCCCTCGGGACACGCCCCTGGCTCGGCTGTGTGTCCGTGGCTCGGCTCTGTCCCCTTCGCTCGGCTCTGTCCCCCTCGCTCGCCTTTGGCCGCAGGTGCTCCCCAAAGCGGCAAAGTGAGAGTGGAATGAGAGGTCTCGGAGCTGGGGCTCGACCCCGCCGTGGCTCCCGAGGGCTCAGGAGGGGCTGTGCTGGGGGAAGCTGTGCCCGTGCCCGGTGTTTGGGTCTCCTGTAGCCTTGATTTGTTTGGATACAAGAAAAAATGGCTTCAGCAGCCGGACACCCGGCATTCCCGAGATTTGGAACATTTTTGCGTTCCTTAGCAGGACACCAGTGCTGCTTCTCGCCAGCCCTGCAGCTCCACGAGGGATTCATCTGAACAATTGTGTTTCTTTAGGTGTTTCTGTTTCTTTCCTCGTTATTCTTCCTAATGTGTCAAGTACCAAATTCCTGAGTTTAAAAAAAAAAAAAAAAAAGTAAAAAAGTATATATTTGGTGCTCCAGCTCCTTTCCCAACTGCAGGTCTTGGATGTTGATGTTGTCCCAAATTCTGGGCTGTCCCAAATTCCTTGGGAGCTGCTTGCAGAGCAAGGCCATTAAGACAGGAAGTGACTAATTAAATTAATATGTTGGTGTTATTTTTATGACAGTCTCAGTACTGACATGTGAAATTTAGTCATTCCAGTAAAAACTCTGAATTATAGCCCAGAAAATCCACACACTATAAATTACAGCTCCCATGGCAGGATCCTGGTGAGATGGAGGCAAGTCCATCCAACCTGGCCTGGGGTGGGGCTTGGAGCAATCTGGGATAGTGGAAGGTGTCCCTGCCATGGCAGGGCTGGAATGAGATGGGCTTTAAGGTCCCTTCCAACCCAAACCATTCCAGGATTCAATGGATCAGCACACAGTTGGCCAGTACAGCACAGGAACATTTGCACCTTGTAGACTGGGGTTCTCCCTTTTTCTGGTGACAGAAACACCACAGGGCACCTCAAATGACACCAGACACCAATGTTGAGGCACTTTTGGCAAACCATCCCTGCTTTTCCAATGTGCAGCCTCATCCAGAAGTGCTGCAGTGATGTGCTTTGACTCAGGGTTTTATGGAAACCTTCAATATTCCAACAGACTTACAGATTTTCAAAATGAGAAATGGATATAGACAGAGGGAGAATTTTTAGATTAGATAGGGTGGAGTAGTTCTTTGGAAATGTTGGGAATACAGAATACACTGCAGTAGTGCCTGGAAGATTAATTATCCAAAAATCAAGGATAAAAGAATGGATCTCACTGCTTGCATTACAGCAGCCCACAGACTGCTGATTGAAATCAGGGAGGAAGAATAACATGGATAAAAAGTCAGACTGTGAATCAAAGACAGTTTAAAGCCTCAGCCTCTGTGCCCATGCTGGCTCTGTGAGAGCTCCATGTGCCAGAGGGTTCTGCTGTGGGATTAGTGTCCAAATGAGGCCGTGCCAGAACGTGAGGCACCTCACAGAGCCATGGGATGGGCTGCGAGGAGGAGGAGAGCAGCACTCAGGAGATGCTGCCTTGCCTTAATTAATTGTGTGTGAGGTTTTTAAGGTTTAATTTAAGGTGTTACAAACATCCTCCTGGGTCGGACCACAGCATCTCCAGCACAGGGACCCACCTCAGGTGGCAGCAGGAGATGCTGTTTGGGCAAGTGTATGAGCAGGGAATGTGTCACAGAATCATGGACTCATGGAATCTGCTGTGCTGGAAGGGACCCACCAGCCTGCAGCTGCAGAGAACTGGCAGTGACAGTGCTGTGATCTCACTCCTGAGGTGCAGCTGAGGCCTCTGAACTCTGATCTCACTCCCCAGTTGCAGCTGAGGGCTCTGAGCTCAGCATTGATCTAAAATGGGGTTTCTGGTCCTTTGGTGAGAGGTGCTGAATTGCAGGTTGATGAGTCAATGAGATACTAACAATTCTCCTCCAGGGAAACAGCCCCAGGTGTAATTATTATTCTGTTGGTAGTTCCTCTTGCTTTCCAGGGACATCTTTCCTGGAGTCACTCTTGGAGCTGCAGAATGGGACCTCTCTGGTAGGTTAATACCAGAGGGGAGAATCCAAAACCACATTTTCTGTTTTCACTCCTTCCTTTCTGATGTTTCACCTGAGTCTCGCTTGGGGCATTGCAGCATTTCCAGAGCAGCCGGCACTGACTCTGAGTGTTGGGGCTCCTGAGCTTCCCACAGTCCAGGCCCAGCACCAGCAGACAGGGTGAGGCAGCAGCTGAAGAAACCCCCAGAAAAGCCTGGGACACCCTCATGGCATTTTTTTGGTTTTGAGGTCCCCACCCAATCCGTAAACTCTAAGTGACCCCTCCCAACAGCACTACTGGTTTGTTTAATCAGTGATTAAACTGGAATTTTATTTCCATTTCCAAACATACTCTGTCAGTCTGTACATTCCCTTTTTGCTTTGTGATAAAACCAAGGTAACAGAAAAACACCACCACGAAACTTCTGTGGCATAGCTTTGCCAAGGCAGGGCTGCACACCTGTGGTTCTGATAGGACAGCCTGAGCTCTTCCCTGAGCTCTCCCCTTTCTGCCTGCAGGTAACTTTAGCCAGGAGCTGCTCACTGAGACTCTTTTATTCCTGGACAGTCAGAGCTGCTGCTGCTTCTTGGGTTACAGAATCCTTTCTTCCTCAGCCTTGGGGACTGCGAGAGACATTGGATCCACCTGCTGAACACGATTGATTCCTTCCCCCCCACCACCCCCCATGTCAGGTTATTGCAGAGGCCACAAATGAACAGGATGGATGGATTCCCTGCAGGATGTGTATTCCCTGTGGGACAGAGGCAGAACTGCTGAGCCCTTTCCTGGCAGCTCCTGGCTGTCCTTGGCATCCCGGCTGGAGGAGCAGGAAAATCTGAGTTCCGGATCCTCAGCAAGGGAGTGTCTCACAGCCACTCATCCAGTGTTTTTGGATCTTCCTAATTAGCCCTCAGACATGACTCTAGCAGCGTTGGGAATTCAGGAAGCACCATTCCCACTTTACAAGGGTGAAGTGAGGAACAGGAATCCAAAATTGCTGTTGAGTAACGTGAGTTGAGATTAATGTCTGGGGTCCTGCCCTGCCCCTGGGGCACTCTGTGCTCCTTTTTATCCACGACTGTCATGCTTGGATTTAAATGCCCTTGGGAAGAGGAATGAGAGATAGAGAAAGAAGGGAGAGCAGGAAGTCTTGCAGCTTTGCCAAGATCGTTGGTAACAACATATCACAAACAACTCATGAGCTTTTCCTTATTGATGGTGTGGGAACTGCTGTGCCCAGGGCAGGGCTGCCCAGATAGACTCATTAATGCCATTGTCTTTATCCATTTCTTTTCTGGCACTTATTGGACCTTGTGAGGCCCTTTGGACTTTTCTGCCTTTTGACTTAACGGCTTTTGAGGCACAAGTGCAGCCCTGAGGGACTGTCCCAGCACAGCTCCTGGCCAAGCAGGATTTCCCTGGTGTCTCCAGGGCCTTTTCCTGAGCCAAGGCCTTTGGAGGAGTTAAACTTTAACTCCTGGCCAGCTCCATCTGTCCAAGGTCCAGGAGGAGCCATGCTGGGTCAGCCTGGCAGCTGCACTTCCCGTTCCTGCCCTTTCCTGGTGATTCACTCACTCCTCCTCCCTGCCAGGAAGTCTTTGACCTGGATAGAGCTGTGAGAGCGTGGAACAGGGACACCTGAGCTCTCCTCAATGTACCACTGGAGATCAGCTCCTGATGGCTGGATGCCCTGGAGGGTTTCCTGGCTGGAATACAGTGTAGCAAGAAGGCAAAATCCTGGGTACCAAAAGACCCACCTGAGCCACAGAAAAATCCCCTCACCCTGTGTAGCAGCACCAAGCTGGTGCTCCATGGCAGGTCCGTGCTCCTGGCAGGCAGCTGTGAATCCATGTGAGCCTGTTGTTGTCCTGCTGTGCCCTGCATGGATTGTATTATTTGATCACATTAAATAAAAAGGTAAAACCTTTTCCCTGCAGCCATTTGAAGAGTGTGGCCCAGCTGCGAGGCAGGAGGCAGATGGGAAGAGCTGGTTTATTTGAAATTATAGCAGAGTTTCTGCACTGGGTGTTGCCAGAGTCTGCCACAGGAGATGGATTGCTCAGGGCTGGCTGCCCCTGGAGCTGGAGCTCCATGGGTTTGCCTGGCATGTTGGGATCAGACCCTGTGATGGCTCTGAGCTGCCCAAGCCACTTCTCCCACACTGGGACTCAGTTTTTTCCCAGAAAAGTCAATCAGTTACTTCAGCACTGATGGAAGTTTGTGAAAATACAATGGCACAATCTCTGCTGAGCTCAGGCCCAGAAGCAGAGCCAACAGTCTCCCTGGCTTTGGATAAAACTTTGCTGTGGTTACCGGCGTCATGGGATCATGTGATGGCAGCTGATCTCTCCAACCTCCAACTCCAGGCCTCTTCTGCTGCACAAAAACACCCTGAGTGTTCAAAACATCATCTCCCTGCTCGGGTAATCATTTATTGATAGCAGAATTATCAGCCAAGTGTTGTTGAAGAAACTGCCACTGCTGCTGTTTGTGATCCTGCCAAGCCTTTTCCCAGCCCCCTTCCCAGCCTGCCAGCCCAGCCACAAACCTTCAGCACCCTCAGTTAAAGGGATTTCCAAACAGACACAGTTTCTCCCTCCAGCCCAAGGACACGCTTTGGCCTGCTCAGCACAACATGCCACATCTGTTGATTCTTCAAGTTTGGGTTCTCATCCCAGGGAATTAAGGGGTAATTAAGTCTAAGCTGGACTCTCAGCCCCTTTGAACCATGGTGATGGAGAAATATGTGCCTCAAAATGACTTTAAAGGAACTCTAGGGAGAAGAGGAGGAACCTGTGAGTTGGGAGCTGCTGCCCTCTCCAAGATCTCTCATGAGAAGCACAGCCCTGGACTTTCTGGGACCTTCCTGCAGGATAATGCAGGGTAAAGACAGGCAGAGTCAGCTCTGCCACAGGGTTGGTCCTCTGGAGAGATGAAAGGGAAGTGGTTTGGTGGCCAAATGAAAGTCGTGGCTTTAAGGAAGAATTAAAGCCAGATGTTTCCAGCAGCTGCTGAGCCCAGCCTTTTGTGTTGGAGCACCAAGGAGGCCCTGGCAGCATCTGCACAGCTCCGTGGTGGGAACACCCTGTAATCCTGAAGGCTCCACCACGGTGCTGCAGGCTCCCAGGCTGTCTGGGAGGAGGCAACAAGAGCTGAGGCAGAGAGAGTGAAGCCAGCTCAATATTTATCCCATGTCTAAAAATATTTATTCCTTGCTGATAGTGGGGATGGCAGCAGAGGTGTGGTAACCAAATTTAGCACCTTAGGACAAAACACTGGGGCTAAGAGGTGAATGAGCCACGTTGGCATCAGCTCTGCAGGGCAAGATGTGGGGAGCAGGGACAGAACATCACCCCTGAGCCAGGGACTGGCCTTGGATCCCTCAGACAGGCTGATGCCCAGGTAACCAACAGATAAATCTGCTGTGCAGGGACCTCATCAGAGTCAGGGACAATAAAGAATTCCTGCCTTTCTTGTATTTGTATTCGGCTGGGACTGAAGCAAGCACCCATTCCAGAGTGGATGTAACATGGATGAAATAGCAGGAAAAGGGAAGCTGACTCCTTGTTTCAGCACAATCGTGGAGGGAGCAGCACTTTGCACTGCGAGGGAGAGCCCAGACCTCGGGGCTGCCAGTGGGAGGTCTCAGCTCACACCCAGGAGCCATAAATCTTTCCCAGCGCTGCTCTACTGCTCCTTCACTCTGTCTCGTGGTTGTAACATTCACTCCTGGCTTCCTAAGGCCAAATTCCTGGTGCCCTCGGCACTACCCTGAGGTGGAGTTTCCTCTTGCGAAATCAGCGGGTGTCCTGTTGGCTCTGAGGGCTGGGAAAGGCTCTGCTTGCTGTTCAGGTCCCTGTGTCATGGTCCTCATCTTCCTCCTGCCCCATCCTGAGTGCTGGGATGCTCCTGATCCAGAGGAGCAGGGGAGATGCCCTTGAATCCAGCTGGATCTCTTCTGCTGGGGAATGAGGAATAAATCCATAAGGTACGCCTGAAGCAAGGAAAAGTCAATAGAGCAGAGGGAGGTTGGTGACAGGAAATCCCAGTTTTTACTGGCATCGGCTCACATCAGATAATCTGACTATAACAAGGAAGAACTCGCTCCATATTCTGATTCCATGGAGCTGAGTGAGGGACTGCTGTAGGAAAGGAGCTTCTTGCCTTGCCCTTTGCTTGTTCTCAGGCTGGGATGTCTCATTTGTGTGTCCACCAGTTCACTCTGCCCTGGGCAGGAGGAACAATTGTTTCTGCTGTGATTCCAAACCCAGCTGTTGGGAGAAGCCTTTGGAAGCTGCCCTGGATGGGGCTCAAGGGGAACTGCCCGTGCCTCAGTCACAGCTGGTGACTAACAGGAAAGAACCTTCCCAGGTGTAAACAGAGAACTGGTTGTTTCACCTCTCAACAGGTGGCAACGGGACCTGCTCATGTCCTGGCTCGAGCGGTGTCACTCCTGCATTTCTCCCTTGGATGACACGGAATTGTTGTCACCCAGCAGGAATTCTTTTCTCACTCTATGGACCAGGTTTTCCACCCCAGCCAGTGAGGCTGGGAGTGTTCCCGAGCTGGAAGTGTCCTGGTGACACCGAGCCCTTTGCCAGCCAGGTGTTTCCATGGAATGGGCAGAACCAACCACTGGGAAATGCTCTAATCTGAGCATTAGTGGTAATTTACATCCCAGCAAAGCATGGATTCAGGAGTCCTCACCTCCTGTGGGATCTCGGGTGCTTGGAAGGTCTGGAAATGGGGCTTAGGACCATTCATTTACTTTGGGAGCTCACATTCAAAATTAAGGCTTTGGAACTCAGGAGGTTTTGAGCAGGGTGATGCATACCCTTCCCAGGGCTGTGAGGATTAAGGAGTTAACGGTTGCAAAGTGCTTTGGGGATGACAAATGGTCAGTCTGATGGCTTCTTATCAGGGAAGGGGATGAGAAGGAAGAAGTTCTCACTGCCACGATGGACCTATGAGGTCTCACTACATCACAGAATTATGGAATATCCTGAACTGTAAGGCACCCACAAGGATCAAGGATCCTGGCCCTGCACAGACACCCCAACAATCCCACCCTGTGCCTGAGAGTGTTGTTCACATGCTCCTGGAGCTCTGGCAGCCTTGGGGCTGTGCCCATTCCTGGGGAGCCTGGGCAGTGCCCAACACCCCATGGGAGAAGAACCTTTCCCTGATATCCAACGTAACCCTCCCCTGACACAGCTCCAGCTGTTCCCTCGGCTCCTGTCCCCGGTCCCAGAGAGCAGAGACCAGTGCCTGATGTGACAAACACAGATCTGACAGGGGTTTGCTCCCGTGCTGTCACTGGACTGAGGTCGGGCAGCTCTTGGCAGTGAGAGGATTCCAGAATGGGGTCTGCAGTGCATGAACAGTCCTTTCCCATCTATCCAGCTCCGACTTACTTATTTGACTTCTACGCCTTCTGTTTCTTTTTCTTTCACTCCTCCGTGTCTTGGAGCTGCTACCCACGGAACACCCAAAGATCTGCCAGCTGGGCCGTGTTTGCTGGGCAGCTTGTGCTCCGTGTCTAATCTCCTCAGTGGACCCTGATTATTCCCTGGCTCTGACTTATCCACACGGATCTGCCCAGCCCTAATTGCAGGTGATGGCATTGGTGGGGTCCCTCACAGGGCACTGATTCATGGCAGGGGAGTTGAGGGCTGGAATATCCATCCTCCACCCACACCAGAGTGTTTTAATTCTCTAGCCAAAACCAACAAGTTGCCCCTCAGCGCACGGTAATAAATTTTGTGGATCTCTCTCTAAAGCAAAGTGGTTTCAAGGTGTGTTTTCCTGGCAGGAATCCCCTCAGAGCATCATTCCTGCTGCTCCCCCCGTGGGTCTGGTGGGGAGACCCAGGTCGGGCATACGACTGGATTTTGTGCTCAGGACTTTCAGTGGGGCCTTGCTCAGCCCTTCTGATGTCTGAGCTCAGGTGTGTTACCCCTGCAGTGGGAGCGTTACCTGGGCAAGGCACAGAATGGACAATTTGGGCTCCAGTGGACTCAGCCAAGCCCTTCCCGAAAAGATGAGCCGGACCAAGGCCTGACTTCTCTACCGTGGGTTCGTGCCCTGTCTATATCGGTGCTGTCTGGAGGAAATCCTGATCCTGTGACATTCCCACCGGAGCCACGGCTCCTTCCCAGCATTTCCACACCCGTTCCTGGCCGGGGCGAGCCCTGGCAGCCGCTCCGGTCCCTTCTCCATCTGCAGAGGGTGGGCACGGGTTTACCGGCAGGATGAGGGGACAGGGATGCAGGGACAGCGGGAGGGGACAATCCCTGGGCACCCCCGGCTCGGTGTCCCCGGGCACGGGCAGAGGGAAGCGGGACGTGCGGCATGGCACTGCCGGCGCCGGCCTGTTCCGCAGCGTGGCCGACCCGAAAACTGGGAAAATCCAGGAAAAAAAGGAGTCGGGGCGGGCGGTGGGATCGGAGCGGGGTCTGACCGTGGCGGTGTGTGCGGCGGTTGGAAGCATAAAGGATTTTAAGTTCTGTAATTAGAAAAAAAGCAAGTAAGCAGCCAGCAAAACCCCAAATCCGAGAACTTTCCACAGCGCGGCTCACGGCTCTTCCATTCCCTTCGCGGGGGACGCCGCTTCCCGCGCGCGGCGCTGCAGCCACCGCGCCCTCTGGCGGAGGCTGGCGGGACGGCCGCACCCCCCTCCGCGCGGGAATGGTCCGTGCCAGCCGTGCCCCGGACGCGCTCGGTGCGCCCGGAAGAGGCGGCGGCGGGCGGGGACCGGGCGGGACGGGCCGGGCCGGGCGGCGCGGCCGGAGGCGGAGCCCGCGTGTCCCGATCGCCGCTCCGGGCACCGGGGAGCGCGGGCCCGCCGGCCGCGGCGGCACGATGCTGCTGTTCGTGGAGGTGAGGCGACGGCGCCGGGCCATGTGGCGGGAGGCGGCGGCGGGAGGCCGCGCACGCCGCGCCGGGGGAGGGGACGGGGCTGACACAGCAGATCCGGGGGCGGCGGCCGCTGGGCGGGCGGGGGGAGTCGGTGGGCGCTCTGGAAGGTTCCGCCGGGGCAGGGGGCGGGGGAGGCGCCGCCGTGACCTTCGGGTGCCGCCGCGGCCCGGCCGTGAAGGTGACGCGGGACACGCGGGGCCTCCCCGAGGCCTCCCGGGAGCGGGCCCGGCCCGGCCTCTCCACACGCGGGGCGGCCCCGCGGGGTCGGCCCCGAGCGCGGCGCCTCGTTAATTGCGTTAATGAAACACCGGGGGTGGTTTATGGCGCGGGAAGGGGGCGTTCTGCCCTTCCCCGGCCCGCCGGGTTCGGGCGGGACGAGGAGCGCGGCCCAGCCCGGCCCTGGAGGTCACCGAGGAGGGCGGGCGCCGTGTCCGCCGTGGCCCGGAACGGGGCTTCACCTCCTCACGGCGTTTCACGGGTTCGGTGAAGCGGTTTCAGCCTTTGCTGAACGAACCCGGGTGGCCGCTATAAACTTTGCACCGAGTTTTGTCCCGAAACGTGCACGGAGCAAAGAGCAGCCGGGGCCGGGGGGAGTAACGGAGGGAGCCGGGCGGGCGCTGGGCTGTGTCTGCCCCAGAGGGTTCAGCTCGGGGGATTTTTGCTCAGGGGTTTTGTTCGGGTTACGGTGCTCTTGGGCTCGCACACAAACACCAACATGTGCTCCGTGGTTAGGAACCGCTAAATAAAGCAGTTTGGGAAACGCGTTCTCTTTTTTAAGTGAATCGCCCGAGCTGAACGTTCCTTGGCTTCGCAGAGGGGAATAAAAGTCATGAACACGGTGACAGGTCTGGAGAATTAGGGGTTGCAGCGTTCTGCTGGAAGAGGAACTGCTGAGGCTGATGGGAGGCATGAGCAGCTGCCTCATCCCCGGCTGAGCGTGGTGAGAGGCCCCTGCGAGCAGCGGGTGCACGAGGCAGGTTCTGGAATGCAGCGACCGGGATGTGGACGGGAGCTGGGGCACATCAGGGAGCACATGGCTGGTGCTGGTGTGGATGGGAGCTGGAGCTCATCAGCACTTTGGGGTTTTTAGGGAGCCCTAAAGCACAAACTCAACTCTGATCTTCCTCTGATAGTGTTGGGAGTTTCTGTGATCTTTGGTCTGGAAGCCTCAATAATATTTAATTTTGAGTTCTTGAACACCATCTGGACTTTCTGAAGGTTTCTTTTCACTGCCAGGGCAGAGAACTGGAGTTCAGAGCTAGGTCTCCTGGAATGCTACAGTTGGATGCTTGGGAGCTTTGTCTGGAGGTCTTTGGGAATGTTTGGACAACAAGGTGCAGGATGGGTGGAAGTCCCGAAGTTTTCTGGGGGATTGACTGAGCTGCTGCAGCTGTCAGTGTTGGTTTTAGACCTACTTTAGGTGTAAACGTGATGATTGTGCTGAGCCCTTCACAGTGTGCGTGGGGGAATTGGGTTTCCTTCGACATCCTTTAGTTCCAAATCTCTGCAGTGGTGGCTGTGTAAGGGCCGTATGCTGTTTTGTACATTTATGTTTGAGGCAGGCCTTTTTTCTCCCTCTAAGCCAGTATCTGTGTGCTGTTAACAATTAACAATTAGGATTGGGAATATTAATAAATGCATCGAGAGAAATGGAATTGATAATGGCTGCTGGGCTCCACTCAGATAGGTATGTGCTCCTAATTCCATGTATTTGTAATTTATGGGGGAAATGGGAGTCTGTGTGTTTCAGATGGGTGAAGTGCTGCTCGTGATGTTTCCTAGTTAGAAATCCAGGATTGTGGGAAGCACTGAGTGTTGTTGGCCCTCTCAAGCAGGTGAGGCTTCCTGTGACCCCACACTGTTCCTGCTCACACTCCTCTGACACCTTCAGACAGCACAACTGTGCCTTGGCTTCTCCAAAGGGTGGCAGAGGCTCCCCTGGGCACAGGGGCTCGTACCAGCTGATGGAAAACCCTGCAGCTCCTGCTGGGAGTGATGCATCTGAGACCACTGAAGTTACTGTGGGGTTGAGAGTTACCTGGGACGCTGAGAGCACTGAGCTGTTACCTGAAACCTGCCGGCAGCTCTGAAGGAGTTCTGTGTGTCGGTTTGACACCAACTTCTCCTTATCCAGCCTCTCATGAGCTCTGAGGAGGTGACAGTGACTCCCCTCAGAGAATGGGGTGTCTGAGCCCCCCAGGGTCCCTCCCTGCCACTGTCCCCCAGCCAGCACAAGGTTTCTCTTGGCTGCCTCACGTAGTTTTGCTGACCTTGAGGTTTTTCCATCTGCTTACGTTTCCATTTCTGGAAAAAGGTTAGCTTCTCCCCTCACAAGTTTTGTTAAATTCTCTTCTGGATTTTTTGCTTTGATTCTGTTTCAGATAGTTTGTCCACTCCACAAAATCTATCACAAGCTCTGAGTTAGGGTTTTGGTTGCAGAATAATTTGAGTTAATATTAAAATTGAATGCTTTAAAACTCTTGAATGCCTACATTTTTGTTAGCTTAATTGAATCTGGTTAAGTGTAATTTAGATGTAATTACAATAGGAAAAATATCCTTTGCCATGTTTCAGAATGAGAATTTTCTTCAATAGCCAGTTTTTAGGAGTTGCTGGAGGAGAATCTTTGATCCACATTTGCTGGAAGTAACGTGAGCGAGAGGGGAAACTGTGCTGAGGAGGAGAGCTTTGTCAGCTTGTGGATCCCAGCGAGTGTTCCCAACCTTTGTCACTCTGTAAAGCTTTAACCTCGTCATGAAAGTTCCCGATAGCAGCTGGGAGGATCATGCTGCAGCCAATCCCACGGGCTCGGCATTTGTAGCCTCAGTTAAATAAGCAAGAATTGATATTTTGGCCTTCTCTTCTGAAGGGCCGCTGGCCAGGATGGAGCAGTTTTGCTCATGGAGCACAGCATGGATTTCCCAAAAGCTGATGTAAATTAGGGACTTTTTATGCTCTCCAGTCTGGGGTTTTGCTGTTAAGATGAGTGAGAGCAGGGCTGGATCCTGCTGGGCTGTTACAGCTCACTGTTTCTAGCACAAGGGGAAGTGGCCCACGTTCTTTTGCAGGTGTGTGTCCCAGCCATTGTGTTCATGATCCATTCATCACTTCATCAGTTGCTTCTAGTCCCAGTCACCTCCAGAAATGCTGTAACCACCCCGAAGTGTTTCAGTTTCACTTTATCACATTTATTCCTTTAAATTACCTTAGGCCTGAGCTCAGTGCTACTCTCAGAGATGTAGGTAGTGAGGCACAGTTTATTTTTAGAAAAGAATGAATCATTTCTTGGATGTATCTTGTCTCTTTTTGCTTTGTTGAAAAGTAAATTCAAGGAACTGGGACCTGCTGGCTCTGGGTCTGTGAGCAGGAGCCCATGTGGTCAGGTGATGCAGCCCCAGGAGTGACCAGAAACTGAGCAGAACTTCATTTGGAGCTGTTAAACTGTGACAGAGCCTGTGGGTGCAGCGGGTTACTGGGTTTTGCTTTGCAGGTTGTTTTGTTGGGGAGCAACTACTCTGAAATCTGCAAAGAGAAATGCACGTGTGTCCTTTCACCCTGAACTGTTTCCAGCTCTGCTCCTGGGCAAAGATTAACGGGAGGGGAAGACTGTTGCTATGTGGATTAAATCAGTTGTGCGTGGGGGGTTTGACTCTCAGAGCTTTGCAAAAACCATGGTCTTTGTTTTGCTTCTCACATGGTTGTCTTGAACCTCTCCAATGTTTGAAGGCTTCTTGTTACTGAACTGGAGCTTGTCCTTGCAGCAAACAGCTCTGGCACGAGGTGTGACCTTGGCAGAGGAATTATCTCTAAAGCTATTGCAACTGCTTCCTTATCCTTGTCCTGTATGTTTGAGGCCTGGTAGTGAGCCACTCCTTAACTTCAGGATCCAGGAGCCTGGCCTCCGACATATCCAACTTGCTTATCTCTGCATTTGTGGATATGAGCTGGATTAATGGCTTTCACCTTTTAAAGTCCAGCAAATTGCAGCAGTGAAGTGGAGCATCATTCAGTGCCTGGAGGAACTGTTTTAGCTGCTTGAGGGGTGTTGGGATATCTTGGGGGGAGAATTTTTGCAAAAGGGTAGTTTTATTCACTATCCTATAACTACAGTTATTATTTCACTATGTGAAAGGAGCAAAAGCCACGTTTTTCCTCCATTCTGCTGCTGGATTGTTGAATTCCTCACCCAAATGCCTTTGAGCAGCTTTGGGAGAGGGGCCTTGTAGGATTCTATCTTATGCTGTGGGAATGAGTCTTTCTCTGGCAGGTGCCAGGCTGGAGTCTTACAGTTCTTCTTGTCTGTCTCACTGGTAACCCTCTCACTCTAATTATGGTCCTTGTTGCCCAGACCCAAAGTGAGAAGATCCTGTTCTCTCCCTAGCAGGCTGGGATGGTGTGTAAGTTTGTCTTGGCAATTCAAAACCTTTAATCTCCTTGGTTACAAGTTTAAGGAAATCATTAGTGTCTGTTGATGTGTGTAAGATTCCTGGGGGAATGGGGTAGGACTCGGGTGAGTTCAGGAGGAATCCTGGTACAGCACAGGTGATGCTTGGTCAGTACAGATGTCACTAATTCCGTTAAGTTATACAGTTTCTTCTCCTTGACATATGTTTTTTTACCTTCCTTTCTAGGAAGGGGTCTGGAGGAGGGAAAATTTCCCTTTCTGGTGAAAGGGGACTGGAGCATTATGACAGTCAAGTCTTTAAAAGCTTATGAGTTCCCAGAGTCCTTGCCGAGTAGCCGCTGCCTCCGCTGATGTTGTCGGATGTCAATAAAGAGAGGTTGAAGGCAACACTTCTAATGGAGGTAGAAACGAAATACTTGGAAAATACCAAGGATTTTCCTGTTTTCATTAATAAAAAAATCACATAGGTGCTTAATAGCTGGGTAGACACTTGAGATGTGGAACTCTAGAGACAATCACTAAATTCACCTGTATTTTCTGGCTTGAATTCTGAGGCTTCTCTGGGTTGCTCTAACTAACCAAAGTGTTCTGATCTCTTCAGCAGGTAACATCGAAAGGTGCTGGCTTGAACCCCAACGCTAAAGTGTGGCAAGAAGTGCCCCAGGGCAGTGCTGAGGCCGTGCCCCCCACCAATGGCACAGAGCACACGTGGCAGGAGACAGCAGCGGCCCAGGGGACTCCAGCCGAGGGTGAGGCGTTGGGACAGGGTCGTGATGTGGCCCTTCCTGGGGGACGCTTGGGGAGTTCAGCTGTGAGGAACAGGATTCAAGGGGCCTGGTGATGACCTTGTAACGCGCTAAGAGGGGAGCAGGGTGCTGAACGTGTAGAAATGGATTCGTGACATTGCTGCACTTGAGCATCCACTGGACCCTGTGAACAGGAAAATGAGATCTGAGGGCCACCTTCAATCCTGGGAAACAGAGGTGCTGCTGAGAGCTGTCAGGAGCATTTGTTCTGGAGCAGACCCTGTGCAGTGTCCATGGTTAACTCCTTCCCATTCAGGCTGTTCTGCTGCATCCCATTCCCATCCTTTTACCACAGGGGCAGTGTCCAGAACGAAGGATTCAACTGGTTTCACTTATTTGGCTCAGACTTGATCTGAGGTGACTCAAAGCATGGCAGAGGATGCAAACGAATCTCTGCAAAATGGTTTAGTAAAAGTTAGGGATAAAGAAGGGAACATTCAGCTTGTATGGCCTTGTCAAAAGTTTCTGGTAAGTCAGCAGAAGTGAAGAGAGAGTGCTGGGTTTGTGCTTTGCCTGACAGAAACTCATTTGTCTCTTCATAACAAAGTGAAGCAATTGAGGCAGTGTAAGCAATTTTCATCCCTTGTTTTTAGGAACCTTGCTTAAACATTTTAAATTTCATGTGGAAAGGCTGATTTTTAGATTCTCTGCCACTTTGGAGATCAATTTCAGGATCCTTTATTTACTTATATTTACTTTTCCCTGAGAGCCTTCTGCAAACCAAATCTTCCTGAAATTGGAGAGGTATAAGTTCTGTCCAACACAAAGTCTAAGAAATACAGGCTAAGGTTAGACCGTCTCAGGTACAGCTTTCTTGAGTATTTCTTTTAATGTTGGTAGCCAGAATTTTTCAAATGGGAAATATGCTGACACTGACAGGAGTTTTCCTGCTGCTGGTGTGTTCCTTTGCCAGGTAACTTAGAGATCTCAGAGGACAGCTGCAAGCAGTATGAAGTGATGTATTCCCCGTCCTGTGAAGCCACAAGGAACGGCACAGGAGTTGATGAGGCGTCAGCAAATGGAATTGTCCTGGCGACTGAAGATCTGGGATACCAAATCTATGAAGTGTCTGGTGAGTGTTGAAGTTCAAATGCTGCTGTCAGTGTCTGTAACCCCCCCAGAGCTGCTCTAAGTGTGCTGTGACCAAACTGGAGCTCTGACATGTCCATGTGTATCCAAGAAGCTCCAGTATGGCCTCAACACGTGGCCAATCAGGTGCAAAGTGGGATAAGAGTCATTTTGAGAGGGTGTTGTCTGGGGGTCTTTAAGCATCTTGGGTGAGCTTTCCCTCTTGGTCCTACCCAGAGGGTTTAATTTGTGTGTTCTGCAATGAGGGCTGTCCTTGCCTTGTCTTGTTGCCATGAAAGTGGGAGCTGATGGTGGATGTGGTCCCTTTCAGGCGATGGCAGCTCCACTGTGTCCACAGAAGACATTAGAGAATGTTTGAGGAAACAACTTGAATTCTGCTTCTCGCGGTAGGTGCAGTTAACTCAGCTTGGTATAAAACCTTTAAAAAACCCCTGGCAAATATCCCTCTTCATGGCTTGATACGTACAGTCATCTCAATAAAAACACAAACCAAGATTTGCTGATGTGCTGTAGAAGCCCCGTGGCACCTTCCAGCTGTTTCAGTCCTGTCTGTGCAGCCGTGTCCTTGGATGAGGATGACTTCTGTGCTCCACAGTCACAAGACGTTGAGATCATTTACTGTGTGGCACCACGAGTCTTTTTGGCAGATCCTTTTTGCAGAACAACATGTAGGGCACTGGCATTTCATTAATTTTTAAAAATTATCTTGCTCTGCTTTGTATTGATTTGCTGGGAGAGAAAATCTGAGGATATTTTGGTTGTGAGTGATACTGGTGAATATTGAAGTCTATAGTTACCCTCTTGTTTTGAGTTTTCTCTAAGTCATGTTCAGAATCTTTATTAAATAATAGTTTTATGTCTTTTTAGAGAGAATCTTTCAAAGGATCTCTACTTGATGTCTCAGATGGACAGTGATCAGTTTGTTCCAATATGGACAATTGCCAACATGGAAGGGATTAAGAAGCTGACAACTGATATGGACCTTATTCTTGAAGTTTTGAGATGTAAGTCTGGGATTTTGGTATCTGTATCAGTAACACAAAGAATCCTTCCATGCTTCAGAGGCATGTTGTAGTCTCTGAGCTGGTTATGGTTTGTTTTTCTGGTAAATTGTGACAGGAACTTTACTGGGTAGGAGGCTGTTCCAAACTCCTGAATTCTCATTCTTTGTTCCAAGTTCCTGAGAGAGTCTGCTACTGCTGACATGTGCACAATGTCCAAATTTTATCCTTTATTTTCAGCTTCTCCTATGGTACAAGTGGATGAAAGAGGGGAGAAAGTCAGACCAAACCACAAACGATGTATTATCATTCTCCGTGAGATCCCTGAAACAACACCTATAGAGGTAAATAAAGAGAAAGGAAATAAAGAACTCTGTTACTAGTTTTGGAAGGTGTCTTCCACAGGGCTTCAAACAGCACCAGGAAAAGGTCAGCTGGTGTTTAATTGGATTAAACATGGATATTTTTCTTCCAGACCACATCAGTAACTTTTTCCACCTGGGTGTGTTGTCAAAATAGCCAAAATAAAAGCTTATTGCCATTGTCCCTTCCCATTATTTACTACTGTACTTAAACCTTCTTAAGTAAACTTTTTTTCCACCACAGCTGAGCTAGCTCGGCTTTTCTGGAAGGAAGTTTGAACTGGTTTCTTTTCAGATCCAAAAATAAATCAGTCCAGGGCATAGCTTGGAATTCAGGCTGAATTTTTGTCACAGCAATAACTTCACTTGAAGTCAGACGGTTGTTTTGGCAGCAAGAAATGTTACTAAACATTTCTCATTCATTGAGCCCCAGCATGAGCTGAGCTCATTATGCCCGAGGAGGGAGGATAATAAAATTCCTCCTGATACTTGGTGAACAGAGTGATTTAGTTCTTTGTTTTTTAAAGTAGTAACACAGGGTGTTTGTCTACCAGCCTTTTTAATGAGTTCTTTTAATGCAAACACTGAGCAGCTGCTTGTCCCTCTCTTTACAATCTGATTATTGCAAAGCTGTCAGGTTGCTTTGACTGAGAAATATTTCATGGAATCATTGTTGTCTCTTACTCTGCTGATCTAAAGCCACACTTTTCCTACCTGTTTCATATGAAAATATCACCAAGTCTACACAGATCTTGGTTTTCTTACCAGCTGAGCCTGCTCTGTTTTATCCTGGGAGCTAGGATTTGGGGTTAAGAAGCAAGTAGAGGGTAATTCAGTCAGGGGAATAAAAACATCCCTGGTCATGGGAGAGCAGCAGCTGAGGAGCTGGAGCATAAACTTGAGTCACTTTAATGTTCACTGTACAAGGGCCCTGAACTTGTCTCCCCAGGAGGTGAAGGCTCTGTTCAAGAATGAGAACTGCCCCAAGGTGATAAGCTGTGAGTTTGCTCACAACAACAACTGGTACGTTACATTCCAGTCCGACACAGATGCCCAACAGGTAAGGCTGCCTTCCTCTGACACCCCGGCTTTAATCCTTCCCCTGCTCAAGGAAAGTGCACACGTGGTTCCTGTAGCTAAAAGAAATATTTGCTGATCGCCTTTTTGTTGTTTTAAGAGATTACTGACAGATTCTGGTTAATAAGACCAAAGTTGAGGGATTGTGGGGTTATAATTCCCATGCCTGGCTCTTGCCTCAGTGCTCACTGGCCACGAGTGGCACTGGAATCCTGAATTTGAAGTGTTAATGAATTTAGCTGGGCTGACAGGGAAGCACATGACTGCACATTTCTGTTAAATCATGGAACATCCTTTGGGAAGTACGACTTCGTCAAGATATTCTAATGTTGATCTTTTTTTTTGTATCCGCAGGCGTTCAGATACTTAAGGGAAGAAGTGAAAACCTTTCAGGGCAAGCCAGTAATGGTGAGGCTGCTTTAGCTGCTGTTTCTGTTGGGATTGAATTGTGTTGTTTCTGTTTGCATGATGGTGAACCAAGGGCTCAGCAGTGGATAGTCCATAACTGGCTCTGGAGGCTGGAAACGTGAACGAGGTCATGGGGAGCTCTGACAAATTACAGTTCAGTGGCTGCTGGTTACTCACAGCACTGCTTCCCTGGGGGGGTGAAATACATTCCTGTGCTGACTTCCCTTCTCCACTTGCCCCAGAATCTGGGTTTGCAGAGCTTAGGAGAGGGATTCCTGCCACTGTGAGTCTTGAGTCGGCTGCTGCACAAAGCAGGCTGGAGCAAAGGGCATGTGCTATGAGAGGAGCTGTCATGATTGGAGTCTGGACAGTTCCTGCTGTAGAAAGCAGCATTTATCTTCAGTTTTACAGATTACCCAGCTAAAGCAATGTGTGTCCTTCCCTTTATCATGCTGTGCTGATATGAACTGAACAGATTTTATCAGTTTTTATTCATAAGCAGTAATCAACCTTCACATCCTTCCAGCAGGCAAGAAAGATTTCACATTGTCCTTTTCTCCCAGCTAACTCATGGTGTGATTTTCTGTTTTGCAGGCCAGGATAAAAGCCATCAACACATTTTTTGCTAAGAATGGTTACCGGGTGGTGGATTCCAGTGTGTATCCCCAGCCCGTGCAGACCCAAGCCCAGTTTGCCTCCCCGCTGTTCATGCAGCCTGTATATAGCCCTCAGCAGTACTCGATTTACAGCATCGTGCCTCAGACATGGTCTCCAAATCCTGCACCTTACTTTGAGACACCACTGGTGAGTAACAGCTGCTGAGGAGAGCAGGAGCCCAGCCCATCAGGGAGAATTTGGTTAAAAATCACTAGGGTGAGCGGGTGTTCCAGGTTTCTTGGTCAGATCCTTCTGTTTTATGATGCTTACGCCCCTAATAAAGCAACAGTGTCAGAGGAGCTGCCAGTCTCACCATTGACTGCCACATATTTCAAGGAATTTTGGTGTGAAATTCCGTTATCCTGCAGCTTGTGTTACTGGGAGAGCCCGTAGCCTTTCCAGGAATGGGGGAACTCTGCTAAAGCAGATGCAGACTGTGAACCTGTGGGGATTTGGCTGGAGCAGTGAGTTCACACCACAGTAGATGCCGTAGCCCAGTGTGAAATTATAGCCATGAGTAACTGCCGAAGCTGATCATTAATCTGCAGAGATTTTCTTTGTAGCTCAGCCACTGAGACTGTTCTGTCTGTTGCAGGCCCCCTTTCCCAATGGTGGATTTGTGAATGGCTTTAATACACCAGGATCATATAAAACAAATGCTGCTTCTCTGAGTATAGGTCGCCCGTTCCACAGGAATCGGTAAGAGAGTTCTGCCAGATGTTTGCTCCTGCAAAACTTACTGAGATCCTCAAGTGTTCCTTGCATGTCATGTGCAGTGCTTTCTGATGGACCACATTATTTATTTTATCAAATGTATGATGTTTTTCAACTTAATTTAAAAAAATGAGGTAGAAGGTGGCAGCTTAAGATCCTAAAATAATGGACAGAATGCTGGAGAGAGGAAAGGTAACTCCTTGAAAAGCCTCAGAGGAATTTTTGCAGACAAATAAATAACTTCCTCTTAAGGTCATACTTGTAATTATGTTTGTTATACACAGATTATAAACTCCTGCAGCACAACATAAGCCTTTCCTGCTGGGATCAGGCTTGTGGAGCTGCTGATTCCTGCAGTGGGAGTTGCTTGTCCTGTCTGCTGCATCCAACTGCTCGATGCTGGGGCTGTTCCTGTAATTTATTTGCTTTATTCCCATCTTTCCTGAGAGCCGTAAGGACTTAGCTCAGATATAAACACTGGGGAGGAGGAAACACTTTGTATTGCTGGAGCAATTGCTCTGTGAGTACAATGGAGTAGTAACCCGTGTGTGGGGGTGGGAGTTGTTTGTGTGCAGCGCAGGGCTGGGATCACGGGAATTGCTGTTGGTATTGTTGGAGAAATCAATCAACAACTGCCAGGGCTGTGAGTGGGTTTGTGGTGCAGCTCAGGTCTGTGGCTGTTGGCAGAAGGGGGACTTCAGGCTTTGGTCTGTGGTGACTCAGCACAGTCTTAACGCAGATGGTGGAGCTGGGAGCGTGACTCTGACTCCAATTGCAGCTGCTCACCTCCTAACTCACATCTTAACAAAGGTGGTTCAGCTTTTTTTTTTTCACTTTAAATTGTGCACAATTGTAAAACCTGTAAAGCTCTCGGGTATATGGACCCTCATGGAAGTACAGATGCTGCAATTGTGCAAGACCTGTGTGCATCCAAGTACGAGCACCTTGAAAGGCCTCCTTGTACATCACATCTACATAACCCTAAGCTTTTAAAATCCTGTTTCTGTAAAGACTTTGTAAAACTTGAGCGCTTGAAGTCGCCGCTTTAGGGTCAGTCTGTGCAGGTCCTGCCGGCCCAGTGATGATCAAGTATCGCGCTAAGAGAGAACAGGTCACAGTTGGAGGCTGGGCAGCCTGTGCTCCCTGCTTGTCCTTCCTCCTGCTCTTCCTTCCTTCTGCTTTCACATCATTTCTCCTTCTCTCTGCTCTTCTTTTTCCTTCCTTTGTCTTTCCTTGTCTTTTCTGCTTTGCTCTTCTGCCCAGACAAGACTGTGGCCTTCTCGATGACGGGTAAGATTATGAGATCTGAGGGCTGAACAGTGACTAGAGAATATGCCATTTTGAGAACAACTTGGACAAAATGGAAGAAATGAGTTGATTTTGCTCCACCTCCTCTGTGTGGTTTTTGCTGATGGGAAACTTAAGCTTTATTGGGCCCTTAAAACTGGTTCTTGATGCGTCTTGAAGCTGGGAAGTGTGAATTCATCTCTGTTCAGCATCCTCTTGAACTGCAGAACAGCTTGTTTGGAGAGTTCATCCAGATGCTGCTTTTGGGTTTCTGCCTGCCCCATTAAACCTGATTTGTTTTGTGGTACAGACAGGTAATAGTTAAGTGCTGGAGTTTTCTCTGTAGCTAAACATTTGTTTAAGCCACTCATATTTATTTTGTGCTGATTTGTTGCAACATCCTTGTGGGAAAGGGAGATGGAGAAGTCATACTTCAGCTGGCATTAGGAGAGTATCCTCTGATTTCATGGAATGTTATAATTATGAGGTTGTTTAAAAACAGCAAGTGTGCAAAATCCTCCTGCTGTCCTTAAATTATGAGACGTGCAGAATTTACCAAAGGAGAGAGAATTTAGGGTTCTTATCTTTGATCAGTGCTGCATAGAAAACCAGTGAGAAGTAGAAAATAGTCAAAGACGCCTAAATGCTGCTCCAGAAAACTGTTGCATATTGTGCTGGATCTGAGGTTTTCTGGAGAATTCTGCATTTAAGACCCCGAGCCTGAACTTGCAGCAGCACTGAGTGTGCAGAGCTGTGTCTGTGCTCAAAGGAACCACAGCTTTAATGCTGAATAATCAATAGCAGGCTGAAACGTTTGGGGGTTGGGAACTGCAGAGTCAGTGCTGGGGTTTTGGGAATGGGAGCAGCCAGGCTGAGCCTGGCTGTGCATGGTAGGGCTCAGCTGCCCTGATCTGCCACATTCAGTCACTCCTGGCCTTGTGTGAGTTCAGTTTGTTTGCCTGTGGCCAGATCAGTCTGTTCCTTGGCCTTGGCTTATTTCTCCAGCTCCATTTCCAATGCCCTGTGCCAGTGCTGCAGGCCCAAACAAAGGAAAAATTCCTGTTTGGGTTCTTCTGGCTCTTCTGTGACCCCTGGGATTTTTTTTAGTTGTCTGAGGTTTTGGGGGTTTTCTTCCCCTCCTTTTGGTATCTTTTGGGCAACGATCTCAAACAGGAGTTCTGGTGCTTGCTGACCTGCTTTTCTTGTCAGCTGCTGGTGGTGGTTGTGGTGTGGTTCCCCAGCACGGGGGTCCCACAGCTCCTGCTTTGTGTCTGCAGGGTGAAGCCCCATTTCCGCTCATCCAGTGGCTCGGAGCACCCGGAGGGGCCGCCCGGCGCCGGGGCCCTGCCCATGGGGGACCTGAGCAGAACCAGCTCAAGGAATTTTGTCATGGAGCGACACAACAGCTCATTGACTGGGCACCAAGACCAGGGGTATTCCCAGAAGGATTCTCCCACTGCATCACTGGAGCAGAATGGCGATTACGGCGTCGGCAGGGGCAGGTAAAGGGCTGTGTCTTGTGTTAGCACCTGGACTCGGTTTGTGTGAGCCAAAGATACCAACCATCAGCACAAAAAATATTTCTGTAAGGAGCAGCCACGAGAAAACTGATGCTTAAGTTAATCAAGAGCAGCAAATGCTGGCCTGGGAGCAGGAATGGTTCCAGCTTCACTCTGCAGCTGGTAGTTACTCTGACAAACAGCTGGCAGTGAGGTGTCTTTATTTTAAAGAAATTGATTTGTCCCCAGAATTAAAACAGATGCGCTGATTGATGTTCTTGTCTTTAAAGGAGAAACGTATTCAGAGGTCGGAGGAGACGGGAGGACGACCGAGTTTCAGTAAGTTCTGCTTCCCTTTTTGCAACAATTCACACAAAATGCAGAGTGTTGACTTCCCAGTTATCAAAGGAGTGGCAGAGTCCATAAATGCTCAGATTATCTTGGGGGTTTACAGTTTTTCTGGGAAGTTGTCTGACACTTGCTCAGGGCTTTCAGTGCTTTCCGATTCCAGTAACTTGTATTTTCCTTTTCCAGAGACCTCAGCCTTCAGCAGAAACAAAGACTCAGACACCAAAGTTTGACTTGCTTGCATCCAATTTCCCACCTTTGCCTGGCAGCACAGCAAAAATTCTGGGAGAGCCTGTGCTGGAGAGCAGGATGTCTGACATTGTTAAAGGAGTCTGCAAAGAGAAGGTGCCTGGTCTTGTCTCTGTACACACATGGGCATATCTGGGTGCTGTGGCTCCCTTTTCCCTGTTCAAGGGTTGGTTTGTTAGAGCCACATATTCCAGTGCTTTAATCCCAGACTTCATCCTGGTTTGTTCATAGAATGGTGCATTTTCCCAGGTTTTTTGTGGGATTGCAGCTGGGGCTCACGCTGGTGGGGTGTGGGCAAGGGATCTTTCCAGATGAATTTGTTCTTTGAGCTGGTGGGACTGAGCACTGATATTCTGGACGATCCAGCCTTAGTTCTTGTTTTACCCACTGCTTGTTTTGCCCATATAAAGAGCTGTTGCTCTAGAGGTGATGGTCCAAAACAAGTAAAATTCCTGTCATCAGGACCTGAGCAGCCTTTAGGACTACTCCACTTCTGAGGTGTCTTGCAGTGCCATATTGTGGAGGAATTTGAGATTTGTTGTGTATTTTGCAACTTTTGCTCTGTGTGCAGGAAAGCAAAGACTCCCCGTCGCCCTGCCCGGCTCCTGCTCTGGAAGAACAAACGCCCAGCGCTGCCCAACCGCCCGTGCCCAGCGTGAGCTCCCCGAGCCAGACCGAGCCTGTGGTGCTGAGGTATGCAGAGAACTTGGACATACCGTGGAATCATGGAGTGTCCTGAGTTGGAAGGGCCCCTCAGGGATCATCCAGCCCAACCCCTGGCCCTGCATAGACACCCCAACGATCCCACCCCGGGCATCCCTGGGAGTGGTGTTCAAATGCTCCTGGAGCTCTGCCCATTCCTGGGGAGCCTGGGCAGTGCCTGACACCCCCTGAGAGAACCTTTCCCTGATATCCCTCCTAAACCTCTTGGTATCTTCTCCAGAGGCCACCAGATGGAAAGAACAGATTGTGGTAGGAATTGCTGTGCTGTTCTGTTCTGCACTTGTGACTTCAAAGAAAGGAAATAATCTCTGAAACATGAGTGTCGGTAGGTTTTAATTTGAATTGTTGTTGGTTTATCAGCACGGTTCAGCCAGAGAGCAAACCAGAAGAAGTGTCTGCTCCAAAGGACGTGGCCAGCCCATCTTCTCCGCCGGCATCAGTCAGTCCCACCAGTGCTGCAAAGCCACCGAGGACAAACACCTCCTCACCCTCTGCTCAAGCGAGTGCAGCTCCTGCTCTGTCAACACAGGTAAGGCCCTGAGCAGGGAACGGGAATGACACAGGGAGCTTTCTTTGGGATGTGCTGATGGCGCACCTGGGAGCTTCCCTCTGCTCGCTGTGCGTGTCGTTGCTGTTGTGCCGTGACTTTGTGCCTGGGCTAGGCTGGGAGGTGGTTGTGGTGCGTAAACCTCGCTCTTCTTGGTCCCAAAGGAGCCTCGCAAGCTCAGCTACGCCGAGGTTTGCCAGAAGCCCCCAAAGGAGCCCCCTCCAGCCCCTGTCCAGCCTCTGAGGGAGCATCGCGCCAACATCGTTCCCCCTGCCAAAAATGAAGAAAATGGTACGCCGGAGAAGGCTCCGGAGAAGGCTCCTCACGAGAGGGCTGAAGGTCGGATGAAGGATTACTCCGGGTTCCGCGGCAGCGGAGCTCCCAGGGGAGCTGCTGGCAAAATCAGGGAACAGAGGCGCCAGTTTGGACGCAGATCTTCGCCTCAGGGAGCGCCGCGCCGCGTGGGCAAGGAGCAGTACGTGCCACCCCGGTCACCAAAGTAACGCTGGGCCAGCCAATGATTCTCTGTTTCACTTGAGCTGTGGACTAAAGAGCAGCAGAGAGACTGAGGAGGGAAGGATTCGGGAAGGGGAATACTGAACTGGAGCGTGGCTTTGTGTGGAGAAGTTGTGGAGGGTCCCAAAATTCATCTCTAGAAGTGATTTCACAAATGCTGGAGGATTCCAATCACTATAAATATAGAGATTATAATTTTTGTATTTTTTTTGTTTTTAATTTGCAGAGGGTTTCCTGCTTGAAATCAGCTTTGGGATTGTGAAAGTAGCGTTTTGACAAAGTGAAAGAATACTAGTTGACAAATTAACCTGTCCCTCAGCGTAGGAGGAAAAGGATAAGAGAATATTATTTTTGGAAAATGAGCATTTCTGTAAAACTAGAACTTTTTTTAACCTATTTAACGTTTGGCTTGTGGGCTGGTGTGTCTGCCATGGATGGCCTGGCATTGCAGAGGCCTCTGCAGCAGCATGAGCAGAGCGAGTGCAGCCAGAATTGTTGTCATCACTTAGTCACTGATGATGAAAACTGAATGTACTACTGTAGTAACCCATGTGTTTCCAGCTTGAAGTAGAGTCTCTTGACCTTACTAATATTTCATTCAGCAAGCTTTTTAAGGTAGAAGTTTTGCAGGATTCTGGATTGTAGATGAGAGTGCGTGGACAGCAGAAATTGTCTCGTAGACGCAGTGGAAGGAGGCAAAGGGAGCATGTGAGAGTTTTTATTATGCCCTTTTTCCTTGCCTCCTTTTGAAGGCAACTCCTTAGGTTTGGGGTTTTGTTTGTTTGCTTTTTTCCCTCTCTTGTTACTTTCTCTAATTTCTTTATTACAGACTTTAGTGCATTTTTCTTGGTGTGTTTTCCTGAGGCAGCCCCAGGATAGGATGGACAGGTGGCTACACAGCACTTGGTGTTACCTGCACAGGTAAAGAGCCTGGAATTCCAGCTGCAGATGCAGGATTCTGCCTTGCAGGTGGGAACTCTGGGCACTCACTGTCATCTCTGGATGACTGGGCAGCAAACCAGAGCTGTGGCTGGGTTTTCTCTGTGCTGACTCTGGAATAGGCTGTTGGCTGCTGTATTGCCAGAAATCAGGGTTTAGACTCCTGGGAACTCGTTGTTTACAGCTGATGTCATAGCAACTGACTCGTTTTGAACTGTTGAAAGTGGAACTAAAGATGCAGAGTTAAAGAAATCCCCTCATGTTCAGAGAAGCTGCTGGAGCAGTGGCTCCTTGCCAGCTGTGTGCTGACTGAATTTGCAACACTATTGTGCAGTAAGTGGTTAAGTTTCAGGGTGATTAATGACCGAAATAGGAACATTCAGCACATTAATCTGCCAAAATCAGCATACCAGGGTTCAAAGTTCTGTATAAAGTGTTAGGGAAAAGTAGCTTCCAGCAGTAAGAATCACATCTTTATTTTTTCCTCTTTTTTGTTTGGTTTTGTTTTTTTTAGTGAATAGCAAGTGTACAAATTTAAAGTTGTAAGTTGTGAACACTGGAAAACTCAATTGTGATATATTCCGTAACCATCTTAGTAATATATGCTCGTGTTGCCATAGAATGAATGTAAGTGGCAGTTAAAATAACTGTGAAATTTTTCATCTTCTGATTTCTTAGCCAGATAACCCTTGGCAACTTGGGCCTCAGTAGGAATTCTCTATCAACTGCTTGGAGAACACTCATATCTATTTTTATAAATATATATATAAAGCCAGAGTTGTCATTTCTCTAACTTATTATTCAGCTTGGCAATTGCTTTGAGTTGATTCCTAACACAATACAATGTATTTATGCAGTTAACTGTTCGTTTCTACGCATGTTATAAAAGAGAGAGTCAGAGAATCATTGGATGGGCTGAGTTGGAAGGGAACCCATCAGGATCATGGAATCCAACTCCTGGCCCTGCACAGAAACCCCAACATCCCACCCTGTGCCTAAGAGCATTGTTGAAATGCTTCTTGAAATCAGACAGGCTTGGAGCTGT
This sequence comes from Brachypodius melanocephalos, assembly GCA_013398615.1. Taxonomy (NCBI): domain Eukaryota; kingdom Metazoa; phylum Chordata; class Aves; order Passeriformes; family Pycnonotidae; genus Brachypodius; species Brachypodius melanocephalos. The sequence continues at coordinate 162,225 of VZSR01003120.1, read as the reverse complement.
GAGCCCTTCCCTCTGGGGAAGGACCTTTTCCTGATCTCCCACCTCAACCTCCCCCAGCTCAGCTTCCTGCCATTTCCTTGGGTCCTGAAGTACGTAGATATATATATTTATATACGTAGATATATATATATAGATATATATATATAAAAACCCCAAAATCACTATTCACTTTGAAACTACCTGTACTGGGTTTGGGAGGTTTTTTTTAGTTTAGTAAAAAAAATCGTTGATCACATCCACAGTTTAGGGATTCTTAGAGACCCTTCTCCGTTTCTTTTGATAACGCTACTCTTGTTGGAGTGATAGGGAAGTTGAAATATTTAGTGTCAAAGTCCTGAACTGCAATGAATGCAAAGCTTAATTCATCTTAAAGGCTCTAAACAATTCCTGCAGCCAAACTGGAACAAAACAAGCTTGTAGGATGGTTCATGGGTGTTTAGGGGGACGTGTTCTGGGACGTTGAGGGAGCATTGG
>VZSR01003120.1:81318-159279 GCA_013398615.1 Brachypodius melanocephalos | reverse complement strand
GGAGCAGAACCCGGACCGGGAGCGGGATCGGGACCGGGCGCGTGGCGGCTGCAGCGCGGGGCGGGGCCGCGCGGGGGCGCAGCGGGGCTCGGGGCGCGCGCGCCGCGCGGTCACGTGCCGGCGGTGCCGGGTTTAGCCATGGCGGAGGCTGCGGCCGCTCCCGCTCCCCCCGAGCCCCGCGGCCGCTGAGCCCCCGCCGCGCCCCGACCCCCGCCCGCCGCCATGGCCGAGCCCGCGGCCGTGTCCTCGCTGCCCCGCGAGGTCCGCGAGCAGCTGGCCGAGCTGGAGCTGGAGCTCTCGGAAGGTGAGTGAGGAGCGCCCGGGAACCGGGCCGGCCCTGCCCGCGGGGCGCCTCCGTGTGAGGGGCCGGGGGTGGCGGCGTGCGAGAGGGGCTCGGGAGCGGCGGGGCTGCGGTGGACGAGGCTCCGGGCTCTGTCTGAGCCGACCGCGGGAGGAAGGAAGGGCCCGGCCCGGGCTGGGGCTGTGTCTGAGCGGAAGGAGCGCTGGGAGCATCATCTGTGCGGGGACCCCCCGACGAACCCCGGGGAGACCCCCAGGAGGGGCCCTTCACCTGTCGGCCGTGGCTGACCTGGTCTCCTCTCCTCCCTCGGGAGTGTTTTGTTGTTCCTTGTGGCCTCCTTTCCGTAGCTCCCGAGCTGAGGACACGGAGTGGGAGTGAGAGACCCCGGGACAGCGAGTTCTGGGGCGGGGGAGTCGCAGGAACTTTGGGCCCAATAATGAAGACAAACCCTGTGTTATTCCCACTTTCTGAATAAGTTCTTTTGCCATAATCGGTTCAGAGCATGCGCTTTTTGCCCCCCCTTTTTTTTTTTCCCTTGTTGTTTCCTTTTTTGCATGGGTTTGTCTTTGTTCCCCAGCGTTTAAAATGCTGCTCTCGGTACAGCTTTGTTGTGAATCTCCCTTGTGAAGCCGGAGGGCGAGGGATGGAGCTGTGGTGGAGGGGGAAGGTTGCAGAGCAGGTAGCTCGGATTTGCATAATTTTAATTTTCCTCCCTCCATCGGGGTACGGAACTCGATGCCAAAATCAGTGGCTTCTCGGGAGGGTTCACTGCATGGCTGGAATAACCAGAGAATCAGAATATCCTGAGTTGTAAGGTACCCTGCAAGGATCATCGATGTCTCTCTTAGCATTAAAAATGAAGAAAAATCAAGTTTGGAGGCACGTCTTTCCTTGCTCTGTTTATCCCAGAGGCCACAGTGCCTAAAAGAGGTTTATTGACTCTTTGGAGATCAGGAATTCACTCCCAGGGGTGAGCTGGGGGCTGTCAGCCCCTGCTGCCCACGCTGGCACTCAGGGCTTTGCCAACAGAAAAGGCCATGGCACTGCTTTCCTAACACAGCTGGCTTGTGACTAAACCCCTGATGTTGGCTGGTTGGAGGGTTTGTTAACTCTTTTCCAGATAAACTTTCTGCAGACATTTAACTAAAGTGATAAAACTTTATCTGGTGTTTGGTTTTGGGGACTCCGTGATAACAAAGAATGAGGAATGGTGGCGTTGCTTAAAATGTAACATGGTTTTTGAAGGAGTTTGTTGAATGTTTTGAGCATTTTCTTGGATTTTCTGAAGTTTGTTTCTTGTGGCACTGAAAGTCTGTTGTGATTTGAACCTGTGATAGATTGTACTGCAAACTGAAAAATAAATGAACTCTTGCTGGACTGGCTGCTGTGACATCCCACTAATCTTTAACAAGCTGCTCCAACAGCTTCAAGTTCAGTGCTACAGAGTGAAGTTTTGTGGGTTATGTAAGTAATTCCCTGAATATTAAATCCACTGCCCCTTTGTGGGTTTAATACTCAGATTTCTTAATATGCATATCGAGGATTTGTTTGTGCAAATCATTTTTTCTGTCAAAAAACCCCACGAGTACAGAGAATTTTGGGTGAGTGTGTCCCAGACTTTTGGGAACATTTTTCAGGGGATGTTGTTGCTGAGATAACTGAGCTGTGGGAAAGGGGAGTGAGGTAATGTCATTGTGGAGTTCTTGAAAAATACGCCCTAGTTTGAGGCTTAAGCTGAGGGATTTTGAGGCCTGTGTGTGCATTGTTCAGCTGAATATAACCATGGGCTGTTGACAGTAAACAATATTGAATAGAAGCATTTTATTAAAAATGGCAGCAGGGCTCCATGTGCAACTGCTCAGTTGTTGCTCAGATAAGAACACTCGATCCCTTTTTTCCCACCCCCTTGTTACAGCTTCGATTGTCTCTGGGCTCGGCTGTTGGCTGTGTGGATGTTTCTGTCAGGTTTTTTTTGCATAGGAACACCTCATTTTTGGGAGAGGGGAGGAACTGCAGCTGCTGGGGGTAGCCCAGGGTCCCTGAGAGCAGGAGCTGGAGGTGGCTCTGTCCTCGATGGACAGTGTGACAGTGGGGAGTACCTGGCTGCAGGTGCTGGGAGCACAAACACTCCTGTGCTGAGCCTTGCACTGAGTTTCATCCAGGCATTCGCTGCTACTAACCACCACAGAGTAGAGAATTTAGAACAAAAAAGAGGGAAATACAGTATTAAAACCTTATCTGACGTTGTGGTTGTGAAAGGTGCTGCGTCAGCAAAGTGGAGCAGGATTACTTTTTAATGTACGCTGGAAATAGAAATCGGAGTTTGCAGTGATGAGCCATGAGAGTTTCTTAAGGAACAATCTGTGCAGACGGAGCAACAGGACTAATTATACCTCTGGATTATTCCTTCCTGAGCCTTGTGGTCAGCACGGAAGTGACAATCATCCCATCCCCGAGCGCAGTGAAAATGTCTGAGCAAAGGTGTGGGACGTGTGTCAGGAAACATTAATTGTTCATTAATCGAGAGAAATTGCGTCTCACTCCGTGTCTTGGGCCTTGACGATGGATTGGAGACAACTCATTAATTTCTAAGTGTGCATAAGAGTTCATTGTCTTCTGTCAATGGGAAGAGCATTTATACCTGCAGCTGAACCTGGGGAGACCTTGCATTCCTCACAGAAGGGATCAGTGTTGATACCCCTGAGGAGGAATGTTCGAGTAACAATAACAAGTATCAGCTGAGAATTGGGTCATGGAGCTGTGGGAGACCTGGAACCTGCACATCACTCGTGTTTTCCTTCTTTTCTCACTTTTTGGGATATTTTTCTTTCTGGAGCTTTTCTTCATCTGTCAGTAACACCCACGTTATGCATCACTAATGATGGGAAGGGCTGTCTTTGTATTTACATCTGTTCCTGTTTGATGAGTGAAAGTGCTGGGGATATTAACTTTAAAGAAGACTTTCCCCCCGTTTTCACACATCTGTGAGTGCTGGAGCTCAGTCTCACCTTTGGGTTGAGCTGCAGTGCTGAGTGAAGGTGACTTCAGGTCCACCACATGCTTCTGTTCCTTAGAATGTTCCCAGTGTGTGCTGAAGGGTGCACAGATCAAGGTGAAAGTCTGAATTCGTCCCACATTCGGTGGAAAATGTTGATATTAAAGCACTTCACCACTGGGCTTGGGTGTTTTTACACCTTGGGTGCAACATTCCAGCAGCTCCTCTGACATCAACCTCATCCCAGCTGTTAATGGAGCTGGGAAACTCTGGAATATCCAGACTCAAAGGCTCTAATTAGGCACGTTCAGAGGATTTGTTTCATCCAGGGCACGTTTACGTGACTGTTGTGCTGCCTTGTGTGAGGAGGTGTGTTCTGGAGGTGACAGCCCCACTGCAGGGCCCAGCCTGGCGCTGCAGGGGTTAAACACCCCCAGAAAGGGCTGATTTGGCTGCTGGGTTTGTGCCCCTGCAGTCTCTGTCTTGCCTGATGTTTCTACCTAGTAAAGGGATGTCAGTGGAGAGATACCTGAATGTCCAGGGCAGGGCAGGGGAATTCCACCTGGTAGTAACAGGGAGCTCCTGTGAGCAGCTCAGGACGTCATTTCAGCCACTTGTGGGTCCTGTGACAGGGTTACCACCTCCTCCCTCCTGCCTGGTGGGCAGAAGGAGCTGGTTTCTGTTCTCTTTCCTAGCTGAACACACGTTTGCTGTCTGCTTTGCGATTCTGGGTGGGTGTTTCTGTGAATGGCTCCGTGCACCTGGGTTTGTTCCTTTTAAAGTTGATTATTTCTCACCGGAGAGCCCAGGCTGTGTCTGCAGAGCAAAGCTTTGTGTGAGGACTTTGAGAAGCTGAGGAAACAGAAGGATGGTGGCGTGCACGGAAAAAGGAATATCAGCAAAACGGTGGAAACTCGGGGCTGAAGGCCAGCCAAGTAGGATAGAACCTTAGTGGAAGAAAACATGTTGACTCAAGCAAGTGGGTAGAGTCTTTATTTTGTTTGGCTTGAACATTTCTTATGGAATCAGGGTATTTCTCTGATCTTTTAAAAATTGTGTGTTTCAGGTTGCAATCTTTGATTGCCAGGCGCCTGTCAAAGTAGGTGAGAACGTTTTTTTATAGATTAAGCAGCTGAAAGACAGAATTTAAATTACAGAGTCAAAGGAAGTAATTGTCTGAGTAGGGACTGGCTGCATGGATTGTGCTGAGTGAGCAGAAAGGTTTCACTTCGGTTTCTTCCCCCACTCAGAGAGGAACTGTGGGCAAAGCACAGAAAAGGTTGAAGAAGAGCTTTATAAACACGAGCAAGTTGGATCTGATCAGCCTGTAGCTAACAGGACTTACAGGTGGTTTTTGTGCATTTATGCAGCATCTCACCCACAAGTCTTGCATTAGGCAAAACCAGCGCTGGGAAAGCTTTAATGTTGCTTCCTTAATTTACCTGCAGGACTGGCAGCAGATGGGTCCCAAATCTGCTGAGAAATCTGTGCAGGGCTTTGACGCAGTCTCTGTGTGCAGGCAGTGCAGGTACAGTTTGAGAGCTTTGAAATGCCTAAAACCCTCCTGGAGCTGTCACAGGGAGCTGCCTGTGCTCAGCCAGGGATCATCCAGCCTTGGTTGGCTCTACAAAATCCCAATAAAGATTCCTCATCTGCTTTCATTGTGGATGAAATGATATTTTCTTTAGCTTCACAGCCCAGGAAAAAGTGATGTAAGCACGGAGCACATGGATTCCGTGCAATGTCTGTGTCACAGGAAAAGGAAATCCAGCTCCAGCCGTGACCAAGAGGAGCAAAGGACCAGATCCATCACCAGTGCAGCAAACAGAAGGTCCACAAGATGATCGCAGACTTCTGCTCCGCAGATGGTCAAAGCAGAATGATTTAAATGATTAATGGTTTGGAGAGAGGGAGTTAAACACAAATACTGCAAGAAATATTTTGGCTACTGTGAGTGGGAGTCGGGTTTAGTTGGTACATGATTGAGGCGTGTAAACATGGGGAAGACAAGGAAGGTTTTTGGAGCATCCAGACTGGAATAATAAGAAGTAACTAGGAAGGTTAAAGAATGTGCATATTTTCGTGTTGTCCCTTTTATACTTAGGAAATTAAGAGCGAGTTTGGGGCTCTTTTTAAAAGCTGCAGCTCTGCCCCTTTGCCTTGGGGAGAGGAGGAAATTAGAGGCTTTGAAGAGAGTCCTGCACCTCCTCCCTGGTCACTTCTGTGAGGCTTTGCTGGAGTTAGAACCAGTTTCCTCAGCTGGTAGCAACAATTCCCAGTGGATTTGATGGCTGCTGCTCCTTCCAGGATGGGTGATGTTTGCCATTTCAGCTGGATGCTCAGGCTGGGGATGTTCACCAGACCTGTTGGCCTGGCGCAGCTGCTCTAAAGCCGCGTTTGGAGTTTGCCGTGGTGTCCTAGATAACTGATCTCCAGTTTGCTATTTTAAAATTCTGTGGCATGAAATATTGAGTAGGAAATGTGATGGGTGGCAGAGGAGCTGCACAGAGCTGCTGCTCATCCCAACGTGCAGGAATCCTTGCAGCTCCACGGGGAAGTGCACGCAGAGCACCCCTCGTGTTTCTGGTTCATTGGTGGTGTTGTGGAAAGGGTGATGGTTCCTTCCTGATTCCCTGTCTCTGATTAGCGTTCATCATGAAATTTTCTGTCCACTGGATTTATCATGTTTATTCAGTGGCAAGTTTCAGGAGCCAAAGAGTGAACTCATGGTGAGCATTCCCGAGGGATGGGCAGAAGCTGGAGAGTTCCTGTTTGCATTTCTTTCAAACACAATGTGCAGATAATTTCTTAGGATGGTTTTCTTTAAACCGCGTGTCTCAGTTATAAAAAGCATTTCCTGAATCTCTCGGTGAGTTGCTCCGTTGCTGTTTTGGACATGAATTCATAGAGAGAGGAATTGAAGCATTTCTCTCTGTTGAGGCTGATTCAATCCCAATTTTTTTTTGGAGGGCTTCTGAAATCAGGGACGAGTCATCAAGCCAGGATGTCTCCTTCTATTAATTAGAATGGAGGACTCTTACATTTGCACCATGTGTGAGGAAACAGTGATTTATAACTAACGGATGCTCTGCAGGCAGCAGCATTCCATCTGCTCCACGGATTTTCCCGTTGCATTTCAAGAAAAGCCTTGGGAAGAGCCTCACACCTGTATTTCTCATCTTGAATCGCACACTGGGTTGTTACTCTTGCCTGATATTTGGAGTGAAATGCCTGTTTCCATCAGTTTGTGTTCTTTTCAAACTTCAAAGCCCCAGAGTTTGTCAAACACCGCTTGAAATAAACACAGGCAGGGCGTAAGTTTAAATTACACTGATTTTATACCAAAGATAGTCATGTCATAGTAACATAACTTTCCTTGCTGTGAGCAATCACCTTCTTTTATTTAGTGTAACTTAAGCTGATAAAAAGAAAAAGGAAAGAAAAAAGCCACGTAAAAGTTTTAGCACTTCTCTGCCAACATAAACTCTTTCTAATTCTTGTTGACTTGAGAATTGCTGATGCAAACTAGGTCTTCCTGGCCTCTGAATTCCACAGGGATGGGAAGCCACAGAGCCCACAGGGCATCCATTAATACATTTTGTGGACCCAGGATTCCCATTCCTGCCTGAATGATCAGCGACGGGAGCCTCTCGGAATTGTTCCCCAGCAGTCACACCAACCTGCTTTCACCAGCTCCATGTCCCTAGGGAGCAAAAACAACCGGGAGAATTGTATCCCCTGCCTGATAAAATTAGGTCTTCTGTAATCTCCCTCGGAACAGCCGGATGGCTGGCTGCCTTGAAAAACATATGTTTTAATGCAGGAATAATGCATTCCATTTGGGATGGCTGTAGCCGTGGGAGCTGGGTGGCTGAGTGCATGGAGCGCTCCCATTTTGCCTCTGGGATGGGGACTAATGTCAGACATCAGGTCTAAAGTGCAGCGGTGGAAAAGGATTGTTTGGGATGTTTTTCCTGTCTTTTTGCTCTCAGGGGGGATGTTGTTCCTGTGGCTTAGTCCTAAAGGAGGTGGACGAGTGAGCCTTTTATTGGAGATAAAGTGTAAAACTGCAAAGCTGAGTCAGTGTTTGTACTCCTGGATTCGAGCTCACTGCATTAAGAAATTTTCTTGGGAATAGCAGCACTGGTGTTCCTCTAATAGAGGTTTATAATTCATTTCTCTGAGAGCAGCACAGGTAGCTTTTGGAGGAAGTTCTGCTTTTCCCCTCCTGCACAGAGGGGAACACCCAACACACACCTGATGCTGTGTGCGTAGGACAAGCCAAGGGAGATTTTGGAGCGAGCTTTGGAACGTACAAGCAAAGTTCTGATGGGACATAAATTGGAAGGATGTGATCAAAGCGGGAATGAGACAGCAGAAAAGGTTTGAAAGATTTGTTTTCAGGCCCTGTCCCTGTGTGTGATTGCAGAAAGGAAGTGCTTGAAGGAGCTTTGGTGTTTCCTGTTGTCCCACCCGCACCTTTAATGCATCAGCTCTTCATTTCGGGTGCTAATTAACCAAGAGGAGCCGTTTCAGTTTGAAGCACCTTTTCTGGAGATGCTGTCCACCAGGGATGGCCTGATGCTCCTGCTTGCTTTGCCTGGTGGTTGCATCTCCATCATCAGCTTTCCCTGTAATTGTAAGTGTGCACTTGTCTGGAAAATGTGATCCCAGAGAGGAGCAGACCAGCCAAAAGAAGCCCCGAGGAGGGGGTATGGAGGCTTTGAAGTTTTGTGCTCCCTTTCTAGCAAGGGTAAGAGCAGAGTTAACAGTTCTCCAAGGTCACTCTGGGCAGTGGTGGGAGGAAGGGGAGCGCTGGCTGTTCCTGCTCTGCTGTTCCTGCTCTGCCATTCCTGCTCACAATGTGCATTGTCACTGGGGTGAGGACAAGGAGAGCTCCTCCAAGTGACATGGCAGATTCCAGGCTGTGAGTATTCACCCTGTGATGGAGAGTGGGGTCAGGGAGTCAGGTGATGATAAAAGTCTCTGATCCTCAGTGGTGCTGGTGGAGAATAAGCAGATCTGCACTTATTAAACCATGCTGTCTTTTTTTCCCCCCCTTAATTGAATACAGGCGGAAAATGCCTATTAAAGGTGCTCCATTTCTGGCATTCAGGAGATTGCTGTGTGTCCCATGGGGTGTTGGAACAAGGTCCTGATGGCATTGGTGGGGCTGCTCGTTGTGTGTGATGAGGAAGGAGAGAAATTTGCTTTGCCCAGCTCTGTGCTGCATCTCCAGGCTGGAGAAAGGCACCTCTGTGCTTTCTTTTTTTTCTGCTGTGTGTCCTCAGGAGCTGCAGGCCAGGTTTCATAACAAAGCCCTTGGCAGCAGCGTTGGCTCAGGCTGCTATCACCTCTCTTGGCACCTCACTCTTTCCATCCCGGGGAGCTCAGGTGCCGCACTCCTCGGAACGCCGTGAACTTTGGCAAACCAGAGAGGGCACGGGATGAAACTTTCAGAAATCTAAGCTGTATTTCTTAAGAAAATACCAAACCTTTCACTGCCTTCGGGTTTCACGAGCAGTGAAAGAACCAAATTATAAATTGTTTTGAGACAGTTTTTTTGGGATTTTGTGTCAATCCTGGCAAAATGCTGATCATGAGACTGAAGCCCCTTGTGTTACAAAAGGATCTCCAAATGGCCAAGTGCTCAAGTGCTCATGTAAATGTTTTTTGAGACTGAGACCTGTGTTTATTCTTAGGGCAGAAACTTTTAAGTGATCCCTTGTGGATTAAAAAAAAGAACAATTCTTATTGTAATTGGAATGAAAACCTCCATTCTTACGCAATTTGGGGTTGGAAGTTGGCGCAGTGAAAAGGGGGAAGCGTTGTTATTTTGAGTTCCCGAGCAGGAAGAGGGGGAGATGCACAGGGGTGAGGTGAGCAGCTCGGACACAGAGCAGGGGACATCAGACCCTCCATGGTTGAGGGATGTCACTCACACTGTGACATGTGCAGTCTGATTACCAATGATATCTCACCGTGCTGCAAGTTCAGGAAGCTTTTCCGTGATGGTGATGGTCAGGTTGGGTTGAACAGGATATAAACCCGCTGTATTTGTGGGATTTCTTCTCTCTGCTTGAAATTTTCACGTCCTCCTTGAAAATGTCCTGATTTTAAAAAGTCGTGTGGTGCAGAAAAGAAGTCATTTACTGAATCCCAAATAGGGAGAATTGTGGATGAAGGCGAAGCAAATGAGTCAGATATAAATAATCCTATTATGTCTTGGCTGCAGCCACACCTAGAAACCTTGAGCAAACATTTCTGTGGAGTTATTCCTGTGTTTGATACACTTTAACTTGTTAAGTCCTGTTTTAAAATTGCAACGTGTAAAAATTGTGTGGGGCCAGTTGCCATTAGTGCTAAGGACTTGGGAACATTGTTTTAGTCATTTTGACCAGAAGCACAGAGACCTGAGTTAATTTGCTCTCATATTTCCCCAAAATCAGAAAAATCGATAACCCTGGAGCTGGTGTTGCCTTGGAAGGCTTTCAAGGCAGTTCTTTTTTGCAGTAGGCCTTCAAAAAAAAAAAAAAATCTCTGGCGAGAAGAGCAAACAGGAAGATGTAATTACCCTTTGCCTTTTGTGTATCAAATCCTCGTTCATTGGACAGAGCTTTGGTAAAACACTTCCAGAAGTAGCTGCTCGTAGCATGGAAGCTGTAAGGAAAAGCGTTTGGATCTAGCTAAGCCGTACCTGATGTTCCTGTGGTTCCTGTCCTGTGTCTCGGGGTGATTACTCACCTCTTGGTGTGGGTCTCCTCTCTTTCGTGGTGGATGAGCTGGTTTTTAATAAATCTGAACAAAGCCATTTTTTCCAGGTGTGACTTTAACAAAAACAGAAAGTTTAGACCATTCTCCTCTCTTCCTCCTCTGATTCCAATTCCTCTGTCATAGCTCCTGCACAGGAGACCTGAAATCTCCCCTGTGACCTGTGGCTGTTGCTGATTCTGAGGGGTTTTGTACCAGAGGTCAGGGTTTGGAGTTTGGTGCTTGTCCAAACATGTTCTGTTTGCTTTGCACTGTTCTCCTGCACTGCCTGCTCTCCTTGGGGCTTTGCCCTGGGAAATGGGATCCTCTGGTTCAAGAGAACTGCAGAAGTTTGTCCTCCACATCATGATCCTTCCCTGCAGGATTCCCATTCCTGTAAGGATCCTTCTCAGCTAGGGGTGTGCAGTGGCACAGCTGATGGTGTTCAGCCTCTTCACTTCCCTGTGGAATGTGAAGGTGACTCCTGGTGTTGAACCCGATGGGGAAAGACAAATGGAAATCAGGGTTCATGTTCTGGAAGTTCTCAGGGATGTGTTTATGGAGGCTCACACTCATCAACGTTGAGTCTGAGACATTTTCTCTTTCTCACCTTCTAGATATTTAATTGGATTCAGCAAAGCACGAGGGAGAGAGACACAAAATAAGGGGATGGTGGTCATAAAAGTTCTCCAAGATGCCAGAACGTGGCCTCTTCTCCTAGAAAAGTAATTACTTGTTTATGTTCTCTTGTTTGAAATGACAGAAGACCTTCCTGGGAGTGTTTAACATGACAGACCAAGTGAAATGATGTGAACACAGAGGTGTTGTGTGGCACTGCAGGTCTTCTCTGAGAGTTGTGTTTGGCTTCAGGTCGTGGAGGATCTGACCCTGGTGTGACCAGGAATGTGTGTGTGGCTTTCTGGTGCTCCCACCCTGCAGAGTGGCAACCTTGGGGCTGTGCTGGTGTTTGGATACAGGACCTCAGAGGCACAAAGAAATCCACAGTATTGCAATCCTTGACACCGTGAGAGGAGTCTGTAAAATAGTCCAAGAAAGGGAGAAGGAAAGGAACTAACGAACTAGAGAGACCCGGGAAGCGTCAGAGCTGGTTTTTCTATAGTTCTGCTGTCAGGAAGAGCTATTTCAGAATAGTTTTCTGTGGGTGAAGTGTGACAAGAAGTCCCCAAGATGTGCTGTCACATCGGGATAAGCTTGCAATCGTTGGATTGTTTCCACCATTCAAAGAGATGGTTTGAAGCTGTTTCATGGATTCTTAGTTGAAAGGTGCATTTCTGCTCCTTCAGCACATTCTGCCCCAAGCAGTTGCAGACAGATCTGTGTCTTAACTCACTAAACCAGTTGATGGTGGAGCTCTGAGTGCAGTGTCTGCTCTCTCCTGTGACATCGTGTTGAGCACGTCAATGCTGGCTGTTCCAGGGAGTTCCCCCACCGAGGGGAAAAGCTGACTTGGGTTTCCTGTGCTGTCCTTTCCCTCTGATTGTGCAGGGTGTGAATTCAAAGCCTCCCCGTGTTATCTGTGGATGGAAGCACGTCTGAAGAGGAGGAAGGCGGCAAGGCTGGGCAATGCGCCAATCGCTCCAAGCCTTTGTTAGAGACTAAAGGAAACCTGCGTCCATTCAGGCACTGGTGCATCCCCAGGGCCTTCCTTGGCCTCTCTGGGAAGGAGCTGAAGGCAGTTGTTTGGAAGTGATCACACACTTCTGCATGTCAGTGTCCATTAACTCTCGAGGTCCTGTTGGTGTTTGAATTCAAAGATCTTGTGTTGAATTCTCAGGGTTTTCCTCCAGCAGGTCTGTCAGGAGAGCACTGACCCTGTCTGTTGAAACCAGGCCATGGGGAAGGATCTTCTGGGTGGAACTGGTCCCTTCCAGAACGTCTGGGGTCAATGTGTGACTTCCCCCTGCTCTCAGGGCAGGACGTGTCTCCAGTGGTCAGGCTGCCTTGGCTCTGGGGAAGGCACCTCTGGTTTCTCCATGTGATAAATTCCTCATTCTCTGCTTGCTGAATGCACAAGTAAAAAGGAGAGACAAGCTCAAGTATCAAAACCAACGTCAATTTTAAACAAGTGCAACCGAGCAAATTAAAAATGGGCAAGTTTTCATGTTCGGATCTTTACTGTTCCTTTTCCTCTGCGTGAAAAGATTTTTGGAGTGATTTATGGTTGTCATGCCAGGCTTCTCAGCACTGTAGGGTACAGCACTGTCTGTCAGTTGAGCGCTTGATTTTGACAGGCTGCACTTCTGGGCCAGAGCTTTTTTTTTTGTTCCTCCTTTTGGAGCTTTTAACATGAAATATTCAATCCTGTTCTCGGCACAACTGATTCAGGTATCATCACACTTCAGAGAACCGTGACCACAGCGTTGGGTCGTGAGCACATCCTGCATTCGTGGCTTCTGTGTGGTTGTGTATTTTCCTGGAGTTGGGGGCCACCCACCTGTGGCCTGGCGGTCCTAGGAGGAATTTTGTTGTGTCTTCCTCCAGCAGAATTAGGGCTGGAGGAAACAGCTCTCCAGAGTTCCCTGGGTACATCTGAGATGCTGCAGCCTGCAGGTGTTTTTATGGATGCTCAGGCTGCCTGTCACTGCAGGTCAGCTCTGTGTTCACTAGGAAGATCTCAGCTGGGATTCTCCAAGGAATTTGTTTTCTATCTGCGTTTTTTATGCAGTTCTGTGTTGTGCTTGTAGAATCCCAGCGCTAAGAAAGAATCCTGTTGTGCAAGAGATTTTGGAGAGAAGGGGTTGTTTTATTTCCCAAACATCATCATTCCTCCTTGAAAATGTCTCTCACTGAGAGACTGTTATATGGCATGAATTTTACTTCTACGAAACACACGGAGTCAGCAGAGAAGTCTTGGAGCACAAATTGGAGGGCAGCGATCCAACCCGGAGCTGTGTCCACAGTCCTTCTCTTTCAGAGGTTTTTTGCTTAATTGCAGATTTTTCTATTTGGATGTTAATCCTTTCGTTTCTCTTTCTTGGCAGAATATCTCGTCTTAAATTATTACTGTCGACACATCCTTAGCCCTTCCTGCCCCTCCACCCCCTAATTGTGAGTGCTGTCTGTGGTGCTTTGCTTTGCTGGAAAAGGCCGTGGTGTTTGCAGCTGAAGGCAAAGCCTGCTGTGAATATCAGATTTTATCCAAAAGACACAAGCAGCTCCCCCATTAATATTATTACATTGACACTCTGGTTTTGTAAACAGTGGAATGTTCTGTGGAATGGTTGTTATCCAGTGATTATGGCTCCATTAGGCACAGGAACAGATGGTTCCTGTCCAAGTGCTTTTTACGTTGTCATTTCTAGCAGGAATAAAAGGGAATGTTGAATTTTCATCTCCTCAGTGGTGAGGCTGGAAAGGTCACAACGGCTGTGATGGAGGAACTCATGTTAAAGTGAGGTTGAGAGACAAAGTTGGAAGTGAACTAATCTATGGAATCATGGAATGGTTTGGGTTGGAAGAGTCCTTAAAGCTCATCTCACACCACCCTGCTGCCATGGACACCTCCCACTGTCCCTGGTTGCTCCAAGCCCTGTCCAGACTGGCCTTGAACACTTCCAGAGGTGGGGAATGATGTGGAATAGACTGGAGCAAAGCAGAGCTGGATGCTGGAGTGGGTCGTAGGTCAGTGGAGCAAGGTTGCAATTAGGGTGATCCTCAGATGGGCAAACCACAATGTCCTGGAGGATTTCCAGCTTTAGAAGAGGTGGGGCTCCTGCAGTGATGGAGAGGGAGGGACCTGCAAAGTCTCTGCCTTCCTTAGCAGCCTAAACAGAGGTGGAATTAGGGCACAGATGTCCAGGAACTCTGCCAGGGTCACACCGTGGAGCTGAAGCAGCAGCTTTGCCCAGTGCACCTGTGTCCATCCCTGGCCTCCATCCTGCCTTTTTCATCAGGGATGATGTGGAAATGAAGACCTCGGGGTCCTCACAAATGACTGACAAGTCTAATTTCACACCCTCTACAATTCCTTGCTTTTTCAGGTCATGCATTTGTTAAGTTTTGTCTTTTTTTTTTTTTTTTTTTTTTTTTTTTTTTTTTTTTTTTGGTAGGTTTGGGGTTTTTCTTGGACATTTTAGAGTTGTGTATTAAATTCTGCTCTGTCCATGCCTAGAGAGAATTTAGCTGGTTGTGAGAACCAGAGAGTTCAAAGTTGGGCTTCTGTTTTCAGTGACTAAGTTGGAGGACTTACCTGTCTTTATGCATAGTAATAAACCCAAGCTAATTCTGTAGAATTAGTGCTAATGAGAAATAAGGCAATAAAGTTTAGTTTGTTATTGAAAGTAATTCTGCTTCCACCTTGGAAGGACATTGGTTGTTGCTGAGAGAAACTGCACAGTCACCTTTGCTTGAAATTTAATGCAGAATGGAAAATTAAAATACGATCTCACCCTCATTAAAATTAAGTAATTGATGTCATCATTCAATTACAAGATTTTTTAGGAGCTTTCAACAAATCTTTTCAGGTTGTTATTAAAACCAGACCGACCAGGGATCCTTAAATTGGAGGAAATGGGGGTAGTTCTCTGTTAGGTAACAGAGAGGTAAAGGGAGCATCTCAGGGAAATCCCCAAGTGGTAAAATCAACCCTGAACTCCCAAAAGCAGAGCTCGCTTCTCCTTCATGGAGATTCCAGCTCAGCATCACCGACTGCAGGAAATCTTTCATCTCTTGCTCTGGGCTACACAGAGCTGGAGTGGCAAAGGAGACTCGAGGTTTTATTTTCAGAGTATGAATATTTCATTTAGGCTTCTTAAGGCTTTTAGCAGATTTAGCAGGCTGCTTCCTGTGGTAGTGTATGTGAGGACAACTGGAAAGAGCATTTGGATTCATTTACGGTATGGAAGTATGGTTTATTTGTTTGGATTTATTACTGGAATACTTTTAAGAAGCTCATCTTGTTCTGTGAGTAACTTCTCCATAATCTTGACCAGAAAATAGAACCAGCAGCTCTTGCTTCTCCAGTACCAAGCAGTGTTTTGGTGACAATGTGCAATTTTTACTTGGTTAGGGCTGAAATCTGTTCATATTGCTGTTACGTGGTTAGAAGTTTATATAAATACGTCATCATTTGGGACCCATATTTACAACAAGTTTGATCTTGGAGAGCTTGCACCTTGTTAATGCAAATGCACCATGGAATTGTTGACTGTTTTTAGACATAAAGTTCCTTCTTTTCCAAATTCGAGACATTCTGGTCAAGTGAACAGGACATGAGGGCAGATCTGGTTGCCTTTCAGCACACGAGAGCCCCTTTTGTTTGCTTTCTTTTAGTTGATGTCAAGTTGCTGACTGTGTGCTCTTAAATAATCCTGCTGATTTCTCCATACTTCCTTCCCTCTACAAGAGAGACATGTGAGAAATCAGTTTATTTAAATTGGAAGGGGAGATACAGCACTCTGAGAGAGGCAACGGGAGGAAAATTCTCTGTCAGAAGTAGTTGTGGGTTTGGAGACAGCTGGTGAATAAGATTTTTTTACTTTTAGGCCTGTTTATTTTGGTGCAAGGTCCACTGGTGTCAGTGTGGAAGGGATATGTGTCCTCCCAGTTCTGTGAAAATACGTTTTGATGGTGATGTACCAATAGAAGGCAAGAAAATTCCGTGTGTGAGGATGTTAATGATTGGAACAACAGAAATATCGGGGTGATATCACAATATCCTACATAACAAGGGCAGTAAATTGACTGTTCCGTCTCTTTATGGTAAAAGGATGGTTTTTTCTATTTAAAAAGGCCACTTTGCACCAAAACCAAAATGTCATTCTTTTGAAAGAACCATTAATATGCATTATTAATTAGGAGGAATGGGTGTGCTGTTAGAAAAACCTATCCTCCCCCGAAGCAGCCGAGCTCAGTGACTTGGGGGTGGCTTTGCAAAGTGCAGCTGCCTTGTTGGGTTCTCCTCTTTGCTCATTATTTTGATCCTCCACGCAGCTTAAAGGCTTTTTCACATGAGAAGGATCTTGCCACATCCTGCTCTGCAGCAGGAACAAAGCCCTGCTGGAGCAGGCGTTGACTCTGCCCAAAGAGCCCTGAACAGAAGTCGCTCCTCTCGTGATCCTTCTTGCAGCTGACAGGATAATGGGGTTTCTCAGCCCTGCTGGTGATGTGCCAACAGGGTTTCCTTAGCAGTGCCATTCTTTAAGGAGCTGTGGATGCTGATGTAAACACAACTGAAAGCTTCACACAGCCCGGGCTGAGCGCAGGGCTTGGAATCTGCTGCTCATGCCATGCTGCGCAGGACATTTTTCTTCTGCTCTGTCTATTTAAATCTGGTTTCCCAGGCTTGGAGCCGACTTGAATGGGTTTGTGCTGTTGAGTGCAGGAAAGCTGGCTTGGTGTCTGCATGGAGGAGCCGTCCTGCTCCATACGGGGCAGCCTCGCCTTCCTGGGATACAGAATCGTGTTTGGGATGGGGGTGTGCAGAGCAGGTTTTAGGGGATTGAACAAGGTGGTTTGGTTCCCATTTCCTACTCAGTTTGAAGGGAATGAGTAGGAAACCTCTGTGCTGCTCCCGGAGCTGCTGCTGCCTCTGTCGGGAATTTGGTGGGAGTCTCCGCCAGTCAAATTACAGGTGTCGCACACTAATTGGAGGCTGGTAAAAGTTTAATAATTGTATTGCTTTGCCTTTAAGTAGTGGGATCCTGCTCTGGTGACTAATCCTGTTTAATAGTGACTGTCCTCAAGTGAGCACTTGGGAGTGCAGTGACTCGGGGTTCTGTTCCAGATTTCAGTGCTTTGGGAGAAACAACGAATTTTGCTCTCTTGAGCAGCCACTGCTTTCTCTGCTGCTTTTTTCTACAGAATGGGAATAACATCCTTATGAATACACACTTGGTACTGGCTCCTTAGGAAAACCAGGGCAGGAAGGGTGTGTGGGATGTGTGTCTCACCTCTTGGTTTTTAGAAAGATTCATTCTTGCGGTTGATTGATCACTAGGCTTGCTTGGTTCTGTTTTTTAGTTGGGTTTTGTGTGAGGAGGAGGGATCTTCAAAGTGCCAGTGCCTCCATCGAGTTCTCTTTCTTTGTTTCATCATCCATAATCATCGAGCTCATGGCTGTGACTTGGAATAGCACTATCCCATCTGGAAATACATAATTACTGTG
This sequence comes from Brachypodius melanocephalos, assembly GCA_013398615.1. Classification (NCBI taxonomy): domain Eukaryota; kingdom Metazoa; phylum Chordata; class Aves; order Passeriformes; family Pycnonotidae; genus Brachypodius; species Brachypodius melanocephalos. The sequence continues at coordinate 142,107 of VZSR01003120.1, read as the reverse complement.
CAGGGTGAGGTGCCAACTGGGTTAGGTTCTGTGCTCTGTTTAAGGGCAGCTCAGAGTTGCTGAATACTTTGTGTGAGTGGCTGTGTTTGATCACTAGATAGGGCAATAATTGCTCTTAATTTCTTTTTTCTCTCCTTCTTGCATCTTATTCAAGAATCTAGGATTTACTTAGGAGGAGTAACTTCAGGGCCAGCTGGACTGAAGCAGGCTGTGTATCCAAACTGCTTTTTGGTGTGGTTGGATGAGGTGTTGCTGTGAACCCAGGATGGGAGGAGAGTCACCACCAAGGAGTCTCTGTGGCACTTGGCTTATGTTAAAAATTGAAGTCAAGAGAATTATTAAATATTGACACCTGGGAGCCAAGAAAAGGTGGCTGACAGGAATCGTGCATAGGATTAAAACCCACAGTAACTTCTGTTTTAATCTCTTTGGGTGCCAGCATGATTTTGTCTTTAATTCTTGGGCTAAAGTCAGGCTCGATTTGGAAAATCATCTGTCCACACTTGTCTGTCCCTTGTAGAAAGTGCAGAGTGCCAGAACAGGCAGAGTTTGTGTGTAATCTCTTGTCGTTGGGCTGGACAGGCAGCTCCTGTGAGAGCATTATCAACACTCAGAACTCAAATAATTCAATGTGTACCTGGAGGGTGACAGTGCTCGACCTGCCTCAATCAAGTGCTGAATCACAGGGCTGTCACAGTTTAGTCATTTCCTGGGAAACTTTGCTTTTCAGTCTGGTGGCAGAGTGTGAGGTCTGCACTTGTGCTGGGGATTGAATACTTGGGAATTTCTGCTGGTGTCTGTGAGCAGGAGGTTAGTCAGCAAAAAGAATTATTCACAATCACTTCAGCTGGGTTGGTTAATGCTCTGGGAGTTGTCTTGCTTTACTCAGCTCAGCTGGTTCTTGGGTACGTGTGTGACACTGTCTGTGTCCCCTGCTGCAGATTGTTCTGGTGCAGGGCTGGTGGTAAAACCCTGCAGTGCTCCTGCCTCTCATCTCACATGGTTCTCACTGACTGCGTGTTAAAAATAGATGAAAACGTTTCTCCTGAACAGATTTTGTAAAATCCTGTTTGTGACAAAGCCTTGGGTTTGTCGCATTCAGGAGGGAAAATGCGTTTTCCCTTAATGACAAGTTGTACCTATTTAAAGGATTTTTACTTTTTATCCTTAGGATGGGGTCACATGCAAGATTTTTTAATTTGTATATGGGATTCAACTGTTTATGTGCATGTGCTGCACGTAAATTTTATGGGTAATGTAAAATTTATGTGGCTGCACTTCACAACAGAATATCTGGTATAAAGTTGACTTTGGTGATTGGATTTTACAGGTGTTGGTTGGAGGCAGTGGAGCAGAGCCTGTGTTTCAGTTTGCTGACACAATTAACTGATGGAGTTGAAGGTTTTAAGAGTTTATTCTTCAAGACTCTTTGGAACCTTTTAAAAACATTTTACCCTTTAGAAAGGTAGATGTTAGCTGTGCATTGGCAGCGTGATTTGTGTGGCTGATCACAGAATCCTCGAGGCTGGAAAAGTCAGCCTGTGACTGATCCCCACTTTGTCATCAGCCCAGAGCACTGAGTGCCACATCCGGTCATTTTTTGGGTACCTCCAGGGATGGGGACTCCACCACCTCCCTGAGCAGCCCCTTTAAATGTTTAACTCTTTTCCATGAAGAAATTCCTCCTGATTCCCAATGCATTTTGCATCTCTTTGCCCCAGCTGAGGATCTGAAAAGGCAGAGTCTTTCTGGCTCTTTAGTTCTTATGTAGAGATGAAGAAGAGGTCATTTGACCAATGTACCTGCGGAATAAATTTAAAATAAATTTTAAACAGAGCTACCAGGATGTGGTGATGCCGTATGAGCCACACACGGTCACGGTGAGCACATTCTCATGTCTGCTGTGAGAGAAGAATCAACCAGAGCACAGATCCACCCACGAGAGGCTCTTTTATTCCCAATCCTAGCTCCCAAAGCCCCTGAGAACTCATTTTGCTGACCCTGGATAGTGCTATTTTCAGCAGAAATGCCCATGGTGAGTTACCAGATTGAGCTGGTGACACCTCCTTGTCACTGATGCCCCCAGCCCAGGTGTACGAGGGGAACCTGAGCCCTGTCCTTAGCTCACCCCCTTGGTGATGCATCACATATGGCCTCAAAGATTACAGCTGGAAATACACAGCCCAGACGGGTGAATCGAGGACACCGGATCTGCTGCGACTCGGAAACGCTGCTGCAAGATGAAGAGGTTCTTTGGTGTAGTTTCAGGAGTTGGATTTACTGCTTAAAGTTAAAACAACAACAAAAAAAAACCCCTTAAGGTTTATGGCACCCAGTGGGTGACCCAGGGCGAAGAGCACCTTGTGACCTGGAATGGCCCAGACCTTGAACACAGGGCAACCATGGCACAAAAACCTCACCTTGAACGGAATTCTTTTGAAACAATAAATGTCGAGATTAAAATAATTTGAATTTGGTGAAACAACGCTCCTAAGCCTTTAGCAAAGGGGTTTGGAACTGTAGAACAGAGCCCCCACAGTGCTGCGGCCAAGTCAGGCTTGTTCTGTGTGTGTAAATTAATCTGGAGCTGATCTGTCTGTGAAACTTTTAACACCGAAGCTGGAGCAGTTTAATGCTTGTGCCCAACAAACACAGCTTTGTGAGCCCAGCCTGGGTTTTCAGTGCCCTATTCATGCTCCTGGTGGGAGCACAATGCTGCTGTTAAAGGGAAATTACACAGCCCAAACCTGTGCTGGGTTTTTGGTGACAAGTACAATGAGCAAGGTGTTATTTCTCTCAAGAAACCAGACTTTTTTTCTGGAAGACTGTTAGTTCACAGACCTTGCTATTATCTCCAAGAAGGAAACCTGATATACAGCTTCACCCAAAAGAAGGAGGAGGGAATCTTTGAAGCTGCATCATCATTTGGCCTCAAACAGAATGAGGCAATTGTCTAAACTTGTTTCAAATGTCGTTTTTGTGCTGCAGTTGGAGCCAAGAGTGGTAGGAGGAGTTTAAGGCCAGTGCACAGGTACAGTCTATTTAAGCACCTTAGAAAAAATGGTTTAAATGTTGTGTTTTGGCTTGCTGAAGCCTGGGACTGAGGATGTCTCAGTTTTAACTCTTGATAAAGCCATTGGGGAAATGGTGGGATGTCTAGAAGTTGCCAGTTCTCCAGGAAAATCACAGAATCCCGGAGTGGCTTGAGTTGGAAGGGAATTTAAAGCCCATCCAGTGTCACCCCTTGCCATGGCAGGGACACCTTCCACTGTCCCAGGTGGGATCCAGCCTGGCCTTGGGCACTGCCAGGGATGGAGCAGCCACAGCTCCTCTGGGCACCCTGTGCCAGGCCCTCCCCACCCTCACAGGGAGGATTTTTTTTTCTTTAAGAAAGGTGGGGACCAGCTCTAAGTCCATAAATGAGTGATGACATCATTCTTTAAGTGCTGGCCCAATGTTGTGCCCATTTTTTGCCCAGGCCCCAAGTGCACTTAGTCCTTCCTTTGGGTTTCTCAAATGTGCTGCCTGCCACTCCAGTCACACTCGAAAGGCTTTATCTGGAGGTGACGTGCAGCAAAAGAACATTTGGGACTTTCAGCAGCACTTCTGGTCCTCATTGCCTCGATGTTGGTACTCCAGACTCGAGCCCTGCAGACCCAGACTCTGTTCTGCTCTTTCAGAACAGGTTCAAGGTGATAAAACCACATGGAGATGTTTTCTGTCCTGTGCCTGGACATCAGCAGGGGAACAGGTAACAAAGGCCAAGTCATCAGGTCGTTTATAGTGATGAGACCTGAAATCCAGATGCATCAGTGATAATACAATAATTGAATTATTTTTGTTACAGTCTTTTTGTCGTGTCTGCTCTCTTTTAGTGGAGTAGCTGTCTGTGTTTTGGGGCTAATGGAAGTACCAGAGGCACCACCAGGAATCCCTGGTAGCACAAACTGTTGGAAACATCAACGGATTTTTTTTTTTCTTTTTTAAAGCACACAAACATTTTTTTTAAAAATGCACACAAACTGCTTTCCAATTGGAATCTTTTCCTTGCTGCAGCCCAGTGTTTGGAGGCTTTGTTGGGGAGATGCTGTGCCCTACGTGATCATTTTCCTTAATTTCTCCACTGTAGTAATTATGGTTTTGTTAGACAGTAAATGATTCAGTGTTCTCATTCCATGGGGGGAAGGGGAGCAGGGATGTTGAAAGAGGAGCATTGTCTGAGCTAGCAGGATTAGCGGGTGTTACCACCTTGCACTGATGGAGCACCACTGGTTAGAACAGATCATCAGCGCTAATTGCTGAAAAGCAGCCTGGCGTCAACCGGGTGGGGAGCGAGGCTCCTGGGGCTTCTCTGGGGCACGATTTGAATATAGGTGTGACATCCAGGCTGATCAGGTGGCCTTCCCTGGTCTTCCCTGGTCTTCCCTGGCCTTCCCTGGCCTTCCTTCCCTGGGCTCTGCCATTGCAGGTTCATCCTTCCTCTTGCGCTCCCAACCATCAGGACGTTCCAGTTGGATTCGCTCGATGAGGATGGATCCTGTGTTTTCTCCCAAGAAATCAGAGGAGTCAGATGATGGTTGTAGTGGTGTTCACACCTGCTGTGCTCCAGGAGCACCTGTGGAAGGTGAAGGTGTGGCTGCACTGGAGCTGTGGCTGCACTGGAGCTGTTGCTGTCGCTGCAGCAGACGTGGCAGGAAGGAAGAAGAGCCTCTTCCTCCAGCACAGCAGCAGCTCAGCTCACTCTCCTATCTCCTCTAAAACCCCTAAAGCTGCTTCCCTTTGAGCAGAACCCCATTTCCTGGGCAGGGCCTCAGCCTGGGGAGGCTCAGGCTCAGCTCACTGCGGATATGGATAAACACAGAGCGAACGGAACAGCGATGGGTGGTGGCTGGAAGGGAGCCAGCAGAGTCTCAGCACAGTTTGTGTTTTAATTTCTTCCTTGGGAAGGAGCAAACACCATTTTATAGCTGAATTATCAGCTCTCGTTTGCTTTGCTGGTGTTTCCTTGTGGTGCCCTGTCTTGCATCTGCCTAGAAGAGGGGTCGTGGTTCTCAGGGTGGGTTTTGAGCTCTCTGGGAGATTGTAGCTCCCAAAGTGTCAACAGAGTGTTTTATTTGTGGAAGGGGGTTAATGATTGACCAGGTTTATGTCAGAGGAGTGAATGGTTCCAGAGTTTGCAGCTCTGTTGTCCTGGTGCTCTTCCTGTGGCTGTCATTTATGATATTCCATGAGGAAGTCCATGTTTGTGTCCAGATCTCGCCATTTCCATTTCCTGCAGATCAGCAGAAAAGGAACGGGGTGAAACAAAACTTCTCCCTTAGTGCTTCTTTTGTGCTGTGACAGTGGATTGGTACCAAATTTGGGCTCTGCATGACCAGAAAAGAGGTTTTATTCGATAAATTAATTCCACCTGTGCCGTGTGTCAAAGGCACACTCGTTCCCAAGGCTGGCCAAGCCAATTTGGTTGTGACAGTTGTGGTTGCAGCAGTCAAATCATCACCTCCATGAGGTGACTCTACACCTGCCACCCTGCCTGCACAAGTTTGTCCTGAGAGGACAATCCCTGTGTCTTGCTGGAGCTTTATTTCAGGTGGTTGTGGTTTGGTTCACACCTGCGTGGATGGTGCTCCAGAAAGAATTTGGATTTATCTCCTTCCCCAAACTTTTCGGTCCCTGCTGCCCATGGACTGAAAGGTTTGGGGAAGGAGATAAACTTCAGTTCCACTTCAGTAGGGCTGGTCTCAAAATTGAGGCTTTACATCTTCTAAGCCTGTTCAGGTGTTTGAGGCTGTCAATCTGTTTGTCAAGATTATGGTTGATCTGTTTTTTTTTATGTTCTAACAACATAAAAATTCAGATGGAATTGGAAATTCAGCACTAGGAAGGCAGAGCGCTGCCGGGGAGTCCCAGGAATCTATCAGCTTTATTATATTTATTGTTTGAATTTTTCCTCCTTGGAGCTTCCCTGCTTTTGCCAAATAGCATTAGGCTTTTATTTTTTTTTTATTGGCTTATGGTCAGAAAATCCTTTTTACAACAATAGTAACAATGTGCACCACATGGCAGTTGAGGCTGCAAGTAGTGTTGTGGCCTGAGTTACCTCCTTATTTCTCTGTAGTATCTCACCTTGGCTTCAGATTTCCAAATGTGAGCCCAGGAGCCCTACTGCTTCCACTCCAGTGTGGACAGATTTGTTTTATTGGTGGGTTATTAGTGTGGAACAAGTAATTAGAGAGAATCCTCTGCTTCCCAGCATGTGGACCAGAATGGGGTGCTACTACTACTTAAAGTGCTGGTATTTGTTCATAATGTACTTACATTGTTTGTATGTGTTGTATTCCTCAGTAATTCCAATTTTCTGTGGCAAATGTTTCATTCTATGTAGTGTGTAACCACCAGTGTCAAGAGTACAATTAAATCACGTGGAGAAATTAATCACAGAATAACAAGCTCTGAACAAACCCTTGAGTTGGTTTATTAGGAGAAATTTCTGTGTTGCTGTGTTTTCCTGCAGTGTCCATCCCCTGGCTCCGTGTGCCTCCCAAATGGACCTGAGTGTTCTGGCAGCCCAAAGGGTCACCTTGGCCCTTTGGAGGGGATTGTCACACCCTGCCCTGGGCTGGGACAGCCTCACCTCCGGTCCCACAAAATCAAACCCACCTAAAGCTGTTGGAGAGGGGCCAAAGCAGGGCCAGGGGGATGGAGGAGGGTCTGGGGGAGTGGCTGAGGTCTGGCTCTGGGTCTGTTCAGCTGGAGAAGAGACTGAGGAGAGACTCCTTGGGGGCTGCAGCTCTGAGCTCTGCTGCCTGGGACAGGGACAGGACACGAGGGAACGGCTGGAGCTGTGGCAGGGAAGGGACAGCAGGGAAAGGTTCTTCTCCCAGAGGGTTCAGGCACTGCCCAGGCTCCCCAGGGAATGGGCACAGCTGCCAGAGCTCCAGGAATGTTTGGATATAGCTCCCATGGGTGCCCAGGGTGGGATTGGGGTATCTGTGCAGGGCCAGGGGTTGGACTGGATCATCCTTGTGGGTCCCTTCCAGCTCAGGGCATTCCACAATTCTCTACAAACTGCCTCAGAAAGTGGAGGAGGCAGAGCTGGGCAAAGCTGGTGGCTTGTGGAGCTCCTGCAGGGCACCCAGGAGCTCGGTTCGCCGTGTCCCTCTCCCTGCACGTACCTGTCCGGTGAGTGGCACCTGAGCTCTGCCTTGCAATCAGGCACCAAAATTACTGCTTTGCTTGGCATTCCAGTGCCTTGTGGACATTCTCCTTTTCAGCTGCTGGATTTGTCTGGACTTGTTGGGCCCTGACTCAAACGTAGTGTTAGAGCAGTGAGATAAAATTCTGTGTGCAGATGCACACCCTGCCCTGGGCAGCACGAGTCAGAGAAGGACGGAATCATGGAACGCTTTGGGTTGGAGGAGACCTTAAACCTCCTCCTGTTCCACCCCCTGCCATGGGCAGGGACACCTTCCACTGTCCCAGGTTGCTCCAAGCCTTGTCTAACCTGGCCTTGGGCACTGCCAGGGATAGAGCAGCCCCAGCTTCTCTGGGTAACCTGTGCCAGGAGGAATTTCTTCCCAATATCTTATCTAAGCCTCTGTCAATCTGCAGCCATGAAGTCTGAGTCCCACTCCAGCTCTGAAACTCCTGGTCTCAGTGTTTCAAGTGGCCGGCACTAAGGAGTGCAGTCCATTCCCTTTGCAGGCATTTCACAAATCACCTTTGGAACCAAACTGGGCACTTAGCTGGAATGTTTTAGCAGTGGTACTGGTGGTGCTGGGAGGCTCAGAGCCTGAAGCCTGTAATCCCCTGGCAGGAGGATCCTGTTCAGAGCAAACCCTGCAGAGCCAGAGCTGCTCTGGGGCTGAGGCTCTTCCCTCTCAGCAAAGAAAACATCCTGTTTGTGATCACTCACTTCTTGTCATCGTGTAACTGTGGCTTGATTTCAGCTTGATACCAAATAATTCTGTTTTCTTAGTGCTGTGTGTTTGATTGCTCCCCATCTCCGGGAGATGGGAGGTTCTAAGTGCTGAGCAGGCTACAAAGAGGTTTGAAGTGCTGCAGGGCTGTTTTGTTTTAATCCCTCCAAGGTTCCAGTCTTTCTTGTGGTTCTGATGTAATGTGAGAAATTAAAACAAAAGACAGCAGCCAGATGGTGCATCTCCAGGATCAGACAGATTAGGTTTTTTAAAAGAGGGAAAAGTTTACAAATGCTGATTCTGATCTCTGGAGTAATCACTCTAATAATAATCACTCCAGAAGGGATTCTCCTCCTCTGCTCTGCTCCTGACAGCCCACCTGGAGTCCTCTGTCCAGTTCTGGGGCCCCACCATAAGAAGGATGTGGAGGAGAAGGAGTCCAGAGGAGGCCACAAAGTTGATAAAGGGACAGGAGCACCTCCCTTATGGAGACAGGCTGGGAGAGCTGGGAATGTTCAGCATGGAGAAGGTTGTGTGGAGACTTCACAGCACCTTCCAGTATCTGAAAAGGCTCCAGGGAAGCCAGAGAAGGACAATTCATCATTTCCTGCAGTGACAGGACAGGGGGAATGGGTTCAGACTGAAAGAGGGGGAGTTTGAGTTACAGATATGGAAGAAATTCCTCCCTGGCACCTGGATCATGGGCTGTGCTTGCTGGGCAGGAGTCTGGAAGTTGACTGTCCATCCTTGCCTCAGTTTTTGGAGATCCCCAAAGCAGCTGCTGGGCTTTGCTTGCTGTTTGATTAGTTGAAGTTGAGGCTCTGAATTTGCACTTCCCCTTCACCTTTTTGGTTGGGAATTATCCCACTTTGTTCGCCTAAGTTGTTTTGTGGTTACAGAATATTTTCATGCACTCCCAGTTTCCCTTTTCAGTTTTTCACTGCTTTGATGTTCCATTTAGATAGCTGCTGTGATCCAAGTTATTGCATTTAAATAGTGGATAGTGTAGGTCTCTGATCCCAAGGGAACCTGCAGAAGTTCTGTAATATGGAGCTTTGAAATCCTAATGTGCTTGGATTTATTGAGTTTCAGGTTTTCTACAGCTGTGTTCAGGTGAAACCTTCATGGCACTGAAAAAAAAAAAAAAAAAAAAAAAAAAGGCAAGCAGACCTCAAATTGCAAAATTCTAATGTGACTAAATGAGTTTTCTTTGCTTGTTTTTAGGGGACATCACACAGAAGGGGTATGAGAAGAAAAGAGCAAAGCTGCTGGCTCCATATGTTCCACAAACCCAAGGTAGGTCCTTATTTTGGCTGGGATTTTGTAGAGCTGTGATATTTAAGGGATCTGTGGAATGGAGCACTGAGATCCCGTGTGCCAGCTCTGGATTATTCTGCTCCATGTGTGTTTCCTGAGCCGATCATGATGATGTGTGGGTTGGGTCTGTAGTTCTTCTGTTGAACTCCAGGGATTCCTTCCAGAGCTCTGCAGTGCTGTGGGAGGGTGGGGTGCCCAGAGAAGCTGGGGCTGCTCCTGGATCTCTGGAAGTCAGGCTGGATGGGGCTTGGAACACCCTGGGATAGTGGGAAGTGTCCCTGCCATCCAGGGGTGGAACAGGGTGGGCTTTAAGGCATCCTGTGATCTCCCACATCAATCCATCCATCACATCCCACTCCCCTGACTCCTGAGAGCTCAGGGGGTCTGGCTCAATCATGAAGGTCCTCCAGAATCATTCTGGAAACCTCAAAAATGTCTGAGCTGCAGTGCTGTGTCCTTCAGCCATCTTAATTCCTTGTTGGAGAAACATTAGGAGTTTTATAATTTGTTGCTTTATTTTGCCAGAGTAGCTGAAGTCACATCCTTTGGGTTCAGAGATCCAGAGCAGCTCAGCTGGTTGTATGTGAGATAATTATATATAATCTTAAACTGAAGGAGGTGGCTGAATGTGTGTCTAATCATTATCTTGGGGCTTACCCAGAATAATTGTTACTGATAGGCTGAGATGTTCAGCCATTAAAAACTGATGTGTTTGGTTCTGATCTCGAGCAGTGACTGGATATGACAGAGAGTCCTGAATGAACCTACTGGAATTTACTGAGCCTGGTCTACTGCCAAAAAAAAAAATTGATAAAGATTAAAAGCTCAAAATGCATTTATTGCCCGTCAACACCACGGGACTGGGGGGAAATGACAGCAGCTCCCTTCAGGCATTTGATAGGGGAACATAAAGTTGTCATGTGGCAAATTCCAGTTTCTCCCACCCCAAAGCAGTGCCCAGTTCCTGCTCTCTAGCTGGTTCTCAGGTTGGCTTTGGTTGTTTGTTCATCTCAAGGCAGGGCTCATTCCCTTGTTGGAGATTGTGTTTTACACGGTGTGTTCTGTCTGAGCCACCTGCTGAAGGGAGCAAGGCAAGCAAAAATTGTAATTTAGCCTTCAAAAGGGAGGTTTGGTTACAAACAGCTCTCCAAGTGCTGAGGACTCCCTGGAGCAGGATGTGATGGGAATCTCAGCGACTTGGTTGCTGCCTATTTATCAAATCTATTTCTGTGTCTTAAAGAACCCAAAAACTAATATATACATGACTAATCCCTCTTGATAAGTAGGTATTTGTTGAGCAGGTTTTACAGTCCTCAGGCTAACGTTTGTGCCAGTGGAGATCTCGAGCCTGAGGAGGAAATGGGGAATCCTTGGGTGGTTCAGGAGCTCTTGGCAGCCCTGCTTTTATCCCGAATCTTCTGAAGTCTGAAGATGATACAATCCTGGCACTGTGCACGTGTTTGATTTGTCTCAGAAAAATGTTTAATTAGGAGGGGAAAAAAAGTGTTTGGCAAGACTGGGCTCTGCTCTGTTAATTGTGGGGCTTTGAGAGCTGCCAGTGGAGCTGAAGTCCAGATGATGGAGGTCACCAATTAACCCAGAGGTTTGATTGCCCTTCCGGCCCAGCTCTCCAGCTTTTTATCCATCTCACACCCAGCTGCCCCAGTGTCTGGGAACCTCCTGTTGTAAAAACCCCGTGGAAGTCATGCGTGAGGGATTCAGAATCAGGTCACCTTGGTAATGAGAAGAAAATTCATTTAGTCCACAACAACAACAACAACAAACTGCTCAGTGCTGGCATTTCGTGCTGTTTCTCCTGTTGGCTGATGGAGTGTCTCCATTTCATGGATGTGAAGGGAGGGAAGGTGATGTGTCAGGGCATGTCAGCAGGATAATTTAGGAGATTCTTACTGCTCCAATCCGTGCTCCATTCACATGGCCTCTGGGAGCTTGCCTCGTTATTCAGGAGTTAAGGCAGCACTGTTAATTACCTAAAGATCCATTTTTTTTTTTCCTGGTGCAATATCCATTAAGGTCCATCTAGCTGCTAACTCCTGAAAAGTCTCAGCAATCTGCAGATGCCAATATCTGAAGTCCCTAATTCCAGGGAGTTGTCCATGATGGGGGTCAGCAGCAAGCACAGCCCATGGAGCCATGTCTGGAGCTTGTCTCCCTGGTTCCTGGGAGTGTGTTCAGGCTGCCCTGGAAACCCTGGAGGCTCAAGCTGGTTATTTCCATGTTTTTATGGGTATGTAGCTTGAACAAAAACCATCTTCAAGGAACAGCCAGTCCAGCCCCAGCCCTGCTGTTCCATTCTGTTTGCAGACTGTGGAGTGACAGGTTTGCAGCTGCTTCCTTGCTCATGTTTGCATGAGCTTCCTTGCTCTCCTTGTTATCCATGCAAACATTTATCCCTGTTGATCTTCCAATGGTTCAATCTCTGAATCTCTAAATCGTCGGCCCTTCACCAAAAGGCAGGAATCACAAAGCAGTTAATTCTCATTAGAAATAAAGACAGTCAACAAATCCGTGGCATCCTTCGAAGCCAATCTAAAAGAATTCATTTTTCATCTCTCTGTCATATTTGTCATGTTTCTGCCAGCAGAAAGCGCAGCTGGAGCAGGATTATTCTGAAGGGAGCACTACATAAATCACCTGTCACCTGCCAGGCTTGGCTCACTTGTGCTGCTTTGTTGTGTAACCATCAGTGATTTACACTCTTTTCCTCCTCTGAATGCTTTGTGAGGCCACTGGAACATGTTACTGTGTCAGAGCAGAAAATTGAAACAAAGAGCTTGTTCTGTGTGTGTCACCTCACTTCCAGCCACCTCTGATCTCCTCCTAACTGGAATGTCATGTTTGCCCTGGGATGCCCCACGGAGAGATGAGAGGCTTTTACAAGACTTATGAAAGAGAACCGAATATGAATTTAATAATTCATTTTAAATAGTCTTAAATCTGCTGCTGACATCTAGTGGGTGCCTGAATTCGTAAATACTCGAGTGATCAGAAGACACGAAGCTTTCCTGTTTGGTCTGTGAAGTCGTGTTGTCTTTGGATCAAAATAAAACTCTGCTGGCTTTGGTGAAGGCAAATAAATGCCACAAAGATGTTCAACTGGTTATCAGTGGGTTGTGTTCCAGGGGGACAGGAAGGGACACAAATTGATGCTTTTGGATGTGGGTGAGCTGAGATTTGGGATTCATAATCTTGCTCTGGAGCCCAGGTCCTGCACCTGAACCACAGAGATCTCTCTTCCTTTTCCATTCAGCTTTTTGTGTCACTCTCATGTTTGCACAGGGGATGAATGGATTTTGATAAGCAAATATAGGGCTCTGATAGGTGTTACTGTGCCAAAAAAACCACCAGGGGAAAGGGGGAATGATGGTTTGTCCCCCTAATGCGGATTGAGGAGTTCTGGCTAGCCCAAGATCTCCTCTTTAACTAGAAGTCAAGGTTCTCAGTTTTTGGCATGGTAGTTTAAAGAATCATTAACAATCCACTACTAAGTGGGCTGTTACATTGTTCTAACATTCAATAATATCCCAATAATATTTTGCTCTTTGTGATTTTAGAAGGGATAGGAGATGAATGAAGGAAGATGAGGAATTAAAAAAAAAGTCTTTCTGTGGGAGAGATACTGAGAGGCTGGAGTGTGTCCAGGCTTTCAACAAGAATTGAACTTCCAGTAGCAGCAATTCCGAGTTGCTCCTGCTGAATTATGTAAAATTGTAATGTTTATCAGATTATCTATTTTGCTTCCTGTTTTAACGGGCAAAACAAACTTTTCCTGGATGATAAAGCCACGCACTGGACTGAAAGCCAGAACCAGACAACTGGAGATCTCCTTGGGGTTGTGATTAATGGGAACAGCAAAGGCTCTTGCTGCTGGTTTGTTATTGGTTTTCCAGTCAATAATAAGCACTGAGTGACAAACCAGCTTGCTGACAGCCCTGTCAGGGGAAAAGGGAAGAGTGTGGTCCAAAAAAGCTCCTTTTATTCCCCACTCCTTGTTTTCCAGGGGTTGATCCAGCAGTACAGAAGGAATCCAGACCTCAGATGCCCGCTCCATCTGCAACTCCAGCCCCAGCATCATCCTCCTCATCGTCATCCAAATTCCACCGAGCTCGCTCCGGGGGAGCCAGAGATGAACGTTATCGATCTGGTAAGGGCAGGGACAGGAGTCCCCTGGATTCCTCCCCATGGGGAGGGAGGAACGTGCTGGCTCCTCTCAAGGAATCAAAACCATTCTCAGTCTGCCTTGGTGGTTCTCTGTGATGAAACATCAGAGCGTGGGGTGCAGCACCTTTCTGCTGTGCTGCTGCTGAAGGCAGCCGTGCCCTTCCCTCTGGCAGATATCCACACGGAAGCGGTCCAGGCGGCGCTGGCCAAGCACAAGGAGCAGAAGATGGCCCTGCCCATGCCCACCAAGCGCCGCTCCACCTTCGTGCAGTCCCCAGCCGATGCCTGCACTCCCCCAGGTGAGGCTGTGCCAGACTCTCCAGGGATTCACCTTCCAAAGCAAAGGGCTGCAGTGCTCCGGGTGTTCCAGCCCTTCACACAGCTGCAGGGAGGCTGTTTAGTCGTGACCTCTTTTCCAGGAGTTCTTGGAGAACCACCTGGTGGGATTTTTGGGATGTCATGTGCGAGGAGTTTGGACTTGGGTGGGTCCAGCTCGGGGTGTTCCGTGGTTCTGTGGTTCAAACTGGCTGGACTGAGGCCACTTCTTCTTCCCTCACACCTTTTCTGATGGATAATTCACATCTTGATGTCACTAATATTTATTGCTCAGCACACAAGAGAAGGGTTTGCAGTATATTTGTTTCTGGGCAAGGACCTCAAAGAGGTCCAGTGAAATTCCAGGACTTGCAGGACTTTTGTCACCCCTGCCATGAACTGGCTGCAGCAGAATCCCTGGATGACATGGTGTCTGTCACGATGCATGTGCAGCAGATATCAATAACCCTCTGTTTTCCAGCAGCTGGATGCACTGACTGACAGATGAGTCCGTGTGATTTTTGGCTGTGACTTCTGTGTCGTGTCTCATTGTGCAGAAGCATCGCAGCCATTTGGATTGACAAAGTCATCCGAATGTTATGAATCCACATCTCCTGGTGAATTCATAGCTCTGAAACTGCTCTGCTGGGCCGTGTCACTCCTCCTCCTCCTCCTCCTCCCTTCCTGTTTTATCACACCTCCTTTTTCCCTGTCTTTCTCCGGGGGGCTGATGCATGTTCCTGGTGTCTGCTTGGGTCTCAGCTCTGTGCTCACTTGTCCAGGATTGCAGCCCATCCTGTGCTGGGGGTGTCACACCAATCGAGCTCAGCACTTACAGCGTGGCTGGAGTCAATCCTTTGCCTCAGCTCATAACTCTGTTCCACTCTGGCAAGTGGGTAGAACATGATTTAATAGTAATTTGATTTACCACTCGAGTATAGGCAGAAAATCACTTGGAAGAACACCTAAATTTTAGGCCAAAGCCACCTGTATGTTTGTATTTAGCACTGTCCGACTCAACATCTCAAGAACCGAGTGCTTGCTTCGTGGTAATTAACTAATTAGTTCACAATTTTGGGACAGCCGAGGTGTCTGTGCTCTGGGACACACAGGAAGCAGTTCCTTGCTGTAGATTTCTCTGTTTTGTTTTGGGGTTGGGCTTTTTGTTTGTTTTCTGCAATTGAAAGGGCCCCATTTAGAACCTCAGACAAAAGCATTTTCTGCCCTGGCCTTGGCACAGTTGTTTCCTGCTTTTTCTTTGTTCCTGGGACTTTGCAGTTTGACAACCACCCTGACCCCTCACTTTCCAGTTCAGAATGACCAGAGTTAGGCAAAACAGCAGCTGATACTGTGGAACATGAATGGAAAAGCAATGAGAGTTAAGTTCTAGGCTTGGAGACCCCAAGGGAAGGATGTTGTGTGAGGAGGTGAATCAAACAGGGGGGAGTGTGTTCCCACCGAGGGTTCTGCTGCTTTAACCTCTGGTTTGGCCCGTGTCACAGCCTGTAGAGAACAGATCTTCCTGTGAAAGCCTGTGCTGTTGATATGTGATTGGAAAGAGCATGTTCAGTGCCATGTGCTTTTCCCTAAGCAGCTAGATTTTCTTTCTGCTTCCACACAGACACGTCTTCCGCCTCCGAGGACGAGGGCTCGCTCAGGCGCCAAGCTGCTCTCTCTGCTGCATTGCACCAGAGCTTACAGAATGCTGAGTCTTGGATCAACCGATCTGTTCAGGGGTCATCCACATCCTCATCAGCATCCTCTACACTTTCCCATGGAGAAGGCAAAGGGACCAGTGGGTCACTAGCTGATGTTTTTGCCAATACTCGAATAGGTAGGAGCTGGGTACGAACAGAACGATCGCTTCGAGTTCAGACTGTGTTGATAAAAAGCCGGAGTTGTCCGTTGCAGGAGGGAAATTCGGAGCGAGATTTTAGCTGGTATGGATGGAACTTGCTAGGATTGGTTGGAGTTGCACTGTCATGCTGTTGTTTTCCCGAAGAATTTCAGAAGGTTGAGGTGGTTGTAAAAGGGAGAGTGGGGAGCAGGAGCTTCTGGAAGCAGGGAAGACTCCAGGGACAGTGTGGACAGAGCAGGAGGCACAACTCTGTGTCCTGTGTTGCTTTATGTCTCCAGCTCTTGGGAGCTCCCGTGGGCACAAAGCTGCCCAGTGCAAGTGGCATTTTCATCTGTGTCCTGACGAATCCTTTAGGGGTGTCTGTGCCTGTGGAGTGGGGAAATGCTGTGTTTAACATCGTCATTTTGCTCTGAGCCCCGATGGGTTCTTGTTTGCGTTAGATCAGGAAAGAAAATGAGCCAAATCCACCTGTGTGTGTGTGTGTGAACAAATGAGCCTGTCACTAAAAAACAAAGTTAGAGGAGTAAAACTTTAGGCCAGCTCTTCCATGACTGTCTGAGGAATAACCAGAGCATCCAGGTACTGAGGAGACGGAGCAAAATCTACAGATCTGGATACCCTGGGCTCAGTTTTCTGAGGCTCTGAGGTGCTCCTTGCTGCTGATGCTTCTGTATGAAATGGCCAAGTTTGTTTTTGCTCTGTGTATGTTTGTCCTTTTTAGCTGCTGGTGAGGAAATCCTGCACCATAGGACATTGTCTGTATTTCGTGTGCTCTCTGCTTCTGCTTAAACTGGGTCGGGGCAAGCAGTGCATAGAAGTGCTGGTGATTTTATCTTCCACTAATTTATCTTCTTATTGCTGTCATTTTTGTTTGTTTATTTGCTGGGATGCAAATCGTTTCCTGAAATGGAAAACTGAGGAGATTGCCCATAAAATGTAGTCAATATAATTAATGTCTTTGAAGCAGAGAGGCTGTTTTTAATTGGAGCATGCAGAAGGCCCCATTGCCTTTTGCAATGAATTAAGGTAACAACAGCTTTTTACCTCCAGAATATTTACTGTCTAATCTAATTAGTGTCATATGCAAAAGAGAAGCTTTGAATCTTTGTCAGAATTCTGTTTGCCACGTTCATCCCGTGTTAACACCCGTTTAAATGAACAGAACTCTCCCATACACAGTTCTGTACATCTCTCTCTTGAGAGCAATAAAAAGTCCTGCAAATGTTTGGATTGTACAAATCCATGTCCTTTCCAGTGATTTGAGAAGTTCAGTGCATGAGAAATATTCCTTGCCACTGTGTCTCCAAAGGGATGCAGGAATGGGTTCTTTTTTTTCTCCTTAGAATAAAGGAAACCAACACAGAATCAATCACAAAACCCTGCCAGTGGGAATTATTTGGGATTTGACTTCAGGATATCTGTAAAACCCAACCCATAGTTTCAGATTGTTGGGTTTTTCCTTTGTAAGCAACACTTGCTGGTGCTGTTAAGCCAGAATAGAATATTCTTACCCTGTCAGATGATTGAACCTGCTGGGTTGTGTAAAGGAACCTCACATCAGCAAAAATCCCTCTTTTAAGAGACAGTTCACTGGAGAATTCCTGCAGGATGCACTTGCAGCCTCGGCTGAAAGGCAGGACAGCGTCTTGCAGCTTGAACAGAAGTAAAGACCCAGCTCACACTGTTCATTGGATTTATTCTGGAGCTGCTGGACAAGCTCTGTAACCACCCAGCTGGAAGGGATTGAAACCCAACACGACTTTTGCTGATCTGCTTTGCTCAAATTCCCACGTGGTTTGTTTTCAAAAGCCCTCACTCACAAAAAAAAAAGCTAAATAGTAGAATCCTAGCAAGAGAGCTCAGTGCATAGGTGAGAGAGGGATTTGTTCTGGACTTTGGATGTTTCAGAGCTCATGTGAATCTCAGATTTAAAAAAAAAAAAATATTTCTTTTTTTTTACAGTACTGAATGTCAAGAGATTGAGCTTCAAGGTTAGAAACCAGGAACAGGAATTCTGTTTTTGCTGGAGCACTCTCCTGACATGGACAAAACCTTGTGCCTTTGGTTTTTTGGTTTCCAGAACAGATACTGTGCCTGTCCTAGAGCTGCTGAACCTTTAGGAATTAAAGGAATTAATTAATTAATGAGGGTTCCCGTACATCCAACCCATTCAATCCTTAGGATTATTGGTAACACGCTTTGATCGTTGAAGGGGTGGGGGGATAATAAAAGGTGTATTTAGCAGCTTTCTTCTTTTTTTAGAAAGTTTCTCAGTCCCCCCAGATGTCACAGCAACTACCTCCACCCCGTCAGCACGGCCAGCAGCCATCGACCTCCCTCCCTCGGGGATTGTGAAGGGGATGCACAAGGGATCCAACCGCTCCAGCCTCATGGACACTGCAGATGGTACGAGACCTCTGGGGCAGCCAGGAGCTGCAGCAGTGTTCAGGGAGGGTTGAAATCACACCCGTTTATTCTTCCAACCCACCCTGATCTCACGAAATCGGGATGGTTTTGGTGTTAGAGGGTTGAAATCACACCGTTTATTCTTCCAACCCCTCCTGATCTCTCAAAATTGGGATGGTTTTGGGGTTGGTGTTAAGGTGTGCTGCTGTTGTGGGATGGAATTTCTTCATGGGCTGGCATTGGGATTGCCCAGGGAGGTGGTGGAGTCCCAAATCCCTGCAGGTAGCCAGGGAATGACTGGATGTGACACTCAGAGCTCTGCTCTTTCCCTCCAGGTGTTCCCGTGAGCAGCAGAGTCTCCACAAAAATACAGCAGCTGCTGAACACCTTGAAAAGACCCAAAAGACCACCCCTGAAAGAATTCTTTGTGGATGATTTTGAAGAAATCGTGGAAGGTAATAGCACAAATGATGGGTTTATGCACATTTGTTCCAGTTAGGAGCTCAGGGAGCTGAGTTCCTTGTGCTGTTCTTCTCAAAGCTGACTCAGATTCACTGTTTGCAGCAGCCCCCATGAACAGTCTGACCCAAAACCAGTGTTTGAAGTAATTTGCTGATCTGCTGAGCTTTAAACTCTTAAAACAATATTTAAAAAGATTTTTCAACCCCCTTCGTTTGCTTAGGCTACTTTAATTAATTTCCCAGAAGGGGATTGTCCTCACTGGTAATTTCATTCCAGCATTATTTTGGGAGGTTTTCTTCTCTGCAGTTCTGTGTTCCTTTCCTCATTGATGTGCTGAACACCTTTGAACAGCATCCTGTGGGAAGACTCTGTCCATGATGCCTTGTTTTGTGTGAGATTTCCTAGGAAATGGGATGGAATGGGTTGTTAAATCCTTCTCCTCGTTTCCTTTAGGTTTGCTTTCAGTTTATTTCAAGCTGAACTTTCAGGTGACCAATGGGTGAAGACAAGGAATGTTATCTTACTCGGATTATGCAAGGAATATTGCAACAGATACTGGAAATCTTATTGAATTTTCTTAGTTCCCCAGCCCGACCCGAACCAACCCAAGCCCGAGGGTCGCCAGATGACCCCGGTGAAGGGAGAGCCCCTGGGAGTGGTGTGTAATTGGCCTCCTGCCTTGGAAGCAGCTCTGCAGCGCTGGGGAACCACTCAGGCCAAATGTCCCTGTCTGACAGCGCTGGATGTGACAGGAAAACCGGTTTATACCCTCACCTATGGTGAGTTGAGCCTCCACCCTGCCTTCCCCTGCTCAGCTGCTCCTGAGAGCAGCAGTGGAGAGAGCACAGCCCTTGTGGGTTTCGAGGGGTTGTGCAAACCTCCCTGGCCTTTGTCAGTGTTGGAGGCAGAGCAGTGTTGCTGTAGGTGGTAAGAACAGCCCAGGTGTGAGCTGTTCTCTTGTGCTGCTTGATCCTGTGCAAGTCTCTGTTGTCTCTCTGTGTTCCAGGCAAACTGTGGAGCAGGAGTCTCAAGCTGGCCTACACCCTGCTTAATAAACTGGGGACCAAAAACGAACCCGTGTTGAAACCTGGAGACAGGGTAATGACTTTGGGGCTCTGCTTCTCCCCCTGCAGTGGGTTTGGGGGCTGGAACTTAGCACAGCCACCACAGTGAGACTCACCCCAAGGACCAAGCTGCTTGGCACAGAAGTTGGTGGGATTTTTCAGGGGGTCCTGGTTCCTCTGTGAGCAGCTTCTGAGCTCTGGACTTTGAAATACATCAGCAGCTCGGAGGGAAATGCGGGGTTTGGTCTCTGTGTCCTGGCTGTGTGTAAACCTTGATGTGCTCAGGCACTGTGTGAGGAGCTCAGGCACGTTCCATACACCCTGTTGGAGGAAGACTGTGAAAAAAACACCGAGTTTTGGGTGTTTTAGTCACTCTAGCTGTGGATTTTGAAATTTTTTAACTTGCGGCTTGCAGGTAGCCCTCGTGTATCCCAACAACGACCCCGTGATGTTCATGGTGGCATTTTATGGCTGTCTCCTGGCAGAAGTGATCCCAGTGCCTATAGAGGTACCTCTTACCAGAAAGGTAACGTTGATGGAACTTGGAGGAGCGATGTGGGATGGAAACAAGTCAGGCCATGACAGAATTTCACAGCCTCCAGCTGCTGCCTGGGCAGCTCTGTACCAACAAGGACCTTTGGGAGCCTGGGATGGCATTTCAAAATGGAAAAACCTATTGACCAGAGCTGTGCTGAGCAGCTGGAGATGGTCAATGCTCCTAAATGATGCAGTCTTCACTGCCTTATTGCAAATAATTTATACAGAACAGGTTCTAGCGTGGATCTGCCCCCTGACTGATGGGAGGGGGCTCAATCCAGCCTTGCTGAGCTCTGCCAGGCTCTGATTTTGCTGGAGATGGAGGTGCTCAGTGCTCCTGGAGACTTTGAGGCACTTCTTGTAAATTATTTGCTCCACAAAGGGTTTTCTTTACCTTTACCACGTTACTGCCATGTCAAGAACTGTGTGAAACTCTTGGATTTCATAAGAGGAAACAAAACCAAGAGAGGCTCATGGCAAACGTTGTGGCAATGAGCTGGGAACACTCAGGGACACACAGAGCTTTGATTTCCTTCTCTGCACTGTGACAGACTGCTATAGCAACCAAATGCAAAATTAAAACTTCTCCAGTGTTTGCCCAATCAGTTTGTGAGCGAGCCTCCTCATTTTATCATTGTGCAACAGGAATTGGCTCCAGGGGATGGAGAGGTCTCGTTATTCCAGTGTAATTACATGTTTTGCTCTTTTTTTTTTTTTTGCCTCTCAATTCCTCTTTGCAGCATCTGGGTTTCCATTAGTGCCAGTGGATGGGGCGTGCTGGGCAGGAGTGTTTGTTTTCCCTGGATTTCACATCCAGTGCGTTTTAACCTTGCCAATGCTGCATTTCATGGGGGTCACAGGATGGTTTGGGTTAGAAGGGACCTTAGAGACCATCCAG
Source organism: Brachypodius melanocephalos (assembly GCA_013398615.1). Lineage (NCBI taxonomy): Eukaryota > Metazoa > Chordata > Aves > Passeriformes > Pycnonotidae > Brachypodius > Brachypodius melanocephalos. The sequence goes on along the minus strand of VZSR01003120.1, from coordinate 121,149 downwards.
TTCCATCCTTTGCCATGGGCAGGGACACCTTCCAGCTGCCCAAGTCACTCCAGTTGTGATTCTGTGATTCTGAGTGTGTGTGGGAACGGGATGTTTTCTTCTTTTCCTTGCCATTCCTTCCCCCAGTCCCCAGAACATTATCAAACCTTGGATTTTGGGAAGGGAAAGCTGACTTTTGTCATCTTTGAACAGGAGTGATTTTTTCCCCTCTTCTCTCAGGATGCTGGTGGGCAGCAGATTGGCTTCCTGCTGGGGAGCTGTGGGATTGCTCTGGCTCTCACCACTGAAGTGTGTCTGAAAGGGCTCCCAAAAACCCAGAACGGAGAAATCGTGCAGTTTAAAGGTGGGTTGGTTCCAGATCGCCTTTTGATTGTACTTCTGCTGTACCTGAACCATCTGAAAGGAGCTGCCAGGACTCTGAAGGCACTTGGGGGTTAAAGGGGCAACTCCTGATCCCACCACCAAAATTTGGTGCAGATTTTGTAGGATTTGTGTTTGTGTTTGTGTTGAGATCCACCCACGTGTCTGACACGGCTGCTCTGGGGGTCACAAGGAGCCACCTCCCACCTGAGATGTGCTCAGCTCCTTTCAGGGCCATTTGGCAGCTTCCATGGCAGTTGTTTTTTCCCCAAGCTTTATTTAGGAATGCTGCAGGGATCTTCCCTGAGGAAAGGAAGTACCTCGTTGCCCACTGAACTCCCTGATGAGAAATGAGATGAACCTTCTGGCTGGTAGCTGGGCTTGGCTTGGAATTCTGCTTGTGTAACTGAACTTGGACAAATGCTGGGCTTTGGTGTATAAATCCCTCAATAAATAAACTGACATTAATGTCCCGTTTAATTTTGGCTCCAGGTTGGCCCAGACTCAAATGGGTTGTGACAGATTCAAAATATCTCTCCAAATCTCCCAAGGACTGGCAGCCCAACATCTCAGCAGCAGGAACTGAGCCAGCATATATTGAGGTAAGTGGTGAATGGGGAATAGAAAGTTCCTTGTGTGAGCTGAATTTAATGTTTTAATCACCAGAGAGAGAAGAGTTTCACCTCAATCCCTTAAACTCCCCACATTCCTGCCACTGAAACAACTGGACATCCTGCTGGGAAGCTCATTTGAGGTTTGAATCCCTCTGTGGCCTCCAGCACTGCTTGGAATAAGGTGGAGAATTGTTTTTGTTCCAAAAAGGGAGGGATGGAGGCAGCTGAGCTCTGAGGTGGTGCTTGATATCACCCATTTCTGACAGTGCTGGAGCCAGCAGCAGGTTTTGGATTTTCTGTTCTTGCTGGTAATGGTGATTTTTGTTCCTGTGCCAGAGGGTGACTTTGTAGGGATTGCAGCAGTTTCAGGGTGCTTCAGCCAGCCTGAAATCACAGCTTGGCTTTCCAGTTTGTTACAGGAGCACGAAGAGATGTGCTGAGCAGCAGTGACACTCAGATAAACACAAACACATCCATTTTTTATCTCCCATCTCCATGGAGATTCCCCCTGTGTGTGCCACCACAAAAACCATCTCCTCAGCTCTGAGCTTTCACACAGATGGGATTTTTGGGGTTTGTCTCGGCAGCTTTAGAGCAAACTTTGATTTTCACGTGGATTCTGTGGTTGAATTTCCCTTCCTGTGTGGAATGCAGAGCCCTCCCTGACTCTCTTCTCTCCTGTGCAGTACAAGACCAGCAAAGAGGGCAGTGTCATGGGTGTCACCGTGTCCCGTGTGGCCATGCTGGCCCACTGCCAAGCCTTGTCTCAGGCCTGCAACTACTCTGAAGGTGGGTGAGGGCACAGAACATCAAAGGAATTTTGTTTTAAGTGGTTGCCTCTCATATCTTGAGCAGCTGTCTCTGAGTAACCCAATATTTACCTGAAAAAGATAAATAAAATTGAAAAAGCGCGGATTAATTCTGCCCCCAAAAGCGAAAATCAGCTGTGATTTCATCCAAAACTGCAGCGTTTTCACTGCCACAATGAAGAGGAAAAGAAAGTGGGATTTCTGTCATGTCTGTGGAGTTACGGAGTGTGTTCTGGTGAACCAAAAGAGGAGCAAATGGATGGGAAATGGAACATTTTCCAACAAGCTCGAGTCCCCTCTCACTGCACTGATGGCCCATAGAAATTCTTCCCAACCTTTCATTGCTGACAGTGTGTAAATACCAAAGCTGCTGGGGCTGGGGCTGTTCTGCTCCTCTGAGGTTTTTTGGGTAACCCAGAAGTGGAGGCTGGAAGGTGCTGGTGGTATTCCAGAGGGTTTTGCTGTTTATTCTGGTCTGCCTTGTAAATCAAGCTAATTCCCACATCCACGAGTGAAACTATTTATAGAGCTGTAGGTCACAGAGCTTTAAAATGCAAAGTTTGCCTTTTAGAATCCATCACTTGAGCACCCATCACTGCTGAGAGTGATGGCAGGGCTCGAACGATGTTCCCTGGCTCCCTTTCCCTCCACTGCTCGTGCATAACGAACTTCAGACCCTTCCTGTCCCACTGATGGACATTTCAGGCTGGAAATGTGATTTCCTTGCAGCTTTCTGGATGTGTTCCTGCTCAGGAATGGAGGTGCAGTTGTTATTTTGCATGGCAGGGAGCTCTGATCAGTAACATAAGGAATCAGAGAGGGCTCTGGGCTCGCTGGGGTGCCCCAGCTCTGACAGATCAGTGCCAGCTTCATCCCTGTGCAGATTCCAGCAGAAATGACGGGCACGGCTGTGCCGGCACCTGGCACAACTTCCACCTTTCTTTTCCCAGGTGAAACCATAGTGAATGTGTTGGATTTTAAGAAGGATGCAGGGCTGTGGCATGGCATTCTGACGGTGAGTTGAAGCCTTCCAGAGCTCTCTGTAATGAGACATTAATCATTAGGTGGGATATTAATAAAAATTTCTTCCCTCTGAGGGTGGGGATGCCCTGGCACAGCTTGCCCAGAGGAGCACGATGGGGACTGAGGGTGATTTTCTTTCTAATAACTCAATGAAAGGTTTGTGATCCCTTTCCTAACAACCTTTTTTCTTCCTGCTTTTCAGAATGTGATGAACAAGCTGCACACCATCAGCGTGCCCTATTCTGTGATGAAAACCTGTCCTCTCTCCTGGGTGCAGAGGGTTCACGCCCACAAAGGTAACTCAGGGTGATCCACAGCTTCACCTTGGAGTTCTCAGGATCCACGAGTGGTCTCAAATCTCAAATGCCTTAAATCCTTCTTTCTCTTTCGTGCCAAATCTTGAGAGCCAAGAGTTTCACTAATGTCCAAAGATAGTTGGTTTTTATTTTGCAATTGTAAATATGATTTTCTAGAGCCTCAGACAGAGCTGGAGCTCATGTCTCTAGGACTCAACAAGAGATTTTTAAGCTCCCAATTGTGTAGATACTTATAGAACTCCTTGCATTGGTGACTTGCCAGAGGTTGGAACAGGAATGTGACAGCTTGGGAGGACAGGGGACTTGGCCATTTATTTCTGTGCACAAAGTCCTTAATGCCATGTCAGTGGTGGGGAGCTTGTGGTTTGGAGCCAGTTCCTTTTATGAAACCACGAAAATGGCAGAGTGCAGCAGGAGCCCTTGATCCCTGGCCTCCCTGAGGGCTTGCAGAGGGTGATAATGGTTTGTGGCCTTTGGAGGAGGAGCTGTGGTGATGACAGACCCTGGCTCAGGTGGTGGCAGTGCCACAGCAGATGCCATTGTGCGTCGGGTTTGCTGCTACTGCAGTCTCAGTTATTTAAGGCTTCCTTGCTTAGGTGAGAATTCCCTCATTTGGGGGATCTCAGACCGTGTATCCATGTAAAAATAACTCCTGGAAGGCTTTGATTTGTCCTGAGGTGGTGGTGTTGTGTTGTTTGCAGCAAAAGTTGCTCTGGTGAAGTGTCGAGACTTGCACTGGGCCATGATGGCCCATCGGGACCAAAGAGACGTGAGCCTGAGCTCCCTGCGGATGCTGATCGTCACCGACGGCGCCAACCCCTGTGAGTGTGCCCTGGCCCTGCAGGGACAGGGATCCCCTGGGATCACCCTCTGGGATCCCCTGGGATCACCCTCTGGGATCCCCTGGGATCAGCCTCAGGGATCCCCTGGGATCACCCTCAGGGATCCTCTGGGATCAGCCTCAGGGATCCCTTGTGATCAGCATCAGCTCCTGTTTCTGAGGAGCTCTCCCTTGGGGCAGAGCTCTGGCTCGTGGTGCGTGGGCACAGGACAAGGGGTTTCCGTGTTGCCATCCTTTGGGGTGTGAGAGATCCTGCAAAGCAGGAAAAGGGAGAGTGGGATGGGAGGCAGTGTTTAAAAATCAGAGAATTGTTCAGGCTGGGAAGGACCATAGAATCCAACCCTGAGCCCAGCACCATGTTCACCACTAAACGCTGTCCCCAAGTGCCACATCCACACGTCCTTTAAATCCCCCCAGGGATTGTGATTCCACCACTGCTGTGGGCACAATCCAATGTCTGAACATCCAGTCTGGCCTTGTTCCAATGCCTCACCATCCTTTGAGTGAGGAGATTTTCCTCAATATCCAACCTCAACCTCGCCAGCACAACTTGAGGCCACTTCCTCTCCTGTATTTTCCCAAACCCTCCTCCTGACCCTTCCTGTAGATGGGCATGAAATCAAATCCTGTGAAGTCCTAGAGGCATCTTTTCTTTCTTCCTAGGGTCTGTTTCCTCCTGTGATGCCTTCCTGAGCTTGTTTCAGAGCCATGGGCTCAAACCAGAGGCGATTTGTCCCTGTGCCACCTCCCCCGAAGCGATGACCGTAGCGATCCGGAGGTAACAGATTGAATCATCCAGCCTGGGCTTTGTTCACGCTTGGGTTGGTCACAGTTGATTTAAGCATGTAATAAACTCCTCTGACATTTACTGTGTGTGCTCAGGTACTCAAGTCACTGAGCTGTTAAGCCTCCCTCCTGAGATCCGAGTGATTTCTGAGGTGTGTGACAGCTCAGCAGTGCCCGAGTGCTGCTTTTCCTCCTCTTGATTTCCACAGCCTGGCAGTCAGGCTGTTCTGAATCTGAGAGCTGAGATCCTTTGCACATTCTCATATTCTGTTTCTGTCCATTGCTGCCTTCTGTAAGAAACAGCCCTGCAGTGGTGTGGCCTGGGAGCTGGGGTTTGCCATGGGGTGAGATAATGAGCTGGCAGAGGAGCCGCAGTGCTCAGGAGCACAATTCCTTAGGGATTGAAAACGTGGCTCCTTTGGGTGGGGATCCCTGTGTTTGGAATGATTCTGCAAAGCACAGACACTGCATACACCTATTTCTGTTGCTGTGCCATCTAACACGGAGCCCAGGTGCCTGACTGAGTGGATTTATTGATTTATTGATTTTGTGTCCTTCCCAGGCCTGGAGTCCCTGGAGCCCCTTTGCCAGGCAGAGCCATCCTGTCCATGAACGGGCTGAGTTTCGGTGTGATTCGGGTCAACACTGAAGATAAAAACTCTGCTCTCACTGTCCAGGACGTCGGGCACGTGATGCCAGGAGGTAAAAACAGGCAGGAGGCTCATGTGAGATGTTTTTGGGGATGTTTTAGGAGCAGAACTGGTCAATGTTCTCTCCCATATCAGCCTCGGTGTGGGAGAGGTGGGGCAGTGGCAGACTCAGTCATTTCTGTCACGATTAAATGTGTCAGTTCTCACTCAGGGCGAAGTTTGGGAGCTGCTTTAACAAAGCCTGATTTGTCCTAGGCATGATGTGTATAGTGAAACCAGATGGGCCACCCCAGCTCTGTAAAACAGACGAGATTGGTGAGATCTGTGTGAGCTCCAGAGCAGGAGGAATGATGTACTATGGGCTGGCAGGGGTGACAAAGAACACTTTTGAGGTATGTCTAGCAGAATGAACCTTTCCTGCCCCATTTTCTGTGTAAAACCGATGGTCTTGGGTTTGTAACTGAAGCATTAATGGTATTTTTTAAAAACATGCACTGGAAAACTCCTCACAGTTAGAGATACTCAGAATCCCTCCCATAAACATCTCCCACCGTGCCAAAACAAAGGCTGCAGCGAGGATTCCCTCCCCTCTCCTCTTCCCTTCACTGACTTTCAGTGCAGTCCTTGGGGTGGGGAAGGTTTTTCCCTCCTCTCAGGCTGCTTTGCCTGCAGTGTCCTCCCTTGTGTTGCAGGTGATCCCTGTGAACTCCTCGGGCTCTCCAGTGGGGGAAGTGCCCTTCGTGCGTTCCGGCTTGCTGGGATTTGTCGGACCTGTACGTGAGGCACTGCAGCCTGCATTGCTCTGCCCCTTCAGCCTTTCAGAGCAAAGGGGAGGGAGGATGTGTGAGAAGAGCTCCTTGTGAGCTCCTCACGGATGCCTCCTTGCCTTGCAGGGCAGTTTGGTGTTTGTGGTGGGGAAGATGGACGGGCTGCTGACGGTGAGCGGGCGAAGGCACAACGCCGATGACATCGTGGCCACCGGGCTGGCCGTGGAGTCAATAAAAACAGTTTACAGAGGAAGGTCAGCACAAGAAACCTTAGCACACTCCCTTAGCTGCTGAGTGTGATAAAGTGGAACAGAAGCTTTAGTGCTTTCTTGGATTTCTTTGGGTAGCTCAGTTAAAGTAAATATATTTTTGATTTTAGGTAGTAATTGCCCTGATCCTGCCCAACACAGATCTTTTTTCCACTATCCAGCCTGGCTTTTCATCGAGTCTGTGCTTTAGGGAATGCAATCAAGTAACAAGATAAGTCTGCCACATGGAGAAATTAATTCTCTGTCTCTGCAGAGTTGCAGTCATTAGCTGCTGGAAGAGTTTCATTAATGTCCAAAGATGTTTGATTTTTATTTAGAACTTGTGGATCTAATTTTCTAGATCTTCAGGCAGGGCTGGAGCTCATATCTCCAAGACTTACTGGGAGATTTCAAACCATCATGTAGGTGCCTTTAAATCTCCTTTCACTTGTGCTTTGCCAGAAGTTGGAATAGGAATGTGACAGCAGGTTGGGAGAACGGGAGACTGAGCCATATGGAAATTTCATCAGAAAGTGGAATTAACCCCTTCAATACTTCCCAGTCTTTCCTTTTGACTCAGTGTTAATTGTCAAATCCTTTTCCCCCTTGTTTTTACCCCATGGTTATTTTAACAAGTTCTGTCTTTAACCTCTCCTCGGCTCCCTGTTTCCAAGGAGTGAAACTGGAGCGTGGCTCTGCCCTTTTCCTTAGGATTGCTGTGTTCTCCGTGTCCGTGTTCTACGACGAGAGGATCGTGGTGGTGGCAGAGCAGAGGCCGGACGCGTCCGAGGAGGACAGCTTCCAGTGGATGAGCCGAGTGCTGCAGGTACAGCAGGGCCTTGGGATAAAGCTGAGAGAATAAAGGAGATATTTATTAAAAAGCCTTTAGGATACACCTTGGGCAGGACAAGAGCCTGGCCAGGGCTACATCCAAGGTGGGCACAAAATGGGCACAAAATGGACACAAAATGGGCACAAAAAGGACCCAAAATGGGCACAAAATGGGCACAAAAAGGACCCAAAATGGGCACAAAATGGACACAAAAAGGACCCAAAATGGGCACAAAATGCACAACCGGTCACGAGGTCTCACACTTTTATTTTTTGGTCAATTTGCATCTTGGAGTTTAATTGTCCAATTACTGCTTCAGGTTCTGCAGTCCCATCCTTCTTGTCTTCCCTCTTCAGCCACTGTTGTTTGTGCTTTTGGGGCTGAAGACTTCTTGTTCTTAGTGTCCAGCAGGGAAAGGATTTGGTTTCATTCCTTGCTCTGTGAAGAGCTGAGTGACACTGGATGTGAGGCTCAGAACTGCACCCCTGGGCAGAATCTGAAAACCAAAAAAGCTAAAGCTTAAGGCATCAGGGGAAATGGTGCTGGTTTTGGGGTGTGGGCAGAGCAGAGGCCACTGGCATGGCCCCGATGGAGGGAGCCCAGGGATGGAGGCACCACAAGCTTTGCATCCCTCTTGGCACAGGGTGTTTGTGCAGGGTCACGAGCTGTGTCCAAGCTGCTCTGTTGTGTCCTGAGGGAACTGGAGTGACAGGACAAGGGGAATGGCTTCAAACTGAAAGAGGAGAAATTTGAGTTAAATTTCGGGACGAAATTCCTCAGCCAATCTGGGATTCCACGAAGGTCCTGGGAGAACAGAGGGGCTCTGGCAATCACCTCTCAGAACTGCAAAGCAGATCCATGCTCAAGCTTTGGAGTTCTGCTTTTAGTCTGGATGATGTGGATCTCAGAGTTTGGCTTTAAAGCCACCCTTTCCTTTGGAGATGCATTTTCAGCAGGGACCAAGTGGGCAGGGAAAGGCCAGAACATCTGAATGAGTGTGGTCCTAAAAGAACGAGTGGCCAGCACTTCCTTTGAGGGCTGCCTGCACTGCGTGTGTGTCATTCCAGGAATGACATTCAGGGAGTGAAGTGTGCAAGCTGGGGTGGAAAACCAGGGAAGTACCTGGAGCTCTGAATAATGGATCAGATGCCTGGATGCTGAGGCAGGCAGAGGGAACAGAGTGTGATGGTTCAGAGGAGACAGATGGATACAATCCCGAGATGGGAATCTTGTGATTCATCAGGCAACTGTGGGTATTTTGGGATTTTGGTCATGAAAGATTTAAAAATGGCTTTGGTGTCTATGAAATGGGCTGTAAAGGCAGGGATGTACCCAGCACTTCAGGCTCACTGCAGGACTCGCTGGTGGCACAGAAGTCAAATGGGCTGTCAGTGATTGACTCGCTCCTCTGGCACCTCACAAGTCCAGGGATTTGTGTCAGTGCCTCAGCAGCAGCAGACTGCATCCAGCAGTGCCAGGAATGCCAGTGACCATCTCTCCTTTCTCTAGGCAATCGACAGCATTCACCAAGTGGGTGTTTACTGCCTCGCTCTCGTGCCAGCCAACACATTGCCAAAAACTCCACTGGGAGGGATCCACATCTCCCAAACCAAACAGCACTTTCTGGAGGGCTCTCTGCACCCCTGCAACATCCTCATGTGCCCACACACTTGTGTGACAAACTTGCCAAAGCCCAGGCAGAAACAGCCAGGTAACCTGAACCCTTTTTGTGTGGTGGTGTTAAACTGGGGCTCAGTGCCTCGGCTCCAGGGTGATGTCCAGCTCCCTGTCCCGTGTGCTGGGGACCAGAGCCTGCCTTGTGCCCCTCGGCTGGGGCGTGTTCCAGGCCTCCCTTTGCATGTGTTAGTCAGGAATTTTGATTCCCACCTTGGAGCTCACTGGGATTCTCCCTCCTGATGAACAGAGAGCAGCAATGCCTGCTGAACTCCATCAGTGAGGTGTCATTCCCTGGGGCAGTGGGATCCTGCAGGCACTCTCTGTGCCTTTGCTCTGCTCCTTCCCAAAGTGCTGATGTCTCTGCACAGGTGTGGGCCCTGCCTCTGTGATGGTGGGGAACCTGGTTGCTGGGAAGAGAATCGCTCAAGCCTCTGGGAGAGATCTGGGTCAGATCGAAGACAATGATTTAGTAAAAAAGGTAAATCAGTGTTTGTGACAGCTGGAGAACGGGGAGGAGTTTCCTCTCCTGGTGCAGAGCAGCAGGGGGAGGCACTGAAGGAGAAGCTGGTGTTGAATTGCTGCCTGTCTCTTCCAGCACCAGTTCCTGACAGAAGTGTTGCAGTGGAGAGCTCAAGCGACTCCTGACCACCCACTCTTCCTTTTATTGAATGCCAAGGTACAGTCAGTGCTGAGTTGTTGGGTTTTAAGGGCCATGTGTTATCCAGGGCCAGTTGGAGAGTCTTTAAAACCCTTTGCCCTCTGCAGTGCCTCTCTTTAGCCTCTGTATCACATTTTGCCCATAGATTTGTAACTTAAAACTTGACCTTTTGACCCTCTAGGTCCTTTCAGCAAATGACTCTCGTGGTTTGACACTTCATTTTAAAACTGAGCGTGTTTGTAGGTCCCACTGGTTCCTGTATCAGTTAATGGTGTATCCCTTGGTGCCACCATCCCTATCAGTGGTGTTGGGTATATTCTGGCAAGGTTCTGGTGCGAGAAGACCTGAACTGACTCCCTGGAAGGTAGAATTTTCTAGAGCAGATCTAACTTCATCTCTGTCCTTTGATACTGTAGTGGATGAGTGGCTCACTGGGTGCCAGCAGCCTTTAGGTAGAGATAACTCCTAGCTGTAGCCTCCTGCTAGCCAGCAAGCTTGGGTTTGTTCCTCAGCAGCCAGTTTGTGTTGTGGCAGCCCCTGCTGAGAGCATTTTTGTGTCCTTTCAAGGGAACCACTGTGTGCACGGCCACCTGCCTTCAGCTGCACAAAAAGGCTGAGAGAATCGCCTCAGTGCTGTGTGACAAAGGCCATCTCAATGCAGGAGACAATGTGGTGCTTCTTTATCCTCCTGGTGAGTGAGTCCCACTGGGGAAATACAGCCTGGGCTCGCTTTGGGATCTCTCTGGGATCTGGAAATACAGGAAAGGCGCTCGGTGCTAGTGGGAGGTGCTCACTGGTGTGTCCTGCCTGACTTTTGGCTCGTCTGACACTCGGGATGTTCTTTTCCTGGATGATGGAGATGCTTTCCTGTGTGCCTCCTTTCCTTTCCCCTTTCTCTATCCCAAACTTTCTCAGCTTCCTCGTGCTGCCCTTGGTGCTGGGCTGCTGATGTTGCCCACCTGGGCTGTGGGAGTGTCTCCCTTACCCCAGGGGAGGAGCAGCACTGCCCTGCTGTGCCCAGCCCAGTGTCCCCCAGTGCAGCTGTGGTGTCCTTGCAGGCATCGAGCTCATCACAGCCTTCTACGGCTGCCTGTACTCGGGCTGTGTCCCTGTCACCGTGCGCCCGCCCCACGCCCAGAGCCTGGTGGCAACGCTGCCCACAGTGAGGATGATCGTGGAGGTGAGTGCCAGGGGCAGAGCCTCGGGCTCCAGGGGTGACACGTGTGTCACAGGGAGTGGGGCTGGATCACTCGTGGGCTCCAGAGGTGACACAGGAGTCACACTGAGCACAGCTGCTCCAGCCTCGTGCTCCAGGGGTGACACCCTTGACCAACCTCGTGCTGTGTGAGAGGGATTGAGGCACAGCTTGGAGCTGAGGGGCAGTGTTCTGCTTCATAAAACACCAGAGAGAACCCCCTCCTCACAGACAGAGTGCAGGTGCTTTCTGAGAACACCAACATGGTGTTGCCACCCAGAATTTCACCTTGATGCTCATTATTGCTGGGGAAGTCCAAATCCTGCAGCTGAGTCACCTCCCAAGCCCAGTAACCAGGAGATACCATGGGGAAGAAAGCTGGAGCTTGCTGTGACACCTTCTCACCTGCTCTAGAGGTTCTGGCAGGGTCTGTGCAGGCTGGGCTGCACTGGGGGTTTACTGAAGGGGAAGCAGAGCAGAGGAAGGAAATCAGGTTTGCTGAAAGAAATTGGCTGCAGATGATAAAAGAGTCTCTGAACATCAGCTCTTGTGCTGCTGGGACTCTTTGTTTCAGTGAGTGTTCATCTTTGCAGGTCAGCAAAGCTGCCTGCATCCTCACAACCCAGACCTTGATGAGGCTGCTCAAGTCCAGAGAGGCAGCTGGTGCTGTGGATGTGAAAACCTGGCCCACCATCATCGACACAGGTGAGCTCCCTGGGCCAGGAGGCTCCTTGGAGTTCTGTGCAGGGGTGACTGGTGACTTCCAAAGGGACCGTCCCCCATTTCATTGAGTGGCTCTTGAAAATTTATATGAATGTGTACAAAAGCTATCCAAGATGTGCTCTTGTTCACTGAGAACTCTTCTGTATTGAGCTGTGCATGGGAAATGATTGCAGTGGAGACAACCTCAATCTGCTTAAGACAAGGGCAAGTTGGTCTTTTCTCCCTTTTCCTAAGAAATAATAAGTAATTTGCTGTGTGGGAGCTTTGGCAAGAGTTTTTGCCATACACTAGCCTGTCTCTTCTGGGGAGAGAATTGATAGAAATCTTTATCTTCCATCTCTGGTGTTTTGAAAGTTGTTTTCTCCTTTCAAATACCAGTCAAGTAACCAAAATTAACCTGGTTTGTTTCTCTTTTGCACAGATGACTTACCCAGGAAGCGACTGGCCCAGATCTATAAACCACCCACACCCGAAATGTTGGCATATCTAGATTTCAGTGTTTCCACAACAGGCATGCTCACAGGAGTAAAGGTATAGTAACGGCTTAGGAGATGGGCCCTTGTGTCTTGTCTTTTCCTGATCCTCTGAGCCACCTCCCCTCGACCTCCACCTCCACCTTGGAGCTTAAACAAAGAGCCTGATTTTCTTCTGACAAACCTGTGGGCTTCAGTTCACTGAGTTCTGCTGTGGAGGAGAACAGGACTCCACAGTGGGGTCAGGAATTCTGCTGCTGCCTCCCACTGGAGAGCTCTGCTGGCCTCCACCAAGAGCAGAAGAGGGATGCAGTCAGAAAAAAGAGGATAAGAAACTAAAAAGAGAAGGCTTAGAGTGTTGTTAATGCTCCCGTGTGTTTGGAGTTGGAATCACAGGATACTCAGGGTTGGAAGGGAACTCTGGAGATCCCCCAATCCAAGGCAGGGTCACCCAGAACAGGCTGTCCAGGTGGGTTTGGAATGTCTCCAGAGAGGAACACTCCAGAACCACCCAGGGCAGCTGTTCCAGTGCCCTGCCACCTCCGTGGAAAGTTCTTTCTCCTGTTGAGGTGGAACTCAAACAAGTGCAGCTTCAAGTTTAACTCTTGCCATCACTGTTGGTGTCAGGGCTCTGCAGTCTCTGCTGTGGAAGCTCAGGAACCAAACCATGGCTTTGCCCTCACACCAGCTCTCCATCAACTGCCTTTGCTCTCCCCTGCCCGTGCTGGGGAGTCCCTGGGTGGTGTCCTGGGTTTGCAGCAGTGTCCCCTGTGTTGCAGATGTCCCACGCTGCTGTCAGTGGCCTGTGCAGGGCCATCAAGCTCCAGTGTGAGCTCTACTCCTCCCGGCAGATTGCCATTTGTCTGGACCCCTACTGCGGGCTGGGATTTGTGCTCTGGTGCCTTTGCAGGTAGGATTTGGTGGGGGGAGAGGGGCAGATGAACTCTGGGCTGGTTGTGAGTGGGAAGTGGCTCCTTCTGGGTGCGATTACAGGCGTGTTGACATTACAGAATGATTTAATTTACAGTAAGGGGGGGAATTTGTCTTGGAACTGCCAACAGCATGTTCTCTTTTGCCGCAGATTAGCGGGATGTTATCCCATCTCGATGATGTGTGTTTGTGCTGCCAAATATTCCTGGCTTCAGAATGTTTCTCTTCCTTTTCTTCCTTGATTACATCTTGCACTAAGGGAGTTTTTGTTCTGTGTGGGGTTGAGCCAGTTCTCTTCCTTCACTGTCAATGTGTGTTTGTGTGGGGATAAATTGTTATTGTTTTACAGTAAGTTGCATTTTTTAAATGCTGCTGCTCCAGTTTGCCTCAGCTGCAGTCCCACAACCTGCCCTTTGGACTGGCAGGAATCTAATGTGCAAATACAGGAAATATTAATTAAAAGATAACTGCGAGCTTCACTAAAAATGTTTTCTCCCTTAATGCTCTTCACAGTGTGTATTCTGGACACCAGTCAATTTTAATTCCTCCTATGGAGCTGGAATCCAATCTTTTTCTCTGGTTATCTACTGTCAGCCAGTATAAAATAAGGGACACTTTCTGTTCCTATTCAGTCATGGAACTGTGCACAAAGGGACTTGGAAACCAAGTTGAAATGTTAAAGGTAAGAAACGTTTCCTGAGTGTTATGTTACATAAATTAAGGAAACTCTGGTAGTAAAGCAAAGTGATAGGATGATTAAAGACAAATTTTCCCATTGTACAAATCTCCAGGCCAGAGGTGCTCCAGAAGCAAATCTCCAAAAGCTGCAGCCCTGGGAGAGGAGAGGGTTGGGAAGAAGGAGCAGGGGCTCAGGGAGAACCTGCCAGGGGATGTCAGGCCAGCCCTGAGCAGGGAGGATCCCAGCACTGCTCTGCTGCAGATTCCTTATGTAACAGTCTGCAGTGGAGGCTCAGACCAGCACATGATGGAAAGCACATGTCAGGAGAGCTGCTCAATGGAGGTGTGTTCTCCTTGGAGATGAGAGAAGGGAAAAAAATAGCTCCGTGCCGTGCCTGAGGTGGCTTTTCCCTGGGATTTCCTGGCTCAGCCTCATTCTCTGGGTGGCACAGAGCTCTGCAGGTGCCTGGGCTGTGTCTCCTGCCTGGTGCTGCTCAGAGCATTCACCAGAGAAATAATAATGGATTCAGGTCCCAGTTGTTGAAGAGTCAGTGCAGTCCCAGTGGATGACTTTGTTCTGCCTGGGTTTGGTTTCCATCTGTATCAGCAGTGACTCAGAGGTGTAATCTCATCTGAGCAGCTTTGCTGAGAGCTGGGGCAGAGCAGGGAGCACTGTCAGTCCATGCCTTGCTCTGGCTGCATTTCCAGGCTCTGCTCAGGCAGGATTTATAATTCCAAATAGAATCAGAGAAAGGGAAAGTAACTCGAAACGCAAGGACTGAGTTTGTCCCGCATTTCCTGAGTAATTCCAAGGGCTGAATGTAACTCCTTGAGGGGTGCAAGATGAACCCCTGGAGCCCTTTGCCTGATGTTTGTGTGCAGGCTCGAGGCATTAACCTGTCCTGTGTCCGGACCTGCGTGGTGGTGGCGGAGGAGCGGCCGCGCGTTTCCCTCACTCATTCCTTCTCCAAACTCTTCAAGGACATCGGGCTCTCATCCCGAGCCGTCAGCACCACCTTTGGCTCACGGGTCAACGTGGCCATCTGTTTACAGGTAGAGCTTTTGTTGTCACTGGCAGCAGATTGCAGCTGCCAGGCTGGGTTGTGTTCCACGCTCCCCATCTGCCCACGCTTCTGAAGCTCAACATCTGCCCTGCAGAGAACAGCTGGCGCAAGATTTAAGCAGCTTCTCTCGTTTTTCAGCTGCCAAATCGTATCACAGATGCTCAAAACAAGTGAAACACGAATCTGAGCTGTTCATTCCCACATTAACAGTGCCTGGTTGCTCCAGGCTGGTGGCTGGGAGGGCTTGGGGGTGTCTCCCCCCTTTGCAAGGCTCCTTCCCACACAGGTGTTCCAGAAAGTCACCTGCTTACTGAAGGGTTTCCCTTAGTGCAGCTGCAAAGGTGGGGGAATATGAGGAATTCTGCTGCAAGAAACCCCTGGAAACGTTTCTGGGCTCAGGCAGAAGTTACCCTGCCTGCTCTAAATACATTAATGGTTTTTAATTGTTATTATATTCCCTATTCCTCAGGGAACGTCGGGGCCCGATCCCACCACGGTGTATGTAGACCTGAAATCCTTGAGACATGACAGGTACTGTAAGTTCACTTAAACCAATTTATTAATTATCTACAACCCTGCACTGGTGCTGAGTTTTCACACCACTCCAGACACTTCAGCTGCTTTTTTTTTTCCCTCTGAAAATGGTTTTTTCTTTACCTTCAGAGTCCGTCTGGTGGAACGAGGAGCTCCACAGAGCCTGCTGCTTTCTGAGTCTGGGAAGGTAATTCCACATCACTTCCCCCAGTCCTGTGGCATGGGAGGGGGTGGCACTTGGTTCCACTGTCCCTCTGGAAAGTCACTTTGATTTATAAGGAATTCCCTGTTGATTTAGGAGTGTGTTTTGCTGGAACTCTTGGGGGGATTGGCCCCTTTCGCAGTAAATGAATCATATCAGGAGTGTGGGCTCTGGTATTCTTGAAATCAGCCTGGATTTGGGATTTACTGTAGCTCTTACACCCTCATAGCTTAACAGAAAGAGGTTTTCCTGCAGTTTTTTAGCTGAATTCTTCAAAATCAAGAACAAAATCCAAATCATGTACAGGCCCACAATATCTTACCTGTGTGGCCCTGATCCATACCCTGATCTTGCCTTGCTGTACCTGTCCTGGCCTGTTTTATCCCTGTTTGTGATGTCCACGGATGAAATCCAGCCCTGATTGAACAGCCTGTGTGTTTTATTGTGCTGAAGATAACCCAAAAGGGGTTGCACATTTCCTTCTTGTGCTCTTCAGATCCTGCCTGGAGTCAAAGTGGTCATTGTCAATCCAGAGACAAAAGGGCCTCTGGGAGATTCTCACCTTGGGGAGGTAAGTGCAGGTTTTGCTCCTTGGGGACCTTTTCCTGCTGCTCCTTGGGCTTTTCTCTGCTGGGAGACAGTTTGGAGCTTTTTAAGATGAATTATTGTTAGAGCTTTCAGAATTTGGGTATTATGTCACTGTCAAGCTTAAAGAAAACCCACTTGAAAATCCACCCTAAATCTTACAAACTGGCTCCCAAGTAGTATAATTTACACTTGGCTTTCCTTACTTTGATTAGACACCAATATATTTATCTCTGTTGATTGATTATTATCCAGTTCTGGACTTGACATGTTAAAAATCCACGATTTATTTCCTCGGTCAATCCTCACCTGCAAGAATACATCTCAAGATGCATTTTTAAGATTCTGCAGGGCGTTTGAAAATCCGAGCTGCACTTTTTTAGACCTGAAAAATCCCATATAAAACCGGAACCCGCTTGTTGCGGTTCCTTTACCCGCTCCGCTGGGCAGGGACGCTCCAGCGTTGAGATTTTCACCCTTTTCCCCCCTCTCCCTGCACAGATTTGGGTGAACAGCCCCCACACAGCCAGTGGCTACTACACCATCTACGACAACGAGACCCTTCAGGCCGACCACTTCAACACCCGCCTGAGCTTCGGGGACGCGGCGCAGACGCTCTGGGCCCGCACGGGGTACCTGGGCTTCGTGCGGCGCACGGAGCTGACGGCGGCCAGCGGAGGTGGGGCTGGGCACGGCTCACGGGGGCCAGCACGGGCATTCCTGGGGGAATCTCATGGTTTGGTCAAGGGCTGTACCTGGGCACAGCTCACAGGGAGCAGGGCAGCATGGATGTATGGATATTCCCATGGGAATCTCATGGTTTGGTCAAGGGTTCTACCTGGGCACAGCTCACAGGGAGCAGCGTGGACATTCCCATGGGAATCTTGTGTGGTTTAACCAAGGCTTGCACCTGGATTGATCCAGGCTGGGGATGAGCAGAAGGAGCAGTCCTGGAAGCTGAAGTGCCTGAAGGAGCTGCAGGAAAAATGGAGAGAGAGCTGGAGCGCCAGGAGAAAGGGGCAATGGCTTTAAACTGCCAGAGGGCAGCGTTAGAGGAAGGAATTCCTCCCTGTGAGGGTGGGGAGGTGCCTAGAGAAAGCTGTGGCTGCCCCTGGATCCCTGGAAGTGTCCAAGGCCAACTCAGACAGAGTTTGGAGCACCCCGGGATAGTGGGAGGTGTCCCTGTCCCTGGCAGGGGGTGGCACTGGATGGGCTTTAAGCTCCCTTCCAATACAAACCATTCTGGGACTCTTTAGCTTGTACAAGAGACAATTTCTTTCATCAAAATTCCATTTCTTACACCTGCTCTCCTGTGTCCCCAGAGCGCCACGATGCCCTGTACGTCGTGGGAGCACTGGATGAGACTTTGGAGCTGCGGGGGCTGCGGTACCACCCCATCGACATCGAGACCTCGGTGTCCCGAACCCACAGGAGCATTGCTGAATGGTAAAACAGTCCTGAGGAGTGCAGCCATCCTAACCCAGCTGGAATTAGGCAAAGATGCAGGGTTTTAGCTGAAAAAAAATAGGGAAATTCAGGGTTTTTTTGTGTTGCCATCAGTGAGTCCTATACAGCCGATTTCCCATCTGCAGATGAGAACAGACAGTGTTTTCTCACAAGCCTTAGTTCAACAGAGAAATGATGATTTCGTACTTTGGGGTGAAAAGAGCCATTTCTGAGTCAGTGACAGCAGCGTTGGGTGCCTGTCTCATACAGGTAGTGCTGAGATAGGTCTGATTTTTGTCACATCAGGACCGAATTAGGTTGGAAATATACCCCACAGCAGGTGGGAACCTCCATCTAAGGATAAAGCACTGGAAATTTTGGACCTTGGTGGCAATAACTGAGATTTGTGTTGTTTTTCCGTTGTCATTTCAGTGCTGTGTTCACCTGGACCAACCTGCTGGTGGTGGTGGTGGAGCTGTGTGGCTGCGAGCAGGAGGCTCTGGATTTGGTTCCTCTGGTCACCAACGTGGTCCTGGAGGAACATTACTTGATTGTGGGGGTGGTGGTGGTGGTGGATCCTGGAGTCATCCCCATCAATTCCCGAGGCGAGAAACAACGGATGCACCTCCGGGACAGTTTCCTGGCGGATCAGCTGGATCCCATTTACGTGGCCTACAACATGTGATGGGACCACAGAGTGACGAGGGTGGTTATGGAAGTGAAGCTGGTGAAAATTACTAATACTTGAGCTAAAGTTTGAGGTTGCTGCCACATCCCCTCCCTCCCACCCTCGGGATTTCGGTCCTGGTGGGGAGAAGGAAATGTGGGGAGCAGCAGCAAACGTTTGTAACCGTTTACTGAACCATGAGCTTTAGAGAACTGCAGAGTGGGAAAGTGTGTGAGCTACGAAATCCCCAAGGCCTTTACAGTAGTGTTACTTTTCACCCGTTGTACATATTTGTATTTTTATCTAATCCTGGGTTAGGATTCTATAAGGGGAGGGTTTATTTAGTTAAGATAATAAACTATTAAGAAGAGGGTCATCAGAGTTCTGCAGTTCCCAACTCCATGATCTCCTTTGCATCTGGAGCTGTTCATACCATGGGATCACACAACTTATTGACAATTGTGCCATGACCAAATCAATAACTTAACAGAATCAGAGTTACTTATTCATATAGAGATTTCTGGAATTTAAAAAGAATTTTTGCCTATATTTTAAATATGTAAATATTATTATACATAATTCACTTAGATAGAAAATTAACTTGGCTAGTGAGGACAGCTGAAGGTTGATGTTTTTAAGGACAGGTGACTTTTATGGTCCTCAGCATCCTGGCATTGGCTTAGATGCAATGTGAGATGCTCCCACCTTCCCCAGGTTTCTGATTTCATTTGTATCTTTATTCTGGCCAGAAGTGTGTAGAACCCTTTGGTTTTAAGGCACATCTTTCTCCAAGAGGCTGAATTCAGCATGGAATTGGGTAAAGTCCCAAAAGGAACTGAGGGACAGCCTCTGCCTCGTGCTGTGGCACAAGGTGTGGAAAGGAGAAACATTCCTCAGGTTGACACCCGGGTGAATTCAGCTGGGATTCCTTCAGCTCCCTGCAGGCAGAGCTTTAGTGGAAACTGGGAGCAAACTAAAATGGTTTCCTCAAAGCGTCCCCTGAAAGAACGGGGAGAATTCCAGGTTTAAGTCGGATGCAATTTTTGTTTTCCAGGAGGAGACAGCAATTCTGGCAGGCACGTTGTTAAATAACATTGTGAAAATTGCTGTCCCAGCCTTCCACATCCTGTGTCAGCTCCAACATTAGGGAATGGAAAGAAAGACAAGCCTTTAAAGCAGCAGGTACAAGCTCTTCCTGCTGGAAACAGTTCCACACAGCCTGGGGGAGAGCTGGTGGTTGAGCTTTGACTCAAAGTTACCTTTTCTTTCTATTTTTTTTATAATTCTTCATCTTTTAACAATTACACTTCTCTGGGTGCTAATATATGATTTTTGGAAGCCTTGGGAGCTGCTACCAGATCCTGCGACAGGGTTTTTTTGAGTCAGATGTGGTATACAGTGTAAATAAACTTTTCAAATGTTCCAGATTACCTCACGTGAAGTTTTTAGGCAGTTTTTAAAAGGTCTGTGGTGTGGACTTGGAAGATCCCTGTGGCAGTTACTGGAACAGAGTCCAGTGGATCCACGAGCAAACCCCAGCTGTGTCCTTGAAAAGCTCCTGCTGCATCCTGGTGGTTCCTCACTGAAAACAGGAGCTTTAAAACTCAGATAAGAAGTTTCAAATGATGTTTTTTTGAAAAATATCTGGTGGGGGAGTAGGAACTGGAAGTTTCGTGGCAGGTCTGGACTTAAGGTTCTTTGCAAACACTTGGGGTTTCAGGGGCACATTTTGGAACCTTGTCTGTGTTTTCCACAGCCAACACTGGGGAATATGCACAAAATCTTTAATATATTTAGTTTTAACAAATTGAACACAAAGTGGGGGACAGTGGCAGGTCAAACTGTGACCAAAACAGTCAGCCCTGCAGCTGATTTTGGATGTAAAGTGCACAAAGGTTGTTCTCCCCTTTCAGCCAGAAAAATCCTGTTATTCCATGTTCTTTGTCACCATTTTTGTGTTTCCTGCACAGCCCAAGCAGCTTCACTCCAGTGTGACCTTTCCAGGGAAAACTGGTGGTCTTGAACCTTTTTCTTTACTCAAAGCTTCAGATAAATTGTTTCAGCAAACACTTTTTGTCCATTGAAGTAGATTTCAAGTCCAATTCCTGGATTGTCTTTTATTTTTACCCGTGATTTTTCACAAATAAAACCGTGTCTGTGTGAATTCCATCGAATGTGGCAGATGGAATTCCTGAAATGGCCTTTTTGAATAGGACTGGATTGATATTTTTTCTTTTTTTTTTTCCTTATATTTTGGTTTGGATAGGTACTGGTAGCTTCCTGTGGCTCGAGGTTTTATCTTGCGTGTTTCCTGTGTGCTCCAAATCTTCCAGCACATTCCATTTCTGTGTGCTGGAGAACTGCAGGATACAAGCCCTGCCCGTGGGATGAGAGAACGTTCCAGGGATAAGGAGAAGCTGCTCAGTTTGAATTCCCTGGCGTTCCCTGAGTGCTTTGTCCATGTTTTGGCACAGTGCTGGAGAGGAGGAAGGATGGAATCCCCAAATCCCACCCCCAGCTCTGCTCAGGATTTGCCGTGAGCCTTCCACGGGGTCGTTCCACTCCCTCCAGTGTAGCTCATTCCATTTTTGGGGGGAGCAAAGCAAGATCCTTCACTCCAGACTTTGGCAGGTGGGCAGGGCTGGGTGCTTTTCCCAAAGAAAGCCTCTCCCCGCAGTGTGACTCTGCTGGGGTCGCACAGGGCACATTATTCCCTTCTCTTGCCCCTCAGGTTCCAACTTAACAACTGCGGTGAAACTGAAAAACTGGGAATTCTTCCCACTGGACTAAAGTATTGTGTGTGTGTCTCACTGTTTCTGAATCTTCTCTGAGCAAAACGCTGTGGGAACAGGGCAGTTTTGTCCCATTTTGGTAGAATTTGCACTTCATTTCTGGTGTAAATCAATTCAGCTGTGTCCTACTAACTGTCCTAAAATAAGGTTATAAAAACCAGATCAATTTTAGCCCTAGATGCCTTTTTTTTTTTTTTTTGCTTTTATTTCTGTCAACCTCTTTCCCATTGTCCAATCCAGACTCCGGCATTCTGTAATTATGTATAAAGTTTTTATTTATTTAAAATTAGATTAGTTCCATTTTTAAATTTTAACACCTGGCTGGACAGTGTCCCATTAACGCATTGATTGTGTTTCCTTTGTCTTGTGTTAATAAATATTGATGCCTGGTTGCTTGTTTAGTCCTTCCAGCGCTGTTTCCATGAAGGAATTTTATTTTTAAGGAAGAAAATGCGGGTTAAAATTGATCCTGGGCAGAGGGAGAACTTGTAAGTATCTTTTATTTTGTATTGAGAAGTGGTGGAGCTCTGTGGGTGTGAAGGAGCTGGGCTGGGCAGTGCCCTGTACCTGCAGCTTTGGGAATTTGAGTTTTTGGGGATCAGAGCAGGGAGTAGAGCTAAGGAAGGGGCTGGAGCAGCAGGAAAAGGGGCTTGAGAACTCCTGAGGGAGCTGGGGAAGGGGCTCAGCCTGGAGAGAAGCAGAGAAAAGGGGAATCAGGGAGGACTCCCTTCCTCTGCACAACTCCCTGACAGGAGGGGACGGCCGGGGGGGTCGGGATTTCTCCCAGGGAAGAGGGACAGGAGGAGAGGGAACATCCTCAGGCTGTGCCAGGAGAGGGGCAGGTTGGACATCAGCAGGAATTTCTCCATGGAAAGGGTGGTCAGGCCTTAGGAAGAGCTGCCTGGGGAGGATTGGAGTGCCCATCCCTGGAGGTGCCCATCCCTGGAGTGTCCATCCCTGAGTGTCCATCCCTGAGTGTCCATCCCTGGAGTGTCCATGCCTGGAGTGTCCATCCCTGGAGTGTCCATCCCTGGAGTGCCCATCCCTGGAGTGCCCATCCCTGGGGGTGTCCAAGGAAAGCCTGGATGTGGCACTCGGTGCTGTGGGCTGAGGACAGGGTTGGACTCGATGGTCTGGGTGGGATTTTTCAACCTGAGGAATTCCGGGATCCCGTGAAAATCAGGTTCCTATCGCTAGAGGTGTTTGGAATACTGAATTCCCTGTGATCCCCAGTGATGGCTGAGGAACTGTCCCATGAAAGGACCTTTCTATGATCCTAAAACCCGCTGTGGAATAATCCGCAGAAGGGCCCAAACCCGTCCCCTTAAAACCCCTCAGTCCCAGCCGTGTGGAACCGCGGCCGCAGTCCTGGCCCGTCCCAGCCGCGCTCGGCCCCCGCTCCGGCCGGGACGTGCCGGTACAACCCCACCACACAGCCCTTTGCTTACGGTTCCCCGCTCGGGGGTCGGAATCCCGAGAATAGCGGGAATATCGTGATTATCGTGATGTTCCCGGCGGCGATGGCGATCCCAACCGCAGAGCGCGGCTTGGCGCTGTTGCCTCGCCGTGCCCGAGGGCGGCGCTGTTGCCGCGCCGTGCCCGAGAGCGGCGCTCTGCCGCCTCGTCTCTGTGGTGCGGCCGGGCGGGGCCGCTCCAGGCGGCCGCTCTAGCCCGGCGCCCGCGCGCTCCGCGCCGCTGGGGCTCTATGGCGGGGGCCCCTGGGCGCGCACTCTATGGTCGCGGCCCGCCCCCCCCGCCGGCGCCGCTTCCCTGAGGCGGGACCGGGCCGGGAGCGCGGCCGGGACCCGGCGGCGGCTCCGGCGCTCCCCGCGCGCGGCCCTGCGGGGCTCTGAGGTAAGCGCGGGCTGGGGAGGCCGCCCCGTCCCCCTCGGCCCGCCCGCCGCCGCTTCTTCCCCCTCCACCCTCCGCCCCCGCGGGCCGTGAGGGGACGGGCACAGGCCGCGGGCTCGGCGCGGCGGCCGCTGCGGAAACCGCGGGGATTTCCCACCGCAGCCGGGCCTGAGGCTCTGCCCTGCGGCCTGGGACTGCTGCCGGGCCCGCTCTCTCCGGGGATGGGGAGGAAAAAAGAGACCCGGGGATGACGGGGCCTTCCCCGGTCCCCTACCCCCGGTTCTGCCTCCCGTCAGGAATGGGGGAAAAGCTTCCGGGGGGTGACGAGGGGCGCTCCGGGTCCCGCTCCCCTCACGAGGTGGTCTGGGGGTGCCAAGGAGCCCCGCGGCTCCGGCCGGTCCCGGCCATGCCCGGTGACAAACTCAGCTTTTATCGCTAACTAAAGCGCCGTTAATGGGCGTCGTTACCTGTCCTCTGTGAGTTTTGTGTCTGAGCCTCGGCTTGCAGTGCTCAGTGAGAGTCGGGTGGATTCATGGGCGGCGGGATATAAATTATTTCTGGGCTGTTTGTCTCTCACAACCATCAGATCCCTGATGCGGATAGAATATTGACATTTTCAGGCTGCAGCGTTTTATTTCTGAAGCTTCCGTCAGGGGATGTTCCTGTACAGGCTGGTGCTGGGCAAGGGGGGAGTGGGAGAAATCCCATGAGGAAAGTGCTCCTGGAGTTTTAAGGAATAACTTTGTGTGTTTGTGGAATGGAATCTGGAGCAGCGGCTGGGCACGTTGACTCGAGACTGCTCACTTGTTCTCTGGCACATCTGGTGGGATGTGCTGCCCTTTGCTCTGTCTTTTACTCATTTCGGGGGGGAAATACGGAGTTCTGTCAGTTTTCTGGGTGAGCAAATTTTCTCCAAGTGTCTTAATGGCCAAATTAGGTGAATAATACTTTCACTGCTGAAAGCAGCTGGTTTTGAGGACCTCAAATTCCCCCAGATTACTTAAATATCATTTAAGAAAACGTTTTGAAATCCCTTTGCACAGTTTTTGAATGTCAAAATTCGGCTCCTGTCACTGTTTGAGAATAAAATCCTGTGTGAAATATTCCTTGATTTCTGACATTTTAAAAAAATATAATTAGTTGGCTTTTACAATATTTCAGTGATGGAACATCATTCAAACCCTTCCTCTACTCAGTTTGCGAGGGCAAAACAGAACTTGGTTTCTTCCTCTGGTGCTGTCTGTAGCATTTTAGGGAATTTACAGAATTAGGGGATCAGAGGAAGTTATGAGAATGGGTTTTCTTTTTTAATTGATGCTCCTTGGGCGTGTCAGGTGTTCCTGGTGGGTTTGTGTGGTGGTTCATGCACCCTGAGGCCCGTGGTGTTTGGAGGGTGTCTGTGAACTTTGAGAAATGAAATGTGCCCCAGTGAGCTGTGACATTCCTGGTTTTGTTTCAAAGGAAGGTGGTTTTGAGGCTCAGGTTTGAGGGAGGATGAGTTTCCTTGGCTGGAGGGAGATGATGCCCAGAATTTTAGGAGTCCTTAAAGCAAATTTCACAAGCTGCTGGTGCAAAATCCTTTCAGTTTAATGAC
This sequence comes from Brachypodius melanocephalos, assembly GCA_013398615.1. NCBI lineage: Eukaryota > Metazoa > Chordata > Aves > Passeriformes > Pycnonotidae > Brachypodius > Brachypodius melanocephalos. The sequence goes on along the minus strand of VZSR01003120.1, from coordinate 96,833 downwards.
TTTTGAGGTGGAGCTGCATGGAGATTTTGGGTTTACTGTGAAAATCATCACCCTTACCTGTACAGATTGGGACAATAATCATTCTCTGGACAATAAAGCCTTGGGTGTTGCTCCTCCTGTCAGTGCTCTGTGATAGCAAAATTCTTCCTTCACCCCAAAGAGAGCACCTGCTTTCAGCTAAATAAATTAAATTCAGCTGTCAGAGCAGTTTTTGCTCAGGTATTATCCTTTTTGGTGCTTCTTGTCAGAGCTTGAGGTTGAGGTTTTTCCTTAGAACTTCTCTCTTCAGACAGGCAGATGCCAATCTCTGTCTCAGGTGCTCACAAACGACCATTCCAGGGGGAAATTCCATTTTTTTCCTCCAGATAAATCAAGTTAAAGGCATGGGAGCCTTGTGTGACACTCAACTTTTGTGACACCCCAGAGGCTGTGAGGTGCAGGACGAATTTCTGTCTTGTTGCAATCCTTGCTAAATCTTTTTATTGATTGATGTTGGATGAATAATTAAATATTCCAGAGCAAGCAGAGATGAATTAAATTCAAAACTTACATTTCTGATGGGAAATACTTCATCTTTCATTCCTGTAAAGCAGAACTTCACACCAGTGAGAGAGAGGTCAGCCAAACCCTCTGTGCTTTTTCCTTGGGGTGCTTATTTGGGGTGGTTTTATTGCTTTCCCTGTTTCTTGCAGGCTGTTTTGAGTCTTTCATGGGATGGTAAGGCAGAGAAACTAATAGCAGAGAGCAGGGAGGGCAGGCTGTGGTTTAGCACTACAGAAATGAACGGAGCTTTCTGTAGCACTGGAAATTTATTGTCATTTTTGCTGCTGCCTGGATTTCGGTTTGAGGGGGCCCTGCTTACCTGGGACACTTTGCAGGGTGCAAAATGTAAATTTTCCTTTATAAAAGCTAAAACTGTGTTTGGGGACAGACCAAGTTGTGTCCACAGCAGGTTTGTCATTAATTTTGCTCATAAACTTGAAGTGGTTGATGTTTGCAGCCACGAGGATGTTGGGAAGCTGCATCATTGGCTGGGGAAGGTTTGGTCTGTGCTGTAAAGGACACACGGAGCCGTGGATTTGTTTTGGCTGGAAGAGACTTTACAGAATCTCTCATTCCAACCCCCTGCCATGGCCAGGGACACCTTCCACTATCCCAGGTTGCTCCAAGCCTTGTCCAGCCTGGCCTTGGGCACTGCCAGGGATCCTGGGGCAGTCACAGCTTCCCTGGGCACCCTGTGCCAGGGCCTGCCCACCCTCACAGGGAGGAATTCCTTCCCAATATCCCCTCTAACCCTGCCCTCTGGCAGTTTGAACCCCTTGCCCTGGCACTCCAGGTTTCTCTCCATCTTCCCTGCAGCTCCTTCAAGTACTGGAAAGGCACAATTAGGTTACCCTGAAGCTTCTCTTTTCCAGGCTGAGCAATCCCAATTCTCCGAGCTTTTCCTCACAGCAGAGCTGCTCCATCAATCATAGTCCCTTGTATCACCCAGCCACCAGATTTCTCCCTACAAAGCCCTGCCTTAGTGACTTTTTTGGGGAGTCCTGCCCTCAGAGCAGTGAGGATGCAGGACTCTGCTCTTGGTTGACTCTTCCCCCTAGGAGTGTTCACTGGGCTCCGTGCTGTGCTACGGCTCAGCAGGGAAAAATCAATGACTCACATTTCCACAGAAAGAAATGTAATTTCCAGTCTCATAGCAACTGTCCTTTCAACACTTTCAAACCTTCTGTGACAAAATGTTTAACACTCACCCATCAGCTTTTAATGCTCCAGGCTGGTCCTCCCACTCACCCCAGCTGAAACCTGCATTTGTGCATCCCTGAATCCCCCAGAATCCGAGGGGGGATGCTGGCAAGACGTTGAACAGTTAAATATAAAATCTTAGACATGAGAGAAGTGTTGCTGACTGCATTACATCAAGACAGAGTGAGTCTTAAATTCCAAAAGTGTGTTCTCTTCACTTTGATTTGAGTCCCTGGTTTGTTTTGTACACCTTCAGATAGTTTAAAATAGGTTCGGCTGGTGGCTGGGCTAAAATATTTTTGGAAATTATCTTACTTAGAGAAAGCTATTCTTTAGCATAAAGAACCTTGATTTTCTTCCTGGATCTTCCTTCAAACTGAAAGAGCGCAGGGTTAGATGCTAATTAGGATATTAATGGGATTATAATAAGATGTGAGGCCCTGGCACAGATTGCCCAGAGAAGCTGGAGCTGCCCCATCCCTGGAAGTGCCCAAGGCCAGGTTGGACAAGGCTTGGAGCACCCTGGGACAGTGAAAGGTGTCCCTGCCCATGGCAGGGGTGACACTGGATGGGCTTTAAGGTCCCTCCCAACCCAAACCAATCCATGATTCTGTGTGTGGTGGAACTGGGCACCTGTCTGCTGTCCAAATTCCTTACTAACTGGATTTAACTGGTTTTCTTGTAGCTGATGATGGAAGAGGTGCACAAGGGCGGCAGCAGCAGCTCTGTTACGTCCCAGCCCTCAGCTGTACAAGGTACAACCCTCCAGGCAGCTCAGCTCTCTCATATTGCTCAACAGGTAAAGCCTGGGCTGGATCTCAGCAAACATTTCAGGGAGTTCGGAGCCAGTTTTTATGTGCTACAAACTCTAGATCCGTTCTTAGAAGCGCTCAGAGAAGAAAAAAACAGAAAGAGGCTAAAAAAGAAGTGTTTGTTTGATGGTGGACGACATAAAATTAATTAAAAAGTGTTAAAAAGCTAATTTTTGTGTTTGTTCAGTGCAGAAGTGCAGCCCAGATTTGGGGTTAGTAAACCACAGGAGCTGCTCAGGAATAAAATGAGGGCCTGGTTTCATTTTTTCCTTAGAAAAAGCATTTCCAGCTCCTTTTGTAGTAGCAGCGATCCTGGGTACTCAGCACCATGGAAACACTTGGATTTTAGCCCAACATGAACATATTCAATCTAATAAACCTTTAATGATCCCTTCATCTTCTCGTGTATTTCAGATTAATAAAAGTAGTGAAGAAATTTCATGCCAAAAGTGGTTATTTACTCACAATCTACATGTCTAACTTGAATTATTTTTCTTTTTTGTGAACATATGGAAATGTGAACAATATAAATTGAATTAAATTGCAAAGACTCGAGTTCAGCATCAAAACTACAAACCCTCTAGGAAGCTGAAGCATTTTCATATTTTTAATATATTACATAATATCACATATTCGATTCTGTGATGCAATGCCACATTTGCTTTTTCTCCAACCGAAGGAAATAACGACCTGTTTCAGCCTTTTTCATATGCAAATAATGTCTAAAAAATGTGCATCTTTAAAGGTACTTTTGTGACTTAATTAGAATTCAAATTAGCTGCTTATGCAGGTTCTCCACCAGTTTTCCTACACGTGTTGCACTTCCTGAGTCCTGTGGCACAAAGGTTTTACTGATGGTTTTTGGTCTGTTGTAGATGTCTCTCAGAGGTTCTGCTCCCCTCACAGTCGTTCAGCTTCCTGGAGAGCAAGTCCAGGTCCAGGGAGTCATTCAGACAGCTCAGTCCTCCTCTGTGATCCACTCCCCTCAGGTGCAAACCGTGCAGGTAACTCCAGAATGGCTTTAAATACCCCAGATCTGCAGTGATGTAGGTGAGAAGATGTGAAAAGATGCACAGAGGCTTCTCTGACCTTTGTGCCCTGAGCAATCCAAGGACAGTCCTGTGGGGTCCCTCATTGGGGCTTGAAATCCTTCCTCGTGGAAAGTCACCTTTGGAGTTGAAATGAAACCATTTGATGTCACCTCCCTTTATTAAAAAATCCAATCCACAGCCCTGTGGGTGGTGCCTTGGCAGTCAGGTGGGGTGTGACACCCAAAGGAGGGGAGTGGGGAATAATGGAATAATTCAGTAGTGGATTAAAATGAGTGTTTGGGAAAGGTGGAGCTGTGTGAAGGGGAATGAGCTGCTGGTCATAACTCCCTTTCAGTGGTACCCAAGCCTCTGCTTGTGTCTCTTACTCACTTGCCACGTGATTTTCATAAGAGCCCCTTCCAGGAGGTACCCGGGGTGTTGCCGTGAGTCTATTCCTGCTCCACTCAGTCCCTGCTGCAGAGCCCCTGGGGACCTGGAGTTCCACTGGGGAACCACTGCCCTGGCAGCCAGGCGAGGGAGGAGCTGCCCTAAAACCCAGGAATTTGTCCCTGATCCTTGTCCCACACTCCTCTTCTCATACCACACGGAATTGATAAGCCACGAGAAGCAAACCTGGCAGGGATTGTCAGCTGTCACTGCTGTAACATCAGAGCAGGGAGAGGAGGACATGTGTCACTGCTGGAAGCAGTCCAGCCTCTGCCTTGGCTGGTTCTTGGTGCTCGTGTCTCTGTTAAGTCTCTTTTTTCCTTCTCCCTGCTTGCACAGTCTCCACTGACTGGATTCATTCCTTTTCTCTAATTTATGAACATTGTGGCCTTGTTGGGGGGGAAAAAAAGTACAACATGAGCAGGTTTGTTTTTTTTCTTGCTGATCATAGGCTGCTCTGTCTCTGCAGTTCAGTGAGAGGCTTTTCCCAGAGCTCTGTGCATTCCTCTGCACTCTGTTACTGGCACATGGATAAGAACAAATAAACGTTTTGTTCACTAATAAGGAGCATCAGAGACAAAATTAGAACTGGATGAGCACACAGTGGAATCAAGAAAATTGTAGATAGTACTTTGCATGTTTACTCCCTGATATGCTGCTACCTTAAATATTATTTTCATTGAACTTTCACATTCTCACCAACAAACCCCACTTCTCCTCTTCCACATCAAAGATTCCAGGTGCTTTCTGTGCTTGTCCTGTACATCACTGGTGTTCCTGTTCCCTTTCTCACCAGGTATCTTCCTTGTCTGAGAGTGAGGATTCTCAGGACTCCTCAGACAGCATTGGCTCCTCACAGAAGGCTCGAGGCATCTTGGCTCGTCGTCCATCCTACCGGTACGGGTGGGATACACTCGGTGTTTTTATTTGAAACCAAAACAACAGCCTCTTGCCATGGTTTTCAGCCTTCTGCTGCCCTTCAGTGAATCTGTTCAGGCACTGAACATTCAGAGCCATCATTGCTGTGAGGAAACTTTGACTCCACTAGCTGGAGATTGGCCTCAGCAGGATTTCGTGCAGGGCAAAATGGTCACCAGCTGTAATTTTCCTCAGTTGTATCATTTTACTGTAGTCAGGAGTGCAGTCCAATGTCAGACTCCTTTTTTTCACAGAAAAATTTTGAAAGACCTTTCTTCTGAAGACACACGGGATAGAAAAGGAGATGAGGAAAGTCCTGGGGTCTCCACTGTCACCTCCATGTCTGTTCCCACGCCCATCTACCAGACAAGCACTGGACAGTACAGTACGTTACCCAAAATATCCTCACGGTTTTTCTTCAACTTGCCTCAAAATACAGATTTTGTTAAATATTTGAGTAAGATGAAGGACAAAAGTTGTTTATTATCTAGTACTCAGTACATAGAAGTAACTGGTATCTACAGACTTCAGATAAATTCAGTGCTTTGTAATTTTAATTTTTGCACATGAAGACATCTGAGGGTGTTTGAATGGAGCACACAGCAGTGGTCTTTGCTGAATTTAACCCAACACATCAGTGAAGAAACCTCTGTGTATATATATATATAAAATAGGCCCCACTGAAAGGCTCCTGTGGTATCAGAGAGGTATGAAAAATTAGGATTTGTTTGTTTGATGTTCCCACTTGGTGTTTGTGGTGCTTCAAACCTGCTCCTCTCCATGCTGTGAGGGTGGTCAGGCCCTGGCACAGGGTGCCCAGAGAAGCCGTGGGATCCCCTGGATCCCTGGCAATGCCCAAGGCCAGGCTTGGAGCACCCTGGGATAGTGGGAGGTGTCCCTGCCCATGGCAGGGGTGGGACAGGATGGGCTGTAAGGTCCCTCCCAACCCAGGCCATCCTAGGATGCTGTGATTTACCTGTATTTTAAACTGTCCAGCTACAAATCCTCTTGTCCACGTGCCTTCCCTCCCAGTTGCCATCGCAGCCAACGGGCTCCAGCTGGCAGGGCCGGGGGCAGATGGGGTGCAGGGACTGCAGACACTGACCATGGCCAACACCGGCAGCTCCCAGCCCGGGACCACCATCCTGCAGTACGCCCAGACCTCGGATGGGCAGCAGATCCTGGTGCCCAGCAACCAGGTGGTGGTGCAGAGTGAGTACTACCCACCCCCTGGGGACACGGTTACAGCCCTGCCAGTGTCACCTGCTGACTGACTCTGCCCCGTTTGTGTCCCCCAGCTGCCTCTGGGGACATGCAGACGTACCAGATCCGCACCACGCCCACCACCTCCTCCCTGCCCCAGACCGTGGTGATGACGTCCCCCGTCAGTCTGACATCGCAGACGAGCAAGACAGATGATCCACAGCTGAAACGAGAGATCAGGCTGATGAAGAACAGGTACGTGAGTGCACCTGAGCTGCTGGGGTTTCATGTGCTGAGATCGTGCAATCACTGAGGTTGGAAAAGATTCCAGGATCAGAAAGTCCAACCTGTGATGGATCTCCACCAGAGCTCTGAGTGCCACATCCAGGGATGGGGACTCCACCTCCACCCTGGCAGCCCCTTCCAATCCCTGACAACCCTCTCCATGGAAAAATTCCTCCTGATGTCCTGAACCTCCTCTGACACAGCCTGAGGCCATTTCCTCTTGTCCTGTTCCCTGGGAACAGAGCCTGAGCCCCCTGCCCCTGCCTGTCCCTCCTTTCAGGGAGTTGTGCAGAGCCAGAAGGTCCCCCCAGGCCTCCTTTTCTCCAGGCTGAGCCTCCTCAGCTCCCTCAGGAATTCTCCAGACCCTTCTCCTTGTGCTCCAGCCCCTTCCCTAGCTCCATTCCCAGCTCTGGATATGCTCCAGCCCATCCATATTTCTCTAGCAGTGAGGGTCCAGAGCTGGAGGGGCCTCGAGAGTGTCCAGCACAGGAGGGCAATCCCTGCCCTGGTCCTGTGCCACAGCATGGCTGGTAAAGCCCAGGTGCCCTTGGCCTCTTTCCAAGGGAGATTTTGACCCAAACGTGGGAAATTGTGACCCAAACATGCTCCCTTGAGTCTCACAGTGTGGAGAAACCAAAACTGGCTTTCCCCTGCAAATTGGCTGCCGTGTGTGTTACCAGATCCTGCTGAATTTCCTGCTCTCCTCGGGCAGTTTTGGCTTGGTTTTGTTCCTCACTGCAGTTCCAGCTCTCTCATATTGGTCAGTATTGTGACATTCAGAAAATAGATCTCACACCTAAAATCAAGAACTCTGCTTCTCTCTTGCAGAGAAGCCGCCCGGGAATGCCGTAGGAAGAAGAAGGAGTATGTGAAATGTTTGGAAAATCGAGTGGCAGTCTTGGAAAATCAGAACAAAACTCTAATTGAAGAGCTAAAAACTTTGAAAGATCTTTACTGTCATAAAAGTGTGTAAGAAGAGAAGGTAAAAACAAACCTTTGGGGACTGGTGAAATATCAGAGGAGAATTTTTTGTTTTTATACTGAATTTTTTAAACTAGATGAAAGGTCAAAAATGAAACTTTTCTACCTAGATTTCACAGCTCAAAGACTCTATAGATTTTCTTTACAACATGTTGGTGACAAAGTACAAACAGGAAACAAGAAAACCTCACCAGAATTCCTGCTGGCACAACTGGAAACTGATAAATTCAAGATTGCAGCTACAGCGGAAGGACAGTCACGTGTGGCGAGGCAGGTGATGAGAGTTTCTTTGAAAATTCCTATCAATACCTCTAATAAGGGAGGCAAAATTTGGCTACAAAGAAAACACCGATGAAACAGAATCCTTGCCATAGCTGACATTATTAGTAACGTTTATAACCAGTGTATGTTTTGATTTCTTACTCTTTTTCAAGCCTTTTTCCTTCAGTTATTTGTCTGTAAATATTTTTATTTTAACCTGTAAGTTGGTATTTACAGGTGCAGATGATAAAAAACCTGATAACTTTGCTCGAGGTATAAATTATGTTTTTACTCTTTCTCAGATGGCAATTTTAAAAGTTGGGATGATATTTTTTTTTTCCACGTCTGCCGTGTTTTATCAGATTGGGGAAGGATCTGCAGAAGGCAGCAAGAGGCCTGGTCCTGGAAATGTCTGAGGCACAGAAAACTGTGTTGATTTTCTTACTCAACACATCAATGATTTAAAAGCACATTGGGAGGGACAAGGACTGGTGACAAAAGTTCTGAAGAATTTCTGAGGTTAAACTTCTGAAAGTTTTTAATTTCACAAGAGTCTGTTCTTAGTTCTGGGCATGACAAACATCAATCATTGAAAATTAAATTTTGTGCTGATCATATCTACAGTTAAACACTCAGTGCTTGTCCTGGCTGGGGATTCTCCTGGGCTTTGGAACATGAAACCAAATAGAAGAAAAATTATGTAGTAAAAAATGAAAGATCTATACCAAAGGGTTATGAGGTTCTAATCTCTGGTTTATTGCTGGAAGTAGTGCAAAATGACAATTTCCAGCCTAATTTTGTAAGGTAGGAGCTATTTTGCAAAGTAATGGTGTCTTTGTAAGCAAATATTATATTGCAAACAGGGAGATGGTTGGTATATTTTGTAGCTAAATTGTGATCTTTGCAAAACCTGAAATTGAGTTTCTATACGTATTTTGACAGTTTATATCTTTCATTTTAGTAACCAAATGAAATATTTTGTGAACCAGATTTTCAAGGATATATTTTTATGGATAGTACAAAGTCAAATGAGATCCTCTTTGGTGTAGGAGATACTTGAATTAATTTTGTATGTCTGTAGGCAACTTGCAGAAAAAAATGGATCCTAAAGAGTATTGGGGGGAAAAAAGAGAAAAAAAAAAGAAACTAGGGCTTTTAACTCCCCAGAGCTGACAATATCTACACATTAGATCTCATTGTGTCAGAGAGTCCAGTTTGTACAATTTTCATTCGTTTCAGGTAAAACCCAAAAGTTTGACATGATCAGGACTCCTTTACCTGGGGAATCTCCATCCTTGGAGATGCCCAGAGCTGTCTGGCTGTGGGCCTGGTGGGCAGGACACGGTACTGGTGAGGACACGGTCCTGGGCAAGACGTGACCCTGGTGGTCAGGCCGTGCTCTTGGGCAGGTGCTGTAGGTGACTGCAGTGCTCCTTGCATGGGTAATAAACCATTTTCCATAGCTGGGATTGAATCCTGCTTCCAGTTTGTCAGCAGGAATTACACTATGGACTGTGCTGTTCCAAGGTGTTCGAGCTCCGTGTGTGTCGTGCTGGCTCAGGTCTGGATGGAATTCCAAGCTGTGCTCCCTCCCCTGGCTGTGTAATGCTTATCCCATGGTCACTCAGTATTTTTCATTTTACGCCTTTGGGAATGAAAGGACTTGTAGCAAGCAGAGAGCTCTTTGCCATGAGGAATCTGCATTCCACAATCTCCTGGTTAGTGGGCTAGAAAAGGATTTTTTTTTTTCCCTGAGTTCCTAAGTCTCTGATTGTTGTGGGCACCAGTCCCAATGCATTTCCTTTAGGCCAGGCTGGGGTGTGACTCCTGGTTGCCATCACGTCAGAAAAAAGCTTTGTGACCCATCAGAAACAAGGCTGGGAAAGTCCTAAACTGAGGGAGCTGCTCTTGGAGAGCTGTCAGTGTTTCCTGTTTCTTTGGTGGAATTTCAGGGAAATTCTGGAATGTGCCTGGAACGTGCACCTCAGAGAATTGGACTTTTCCTCAGCTGTGTGTAACCTGGCATGTGGGAGAGGCTTTGACCTACAGTTCTGAACTGCTTTGGGAACTCTGTGCTAGCTGATCCTCACTGTGTTCTCTCTTTTTTTTCTTTTGTAATATGGATCAATAATAAACAAAAACTATCAAATGTTAAGACTGTAAAAACCTGGTGGCCAATTCTTCTTGTATCCAGCAAAGGGAAGCACCTGTCCTGCCAGACACCAGGAGTCAATTTTTATACTCTTAAAATAGTGTGTTGGAAAGAACAGCTGACTTTTCATCATGGGAATATTAAACAGTAACACAAGTTCGCTCTTTTAAGCACTGGTCATGAAGTTCTTAGTTTGGATTTCCTTTAAAATCTCGATTTTAAAGAGTAAAATCTCATTCCTGAGGGTAAGAGATGAAGCAGCTGATGCTGTTCTGCTGGTTGGTTCCAAACAGTCCGTGCTTTCCGTGAATTGTAAATATTTGTTGAAACAATTAATGGTTGCAAATTTTGATCTTGGTAAATAAAAGTCGCTAAAATATTATAATTCTGATGGTCCCTGTTTATTTCTAATGAAGTTAGAGCTGCAGTGGTGGTGACCAGGTGTGAATACCTGTGTGGGATCAGGTCATATGACAGCCAGAATAAATAATAATCAGTTTTAGTGGATGAAATGGCACTTGCATACACTTGCCAGTGCTAAAAATCATGATTGCAGAACAGCTTTTACCTTCCTGCAGGGTTTTTTTACCTTCTTAGTTTTCAATAAGCTGAGCCACAGTTAAAGTTTGGTTAATTAAATAGTTAATTAAAACCTTCGTGTGCTCTGCTGGTTTTTACCCAGCAGAGGGAGCATCTGCCATCCCCAAACCCTGGTGGCATCACCGAGTGTATTTAACCTGATGGCTGGAAAAGCACAGAAACAGGGTGGGAAGAGAACGTTTCCAGTTGATAACATTTCTATATTCAATTTTCCTTATTAGTGCCGAGGCTCTTACTGTTTCCTCTCCTGTCAGTGTGGATATCAGAGCCAGGAAACACATAACACAACGGCAAACATGACTCCTCAAAAGTAAGTGCACATCCTTTGGCTCTCGGATTTATTGTGAGTCAGGAGGGAGCTGCTTTTTTCCAAGCTTTTTCCAGGCAGGACAGACTCCCACAAAGACGACACCTCTACAAAGCCTGCGCCAGCACCGCGTGTACCAGAGTCAGGAGGATGGTGAGTGTGGTGCTCACGGCGTTCCGACTCTTGTTAGTCAACAGGAGTTTTGCTTTTATCCATTTTCTGTACTGAGACAGCCTCACGTAGATCCCGGGGTATTTGGGGCGGCCGCAGCCCACCCCAAAGCTGGCGATCCCAATGAGGTAGTACTTGTCAGCGTCAGGGTGGTAACACACCAAGGGGCCCCCGCTGTCGCCCTACAAATGAATACCACAAAAACCAGCAGCGTGTCAGGGGTTCCTTCCAGGAAACAATTCAGGCAGTAATCAGGCTATTTTTTTAGATTTATTTTAAGCAGCACAGTTACAATGACAGTAACGTGTGGGCAGTAGCACGTGGAGAACTCAAATCTGGTGTTGCTGAAAAGACACAAAATCAGCATCCCTGAGGTTGGGAAGGCCCTTCAAGACTATCAAGTCCAGCTTCTACCTGATCCCCATCTTGTCATCCAGAATGCTGAGTGTCACATCCAATAGTTCTTGGTCACCTCCAGGGATGGGGACTCCAGGGGAGCTCCCTGGGCAGCACCTTGCAGTGTCTGACCACCCTTTCCATGGAGAAATTCCTCCTGATTCTGGTCAAGACACTGCACTGACCAGAGCCCCAGGCCTGCACTGCTTCAGTTATCTTTTAACTCAGGTTCTGTTGTTTTCTCTCTGCATCTTTTCATGCCTAAACCTAAACCTTCACTCCTCACTTAACTGGGGAATTTGTCCACATGATGTGGAAGCTGTGAGAGACACAGTAAGGAACAGACATCCTGTGTCTTGGCCGTGTCACCTGCTCAGAGAAAACTGCTGAGAGAAGCAGGAAGTGTATCAGACAAAGCACTTAGGAATACATTATGGGGTTTAATTAGAAATGTCTCCATGTCCCAGCTGGTGCTGGAGCTTCTGCCAGTGCTTTGGACCTGAGAACTGGCTCTTCCGAGAAGGAGGTGGTGATTGCTCAGAATTTAAACAAAAATCATGCCACATCCCTGAGCCACTTCCTAAAACCCTATCCCTGAACCACATCCCTGAGCCTTGTCTGTGTCCAGTGCTGCTCTCCAGCGTAAGAACAGGTGAGACACACACACTGCATGCTACAGTGTCCAATGTTTTGTCTCCTGTATCATTTACTGACACCTTTGTGGCAGAAATACATTGCATTCTTTACCCTTCCTCTTTGTTCACCTACTCCTGTCCTCTTCCCAATATCACCAAACTCTTTGTGTACGTTTTTGCTTCGCAATCACCGTCCCACCCTTTCACGATGCTTCCTTTGCATTTGACCTGTTTTCCAGCTAGTGTTTCTGCCACTTTAATTAATTATGCTACAAATCACGATGCTGCTGAGCCTCTTGGGAGTTCCACCGAGGCAGGGGGGGCAGCACCTCCCTTCTCACCTGGCAGGTGTCGGTGCCTCCGGCCCAGGCGCCAGCGCAGAGCGCTTTGCTGTTCATGAGCCCCGCGTACCCTTCGGAGCTGTTGCACAGGCTGGGAGGGAGGATTCCCACATGGGCTTGTTTTAGCACAGGTGAGGTTTTACCTGGAATGGAGACAGAATTTAGAAAGGTGAAATGTGCTGGGGTGTGTAGCTCTTTTACTGTGGGGATTTTCTTCATTTCACCAGCCTAGGTGTGTTCCTGGACGTGTTTAGACATGGGTATGACACAGACCCTGCCTGTTCCCAATGGATTGGAAGTGGAGTGGGTTAAAGGTCTGAAGACGTGGGTTTGATGTAGGTTTTGCAATTCTTCCTCAGAAGAAGCACCAATGATAATACACCTGCCTTGCTCAGAATGTCAGAGGTGACATCAAGCAGGCTCATACAATCCCAGCTGACCCCAAAACTCCCACACACGACACCAACTGGCATTGAATTTGTGCCCAGTGGGAGTAAAGGGAGAATTGGAGGGGGTGTAGTCATTCATAAATCCCGTGGGAACCCCTCAGTTCACAACATGTGGCATCAGAATTGTTGCTTTTCAATAAAAATAACTGTTTACAGCAGCCCACGCTGACCTGCACCACAAATCTGAAATCAGCTGAGTTTATTTTCCTTTTTTTTCATGTTAAACTGGGAAGAAAGGCTGGGAAATGTATTCCTGTGGTTACAGCTGCTTGTGATGGAAAACCCCTGAAAGCAGATCCTCACTGCAGAGCTTTTAAATGACGTTGTGTGAGGAGACCATAACCTCAGCAAACCCAGTTAGAATCACAGAACGGTTTGGGTTGGGAGGAACTTTAAAGATCACCCAGTTCCAACCCCCTGCCACGGGCAGGTACACCTTCTACTATCCCAGGTTACTCCAAGCCCTGTCCAGCCTGACCCTGGACACTTCCAGGGATGGGGCAACCACAGCTGCACTGGGTAATCTGTGCCACCCTCCCAGGGAGGAATTTCATGCCAATATCTAATCCGAACACGTCCTCTTTCAGTTTGATGCCATTCCCCCTTGAAAGATCAGGAAAGGCAGGGTGAGTTTATAAACCTGGGGAGCTGGAGTGGGTGTTAGCCCGTGGTGTGTGGGTGAGGATGTGCCCAGAGCCCGTTACCCTTCTCGGCCGTGCGTCCCCAGCCGCTGATGTAGCAGTCGGAGCTGTTCTCCAGGGGCTGCAGCAGGGCAGCGGGGGGCAGGCACATGGGCTGGATGTAGAGGCTGTACCGCACCGCCGACTTCAGCTCGAACACCGCCACGTCGTTCTCAAAGGTTTCCCTCCTGAACTGCGAGTGCACGATGATCCTCCTGATCCTCCTCCTCGCTGTGTGGGGGCCGTGCTTTTGAAGGTTGTGCACGCCCAGAACGGCTCGCCAGGAACACGGATCCCTACGAGAGAATTCTCGTGGTTTTTACGTTGGTTTAACCGTTTGTTTTCATGGAATCATGGAATCCAGGAATGGGTTGGATTGGAGGCACCTTAAAGCTCATCTCATCCCACCCCTGCTATGGACAGGGGCACCTTCCATTATCCCAGGGTGCTCCGAGCCCTGTCCAACCTGGCCTTGGGCACTGCCAGGGATCCAGGGGCACCCACAGCTTCTCTGGGCACCCTGTGCCAGGGCCTGCCCACCCTCACAGGGAGAATTTTCTTCCCTATGTCCCATCTATCCCTGTCCTCTTTTGCTTATGCACCTTGAGGAATATACATTGAATATTCCATAGTAAATATTTCCTGCAACAAATTTACCTCGTTACCATTCTGCCCATGTGAACACTGCCTGTTGGTGGTTATGGCTGTTAAGGAAAATTCAGATGAAGGATTTAAGGTGACACCCAGATTTTGCCTCCCACCCCATCTCGGCAGAGGCCATCAGGAGATAACAGTGTGAAAAAGCTGAAAGCATGGTTTTATTTTGGATAAAGGAAGGAGGATCATCCCCCACAATGCTCATAAAGACTCTACTTGTACCTAGACCTAGGAAATCCATTATCTAGAAGTAAAATAATGGCTATCAAGTTAATATTAAATTTAGAAATAGGGGTAGAGTAATTCAGACCTAATTTCTAGTCAAGTATGATGAAAAAAAATCTTTATTGAGTTTTGAATTTGGCCTGGGATGAGCTATAAAATTAAAACGGACCTCCAAAATTGAGATAAAATGGTAATTTAAGGAGGCATTATATTGCAAATAAATGTTCGTTAAATGCAAACAAGGCGCTAGTGTAACAAAGTCCTGATAAAGGATAAAACTTCAAAGCTGGAAGATTTTATAGTTCACTTTCCCCCAGGTCATGGTTGAGTCAACACAGTCGATGTTGACTGATGCAGATTGTGCAATTGTGGTAAAGGCTGGAAAAGAGACCAGTGCTGGGAGCTGAAATGCTCCAGAGTTGCTGTAAGTGCAGTTAAATTCTGTTCTGAGAAGTTATTACCACATTGTCAAAAAAAACCCCCACCTTTAAGTGCCAAATTGATGGTTCTGATCAGCAAGAAAAAAGGAAATCGTGTTAAAACTAATGAATTGGAGTGTTTGTAATCTAAATATCACAGCATTTTGTGGTGAGTTTTAGTGGTTAAGAAAGCTGCATTAACCAGAAAAATCAGAGCCCTGTGGAACAAAGCATCCCAAACTACTTTGTGGGGGCTGGGCTGGGGAAGGGAGCAGAAAACCTGGCACGGGAGAAGGTCCTCCTGCTCCAGCTGCTGTTCCACAGGGAGCAGCTCCTTCCCCAGCCATGATCCCAGCACTAGGCTGGGGTGAATAGTCCAGAGCTGGAAAAGCCCAGAGTCAGGGCTTGGATGAGAAGATCTCATCCAGTATCTCATTGTGTGATTGTATAAATCAAAACCAAACAGTCCTTTCATAGAAACAACACAGGTAATTCTGACCCGGGCCAGAAGGGCACAGCCAAGATTTTTTGGTGTTGACTTAAGATTCTTGACTGATTATTGCAGATGTTGGCTGCCAGGAGTTGGTGGAGCCCCCATCCCTTGAGGTGTCCAGGGAATGACTGGATGTGACACTCAGTGCTCTGATCTTGGGGACAAGATGGGGATGAGGCAGAGTTTGGACTTGATGCTCTTGGAGATCTTTCCAATCAGACCTCTGCTCCAGCTCTGGATATGCTCCAGCCCCTCAACATCTTCCTTGCTGTGAGGGCCCAGAACTGGGCACAGTCCTGGAGTGGCCTC
>VZSR01003120.1:63714-74743 GCA_013398615.1 Brachypodius melanocephalos | reverse complement strand
GGGGGGGGGATGGTGAGGGCAGATTTGGTTTATATTATTTTTTCCCCTTCCTGCTGAGAGGGAATTGCACATTCACGAGGTTTTTCTATTAAAAAATCTGGGTGTCTTCCTCCCCTCCCCCTGCGTTCTGGTGCAAACTGATGCCCAGCTGATGTGGGGGTGGGGACACCGGGAGATGCTCCACGGCAGCGGCTGCGGATGATCCGGGGTGAAGCCGGAAAGTCTGGGAAGGGGGAGCGTGTGCAAGGGGCAGCAGCCGGATCCGGACCCTCGGGCCCTGAGCTGAATTTTGGAGGGTGATGCCAGGTGTGGCAGGATCGTTCTCGTCCCCTCCGTGCCGTGTCGCAGCGGGAGCCCCCCGAGGGGCCGCGCAGGTGGGGAGGGTTTGGAGGCTCCGGTTGTGTTTGTGCCGTGTGTGGATGGATAACCCGGCCCTGGAACACTGCAGCATTCCACCCGCACCGGCTGCCGTGACCGGGACGTCCTCTTGTCACACCGGGATGCTTTAATTGTGAGCAACGGGGTGGGGGGCGCGGGGTCCCTGTCCCTCTCCTGCCGGTGTCTTTAGAGGCTGAAAGGAAGGAAAGTGTGACCGTGCTGCCTTTCCTGGGCTCTCCTGGTTTGGAGGGATGGAGGTGATGGAGGTTCTGGGATGCTCTGGGGTGTGTTCTGCCCTGGAGCACAAGGTGTGGGCGAGGCTGGAGGGGCCCATGGGACACTCCCTGTGCCCGCTGCTGTCCCCTCGGGCCCGTCACTGCCATTCTTCAGGGGCGGGTGCTGTCACACAAAGTTGGTGAAGCTGTTTAGGGTCTCTAACCATCCCTAGGTTTGGGCAGTTGGTGCCTTTAGGAGCCCCTGCACTATGTTAGAACCCTTTCCTGATGGGTCCCCCACAGCTCCAGTGCTCGGGTTTTCCATCCTTTGTGTGTTTAGAAAGTCCCTGTTCTTCCCTTTGGTGTTTTATATAAAACTAACAACGTGACCAAAGGGGTTTTTGGATCATTTTAACGCCTTTGGGTGCTTCTGCAGTGTTGTTCACTCAGGGTGGAGGGCCCGGACCCATCACAGATAATTTAAACAGTTATATAAGCTTGTATGTATGGCTTCGATGTAGATCATGGTATAGATACTGTCCTGCTCAGTGGAACAAGTATAATCCTGGGGCTGTTTGGTGGGAGGAGGTTTCTAACGGGCAGGAGGGCGAGCGATCACGTGCCTCAGGAAATGGAGCATGGCCATGCCTTCATCCTGTTAAATAAAGCAGAAACAAAGTCAGCATTGAATGGAAATGAAATAGCTTCAAAAATCACGGTTATCATCTTCCTCCTGTTCGCTGCCGTGTCTGTGCTTGGTGGTGGGGCTGCCCGAGTGCGTTTTTTGTTGAAATGACCCGATCTGGGTTTCCATCTCGATGGAGAGTTGCTGTTTCTCGGTGGCTGAGTGGAGCTGGGGGCCGTGTGGCTCCGTGGGCTCCTGCTGTCCCACGGTGGCTCCTCGGGATCGATCGCCTTCCCCCGAAGCGGCTGCAGCTCCATTGACATCCACAGATGCACTGGGATCAATAATTTATTGTTGAGTTCAGAGCAATGGGCTGGGTTAGAGCAGGAGCACTAAAGCAGCAAAACGAGTTGGGAGCAAGCACAGGGGGAATGATTTCAGGAAGCACAGAGAGGAGGTGTGTGGTGGTGATGGTGGGGTGGAGAGCTGGTCATTGTGGGACCCTCGACTGGAATCTGGTGGGGTTCAGGAATGCTTGGATTGCCCCTCTTGTGCTCCATTATCCTGGTTCTGTGCAGAGATGGAGAATACAAGGAGGGAAGAAGTGTCTTCCTGCTGCAGGAGTGTGTTACAGAACATCCCTGGCATTAGCTCAGCTTCCAGTCTGGCTTTTAACACTTCACATTTTCTTCTGCCTTAGGCAAAACTCTCCTTTTCAGGAGGGGTTTCCTCACAGAAAGAGTGGTCAGGCATTGGAAGGAGCTGTCCAGAGGCTGGTGGAGTCCTGGAGGTGTCCAGAGAATGACTGGAGGTGGCACTCAGTGCTCTGGGCTGGGTGATGAGGTGGGGATCGGTCACAGGTTGGACTTGATGAACTTGGAGAGCTTTTCCAACCTCACTGATTCTGGGATTCTGCCTTGAGATGCTGTTCCAAATTTAAAGCAACTTTTGCCTTCCCTTCCCTCAGCCTTTCCTTATAACTGTTATTCCTGCTGGAGAGTTTGAGGAGTTTATAATGAAATCTGCTGAGAGGTGATTTGGGGAGGAACATTTGTTGGATGCTGCATGACACTATTGAATTGTCCAGGCAGTGGTCTTAAAGTTCCAGGAATAATGATACAGCTGGTCTTAAAGTTGTGGAAATAAACCCTCCATTGCTGGGGAAGGGGGCAGTGAGTTGTGGAGAGTGAGAAAAGGGGGGATTTTCTCCAGGCTGAGCCTCCTTAGCTGCTCCTCAGTGTGAAATCTCTGTCAGCCAGGTGGGAAGATGCTCTGGAAACGCGAGGTTGGGTGACAAATGTGGCCATTCCAGTGGTGTTTCCAGTGGGAGAGGAACCTCTTCTTGTCTGTTGGGTGAACTCAGTCGCAGGATGGTGATGTCAAGACATCCAGGAATTCCTGGCATTAGCAGAGGGAGATCTTTGTCTGCTCAGATGCTCAGGGGGTGATTAGGAGGGAAGAAAAGTGTCACTCCACAGGGAAACGTGGATTTTGTTCCAGCACGTGTCAGAAATTTTTAACAGAGCACTAGGAGGGGGTTGTTTATTCTCCCCCCTTCCATATTTGTCCCCTCTGTACTCAAACCATCCGAGTGCTCCACAGCAAGAAATCAATCCCCCCAAAATTACAGTGTGAAATAACCATTCCCTGACTCCTGTTTTATGGGTCATGGATGGGCTGAATGAACCGAACGAGGAATTAAATTTGGGTTAGCGGCTGAACCCTTGCACAAAAGCTGTTTTGAACAGGTCTTTGTTCAGAAGTTGGAATTTGAGAGGGGGAAGTTGAAGCACTTGAGGTTGTTTAGTTTGTGAACCTCCAAGTTCTGTGTGAGTTTGGAGATAAATAGGGAACTGGGGATTAATTAATTAACTGGGGTTAACTAGTTCTGATTCTTGTAACTCACTGAGGGATGGTACTGAAGCCACACAGCCCCTGGGAGGGAGTGAGGACCCTGCAGGAATCAGTCTTCAGTTGGTCTTCATTGAAGTGTTGTTAAATAATAATTTTTTCTGTGTGGCCAGGCTGGACAGGGCTTGGAGCACCCTGGGGTGGCAGAAGGTGCCCCTGCCCATGGCAGGAGGTGGAACAGAATGAGCTTTAAGGTCCTTTCAAACCCAAACCATTCCAATTTTGATGATTCTAGTATTTTTCTGTTGCAGTTGGTTGCTTCTTCTCTTTCCTCTGTACGTTTCTGTTCATTTTATTTTTTCCTGTAGGGATGTGTCTGTCCAAGTTCAGCTCTTGCATGGCCATGAGCACTTCCCTGCCCTGTCCCAAATCTGCCCTCGACCTCCCAAGATCCTGGGAACTTCCACAAGGTTTTACACAGGGTGGGGAAACACCCAGCACCACCAATAAATGCTGCTTGGGTGTGGAAATATTTCCTTTTTCTTCCACTTTATAACATCAAAATACCATTTCACTGCTGCTGGTCACAACACCGATCCTTTTCCTTGATAAAATTGGCCTGCTCTAGACACAGGTGGGGATTCCAGCCGTGGATTTCCCCATGGATGGATATTTTGGGGTTGATTGATGTTTTTTAGGCTCTCCTGCAGCAGGATTTCAGGGTGCTGTTCACCTCTGTATATTTTCCTTTCCTTTCCTTCCACGTGTGTCCGTGTGGGTTATATAAAAATTCACACAGAAGATCTTTCTCTCTCTCTCTGAGACACACCGTGAATGGCTGACTCGTGGTAATTAATAAAGGAAGAAGTGTATTAAAGCACGGAAATTGCCTCAAAAGTGTTTTTTTAATTTATTTTGACGATCGGCTTGAATAATTTATTGGAATATTTCATAATGTACCAGTAAATGGACTGCTGGGAACACTTAGAAAAAAAATAATTAAGTCTTAGCAACTCAGTGCAGCAGTTTCTGGTGGGAAAAATCTTTGGCTTTTGAGCGATGTGTGTGTTGTGTGCACCCAAATCCAAACTCCCGGGGTGAATTCCTGTCATTCCCAGTGCCAGGTATCCATGCATCCCTAACCCTGTCACCCTCTCCTGCAGCTCACCTGGATGCTGAGTTTTTGGGGTTTTGCTGCTCTTGGATAACCCACACCCTCTCTTCCCTAACTCACCTGGAGCCCGTGTCAACGATTTTCAGAACCTTTCTCTTGTTACAAGGTGAAAAACCCGATGTGGGAAGGGCTGAAATAAATCCGTGTCAATCCCAGCAGGACCATTCCTGGCTGGAAAATAACATTTGTGAGGATTTTAGCTTCCAGAAGCTTTGCCAGGTGGTGCCAGACCAGCTGTGGAAGTTCTTGATGAGGATGAGGTGGAGCCACAATGTGGGATAATTTATTGGGGAATTGAAGTCAGGACAGGCAAGAACATCCCAAAGAGTGAGACCCTCAGGTCCCACTCAGAACACAAGAAACAGCCCTGTAAGTCATTCCAAAATGCCCCAAAATGTGGAGAAACTGCTGCCATGTGCAGCTGTGAACCAAATTTGGGAAGTGGTGTTGGTTTGTTGGGTTTGGTTATATTTTTTTTTTCCCTTTAAGTGGCCAGTCAGCTGAGTCGGTGCCTCCAGTTGTGGGTTGTGTAATTTTGCACGAATTCCTTCGTGCCTTCGTTTTTTCTCCCTTTTTTTTTTTTTTATGCTGTGTCCCTGAGCTACTTTGGTTTCTAAATTCAGGCCTTACATATTTATCTGTGCCATTCAATTAGACCACATCCCCAATGCTGCTCTATAGTTTCACAGTATGTGGGAAATTTGGTAATTAAATGCATGCAAATGCTGCAAGAATAGAATAAATTAATTTTCCTTAATATCAGCAGGCTGTTTGGTGATATCTCAGTGATAATGTGACCAAGGTGCTGGTTCTTCTCTCCCCTTCTTGCCACCTTTTTTGGAGTCTTTACTATTATTACTCTGGAAATACCCAGTCAGGTTTAGAGGAGGAGAATCCTGGCCCTGCTGCGCTCTGGAATTACATAAAGAGGGAGATCTGTGCTCCAGGGGTTTTTTTGGGGATCTCCAAATAAAACCTGAGCTGGAAACAGCACTGGTGTGTGGTGCAGCTTCAGGTTTCTGCGTGGATGGGAGGGTGTAAAAGGTTGTGTCACAGCAGTTGTAAGGGATAACCTGAGATCCCTCCAGGATATCTGGGGTGTTCCAGCTTTGGAAATGCTGGGATCCCCAGGTATTTATTGGGTGTTTCTTCCTGAAGCTCCCTGCTCTCCAGAGTTGTGGTTCTGTATTTTGGGGCTTCCCTGAGCTCCTCCCACGTGAGCACAGCACAATCCTCATGGCCTGGGCAGGCTCTGGGTGCTTGGCCTGGTGCTGAAACAGCAGAATTTTACCAGTTCAGCCCCGTGTCACAATTTCCAAGGAATCTGAAAGTCGTTCTTTTCTCCGTGGCTTTAATATTTATTTGGGTGCTGCGTTCGTGTCAGCTTAAAAGCTCTGACCTTCCTGGTTATCATTTTTCTTTCTTGAGGGACCTTATCTCAGGCACCTTTGGGATTTGTCCTGTGGGGTTTTTGTGCCTTTCCTCTCGGATTTGGCGTTCGGGTCGTGCCGGGGCTGGGTTCTCTTCCAGCCTGCAGCACTGCAGTGCTGTTGCATCAGTGCAGGCTTTTCTGTCATCCCTCTCCTCCCTGACGAGGTCCCAGCAGCTCAGAAATGCAACGTATTCCTGCTGCTGCCGCTTCTGGAGCGAGGAGCTGGCACGAGGAGCGGAGCTGCGGAGCGGCTGTGGGCGGCTGCATTTGGGGAAAAGAGCTTCCCCCCGGCTCTGCTGCTGGTGGCAGTGGGTGTTGGAGCTCAAGGGGCTCCTGGAGGGATGGGGCAAACCCTGCCAGGGCAGGCTGGAGGCTCTGGGAGTTTGTCCTCACCTGTGCCCTGCACCCTCTCTCCCTTCTCTTTTCGTGGTGTGTCTGATGTCAGCAGTGCCCTGTGTCTAGCCCAAAATGATCAGAGGAATTGGACTTTCAGAAATTACCGTTCTGCTTGATGGGAGTGTTTTTTAAATGGTTTCATTTTGTTGGCCTCAGGTTAATATAACGCTGATAATTGATAGAATCGTGGGATGGTTTGGGTGGAAGGGACCTTAAAGACATCCAGTGCCACCCCTGCCATGGCCAGGGACACCTTCCACTGTCCCAGGCTGCTCCAAGCCCTGTCCAACCTGGCCTTGGGCACTGCCAGGGGTCCAGGGGCACCCACAGCTCCTCTGGGCACCCTGTGCCAGGGAGGAATTTCTTTATATAATCCTCTGTAAAATGAAAGGGTGAGATTTGCCTTGCTGTCACAGAGGTGTGATGTGCTCCGGGGCAGGTGAGGCAGGTGAGGACCTGACCCTGCCAAAAGAGCATCCAGAATTCTCCTTGGACACTTGCTCCGGTGGTGAGGTCATTAAGGGAACTCCTCTTAGCTGCAGTAACACCTGAGAGGGCACCGAGGAGCGTTTTTTGGGAGTGCTCAGCATACTCAGCCGTCATAAACCCAGCCCCAGGTTTCTCCTGTGTGTACCAGGGAGTGATTTGGTAAAAACCTCGTTAACAGAGTGAGGAATGTGCTGGTACCCAACCCCAGCAGGCCAAACGCCCGGTCCAGTGTTGGAATTCTGTCTAAAAATCAGTTTGGCTGAGAGCGGTGACTGCTCAAACCGCTTCTGCAGGAAAACATTGGCTTTGGGGATGAAGCTGCTCCCCAGAATGGTTTTTTTTTTTGTGTTGAGGAGGTCCCAAATCGTGGTGGCCACCGGTGGGGCTGGGGATGATCCTACAAACTGCTTCTTGCTCGTGCTGTAGAGGTGCCAGGCGGGCTCAGCCGTGTCCAGCCCTGGCGTGCACGAGCCTGGAGCTCATTTTGGGAACGACCCCATGGGGTTTGGGGAGCAGTGGCTCTCCCCACCGTGTGCTTTCTGACCTTTGTGTGCCTGCGTTTGCTCCCCCTCAGAGCTGACCTGCCCGGGCTGCAACATCTCTAAAGAAGCTGCTGCAGGATGAAAAGATGGCAGCGCGGCTGCTGGCACCCCCGGGCCCCGAGAGTTTTAAACCCTTCACTCCGGAGTCTCTGGCCAACATCGAGAAACACATCGCCGAGCTGAAGAAGAAGCAGCGCTCCAAGCAGGACAGCAGCCACCGGGATGACGACGAGGACAGCAAACCAAAACCAAACAGCGACCTTGAGGCGGGGAAGAATTTGCCTTTCATCTACGGGGACATCCCTAAAGGGCTGGTTGCTGTGCCGCTGGAGGACTTTGACCCTTATTATATGACCCAGAAAGTGAGTCTGCCACAAAGGAGTTGCTAAAACGCCTTTTTGGTTTTTCCCCCCCCCTTCAGAAATGACAGGTTTGGGTATGGTTTAAACAGAAGGGGCTCTTGGGTGGGGCTGGTTTGGTTGTTTTGCTTTCTGATGTATTATATCTGTGAGCTTTAGTAGAGATAATGTGGTCGGTGTTTAAGGATGGAGTAAGGAGAACAAGCTCTGGAAACTAAAAATCGTTCAAGCTGTGCTGATGCGCCAATTTTAACCATCAGGGCAACAAGAAGAATTTAACTGAGGGGTAACAATGAGGGTTTCAGTGTGTATTTCATCACTGACATGGAATTCAGGCTGGAGCTGATGGCGCTGGAGCACTGGGACACAGAATCACGGCAAAAACGGAGAATAATTAACTCGCCTCCATCTGGATTTTAGTTTGTCTGGAGCTGAGGCGGTGTGGCAGGAGGCATTCGTGGGTGCTGAGGTGTTTGGAGAGATGGTGTTGGGAGGGGAGCAGTTGGCAAACTCTGCTGGGGATGCAGGGAGGGACGCACTGGTGATGGCATGAGGAGCACGGTCACTGATTTTATTTTAGAAGGCTAAACCCGAGGTTCTTTAGTGTTGAATTCCATTGCTTGCTTTGATCCCAGTGGGATTGGGGCAGCTGGGGCTCAGCTGTGCCTCTGGAGGAGCTGCAGGTTGAGCTGTGTGGGTGACAGGAGCTGTGACGTGGCTGCTCGGAGCTGCAGGTGAAATCCCTGTCCTGGGGAACCGCTGCCCGATGAGTTTTTGGTTGGGACAGACATTTGTGCCCTGCTCAGAAGTGACTCTGTGACTGGCAGGGCGTTGTTCACACGAAACCAGCTGGATTTGGGGAGTGCTGAGTGTGGCTGACCCTTAATTACTGCCTTCACACTGATTAATTTAGTGGTTGCTCCTCGTGTGGACAGTGCTGGGTGCAGGTTCTGACTCAGAGCAGGGCTGTGAGATTTGGGGATGTGTGTGTGGCCTGGGCTGATGTGGTCCTTCAGGAGCTGCTGTGGGGAGAAGGCAGCTTCGTTACCCTCAGGGAACGCTTTTTAATTTATTCAACAAATATTTTCTCTTTATTAAACCGGTTTGGTTCTGGTGAGGGAATTACAGGATGGGTTGGGTTTGGAGGGTTTAAAGCTCATCCATTTCCACCCTCTGCCATGGGCAGGGACACCTTCCACTGTCCCAGGCTGCTCCAAACCCTGTCCATCCTGACCTTGGACACTCCCAGGGATCCAGGAGCACCCCCAGCTCCTCTGGGCACCTCTGAGAGCCTCCAAACCCTGTCCATCCTGACCTTGGACACTCCCAGGGGTCCAGGAGCACCCCCAGCTCCTCTGGGCACCTCTGAGAGCCTCCAAACCCTCACAAGAGAACTCCCAAGGTCTCTTCCCCCCTTGTCCCCACCACAGAGGTGTCTGTGATCCCACTGGGGGCCTTTTGGAGCCCCTTTGTGTGCTGTGGTGCTGTCACTGGGAGAACTGGGCTGACTGGTGGGGTTTTTATTCTAGCTCAGGTGGGTGGCAGTGCTGAAGGGGCAGAGCTCCGTGGTTCTCGACATCCCACCCCCAAAAGGAGGCCCAAAGAGGGAACCCCGTCACCCCTCCTGCCTCCTCCATCTCCATCTTCTCCTCCCAGCACAGGGTTATTAATAAACCTTTCATTTTTAGAGGGAGAAACGAGCTGCCTTCCCCTCTCTGAAGGCATCTGTCACATCTCTGGGAGCGCCCTGCCTTCCTGCTGGGATCCTTGGCAGGCTGGGATGCAGGGAAGGTTCTGGAAGGTGGGAGGCCAAGCTGACCTGGTGGGGCCCTCCCCAAAACCCTTCCTGGGTGCTCCTTTCTTCTTCCAGCGCTCAGTGACTTTCCACAAAGATTATTTTGGTTTTTTTTTTAAGGCCATTAAAAAAGGGGCCCTTTCTCTGAATCATCAGGAATCTGCTTGAATCACGGGAAGTTTTCCAAGATTTTTTTTTTTTTTGCCTTTTTTTTTTCCTTCCTTCCCCCCTTTCTCCAGCAAGCTTTGCATCACAGCTCTTTGCTTTTGCACGGGCACGAATCAGCTGGTTGCTTTTCCCTGCAGGAGGACACGGTGATCTTGGTTTGGCTGAGGAAACTGAAACTGCCTTTTAACAGAGCTGGAAACTGATATTTAAAGGAGAAAACAGTGTGACCTGTGGCACAGGGAGTCACAATTCCAGGCTCCAGCCGTGGTTTTGCTCTTTTCTCTGCTCGCTTTCATCCTTCAAAACGGAAATCACAGAATTCCAGAATCCTTGAAGTTGGGAAAGGGCCTCCAGGATGAAGTTCCACTTGTTCCCAGCTCTGGGACACATTCTCACCCCTCGGTGTCTCTTGAGGGGTAAGTCATGGCTCTGAGGAGAATCTGCAATCCCTTTGCTCACAGGTTGCAGCTTTGGGAGCTGCTTTAGCTCCTTTTTGTCTCTGGGTAAGGACCAGAAAGAAATTTTTTTTTTTTTCGTGTTTTACAACTTGTAATGGCCTTCCTGGCCTGAAGCACGGGGTAGGAGCAATAATTGCCCATTTTCATTATGGAAACCCCCAAATATTTCAATTTATGTTGAAAAAATAATCCAGAAGGCAGGTGCATGAACTTCCTTGCTCACATGTGCAAACAAAATCCAGGAAAACCCCCTGTGTGAGCAGCTCCATGACCTTAAATCCTGCAGTGTTTGTTAAGGAGGAGATCAGGGCTGTTTTCCTCTCTCATTCCCCACCGGGATTTCAATTTTGAATATTTTTCCATCTTTCACACCTTTCTTTCCTTCTGATCCATTTGTGGCCCAGCCCACCCCTCCTATTAAACAACTCCTCACCCTTTTCTTTCCCTCTGAACGTGATTTTTGCCGGGTTGTGGCCCTTTTCTTCCAGCACCTTCCGCTTCCCTGGGCATGAATTTCATCCGTGCCACGGAACGAGGTGAAGGTGCAAAGTTAGGAATGTCCCTGGATGTTCTGTGAGGCTGTAGCTCAGATTTCAGTGGGAAAAGGAAGACACACGTGAGGTCTGCGGTGGGGTGGGACATCTGAGGTCACCAGAGGAGCACCTGAGGATGTCTCTGGAGCCTTTGTGCCAAGGAGGTGACTTGCAGCTTTGTCCTGTCACGTGGCAGCTTTGGAAAGGGGCCCCGTGTGTCCCGAGTGTCACCTTGGCCCGGGAGGATCCCAGGGATGTCAGGGACCAGCTGCAGGAGGCACGGCTGGAACGTGCCTGTGCTGGTGACTCTGCAAGGTCACGGCACCGCTCCTGGGTTTGCATTTCAGTCAAGTCACCAAAACAGAGGAAAGAGTCGGGACCATCTCCAAAATCAGCTTTTTGTTCTTATTTCCACAGTCTCGTTGGCTTTTCCAGGTCTTGAGTGCTTTGATGGTGTTTTTTCTTCTGCTCTGACTCTCCTGTTGGCTTGGAAGGAGCAGGAGAAGTGAGTGTGGAAGGGAAGGAGTGAAGAGAGGAGGCTGGATTCCCTGGCAGTCCAGTCCCTCTCCAGGTGCTGGAGGGAAGGCAGAGGGTGATGGAGCTGTTGGCTGTGT
>VZSR01003120.1:37115-53602 GCA_013398615.1 Brachypodius melanocephalos | reverse complement strand
AAAATTCCCAGGAGCCTGCACCATTTACAGGCACTGCCTTTCTCACTGTAGATTTTGGGATTTTGGGGGATTTTCCCACCATAGAGCCATTCTAAGGTACTGTATTAATTGGGATTTTCAGTGTGTTCTCCCTCTGCAGGAGTGATTTCCAGTCTCCTTTCCTTCCCCACAGGCTTGAAGACCATCGTGGGTGCCCTGATCCAGTCCGTGAAGAAGCTGTCGGACGTGATGATCCTGACGGTTTTCTGTCTCAGTGTCTTCGCCCTCATCGGGCTCCAGCTGTTCATGGGCAATTTAAGGAACAAATGTGTGATTTGGCCAATTAATGTCAACGAGACTTTCCTGGATAATGGCTCCAGGGGCTTCGACTGGGAGGAATACACCAACAATATGTGTAGGTATTTCTGCAGTGAAAACCTCCTGACTTGGAGTTCCAGTGTGGCTCGTGCTGGGATGTGTCGGATTTTCCCAGCAAAAACCCCACGTGCAGAAATTTTTCAAGGTTTTTTTTTGTTTGTTTTTTTGTTTGGATCTGACCTTGTTGAGACGTTTCATCCTTTAGAAGGGTTTGGGTGTTCTCTTTTAGCTAGATAATTTGTCCAAATTATATTTTTACCGATAAATATCTCAGCAGTGGTTTTGGGGGGCTTTTGAGTGAACCTTTTATTAGTGTTATAATCTGTCAAATCCTCTAACTCCACATGGGTGTGAATGTAACCTCTTCTTTTTCATCTTCAGCAAATTTTTACATCATTCCTGGTGCCCCTGACCCTTTGCTCTGTGGTAACAGCTCAGATGCAGGGTGAGTGTTGATCTTCATGAACAATCAGCCATCACTGATGTTGCCTAAAGCCGGAATATATTTGGGATTATTCCCTGTTGATTCTGGTGTTACTCCACCAGGCTTCAAATTTCTTGATCTAATTCTGAATCCGTTGCTGATGCGATGGAAGGGACATTTTCTGGCTACCAATAATTGTTATTTCCCTCTGAATCCAATCTTGAGGATCAGCAGAGAAGGGTGGCTGGAGGCTCAGAAATGGGAATTTGCTTTGAGGGAACAGCTGCTCCTTGCAGCACCTGCTTTCTGTAGGATATCAGGGCTTTCCTGAAATCTCAGCCTCCTCTTCTGCCGTCCTTGGTTTGTTGGGAGGGTGGTGACAGTGACCACGGCCAGCCTGACCTGGCTCTTGTCCCTCCCCAGCCAATGTCCGGAGGGATACACGTGCATGAAGGCAGGACGGAACCCCAACTACGGCTACACCAGCTTCGACACCTTCAGCTGGGCTTTTCTGGCTTTATTTCGCCTTATGACTCAGGACTTCTGGGAAAACTTGTACCAATTAGTGAGTAAACGCTTCCCTTCGGTGTCGAGAGTGGTGAGAGTTTGGGGATAAAGCAGGGAAAGGGGAAATGTGAGAAGCTTTGTTTTATTCCTCCTCTCGAAAAGAGGGAGTGCGAGTAAAGCTTCACAGTGGAGGTTTTTGGGAGGTGGGGAAGGGGACATTACCTGTCAGCAGGTGTTGAACTTGAAGTCCAGAAGGGATCCAGCTGAGCTGTGAATTAATTCAGGAGGAGCCTTAGCCCTGGCTGCAGGAGGCTGTGAGCATTCAGCTCTGCTCACGGAGCCCTTGGGAGGGCAGGGAGTTTTCTGGTGACCCGAGGGTGCTTTGGGGACCTTGCTGAAGCAGCTTTTGCCTGCTTTGGTTTGTTTTGAGGCAGTCCGAGCGTTGGGTTTCACCCTGAATCCTTTTCAGTTCGGATGGGTTGGGTGTTCCCTTAAGGGAGGAAGGTGGATGTCACCTTTTGTGCTGCCGGCTGAGGAGTGTGCAGTCTGCAGGGGAAACGCTGAGCTCTGGAATATTCAGCACTGCTGGAATTCCTTAGAAACATTCAGCTCAAGAAACGTGGGGTCACCCTGAAGCTGCTTCCCTTCCCCTTTTCTAATCCCTCTGCTGTTCTTTCCCTCTCCCAGACTTTACGAGCGGCAGGAAAAACCTACATGATCTTCTTTGTGCTGGTGATCTTCGTGGGGTCCTTCTACCTGGTCAATCTGATTTTGGCTGTGGTGGCCATGGCCTACGAGGAGCAGAACCAGGCGACGCTGGAGGAGGCAGAGCAGAAGGAGGCAGAGTTCAAGGCCATGTTGGAACAATTGAAAAAGCAACAGGAAGAAGCACAGGTGAGGAAAAAAAAAAAAAAAGAAATTCCTGGCTGTGAGGGTGGTGAGACTCTGGTCCAGGTTGCCAGAGAAGCTGATTTCACCACTTGCACAAGTAGACCATGAAAATTTCCAACAAAATCTGGCTGCGAATTTCTTCCAAGGAGAGAATAAACACCTCAGTCCTGCCCCGAAATCTTTTACTCAGGTGCATTAAGCCAAACCCTTTCTTAAAGCAGAAAACGGAAGAAACTCCGTTAAACTAATGGAAATTAATTGTGGAAAGATGAGATTTATTGTTCCTTCCCCTGCCTGCACCCTCAGGCTGCTGCCATGGTCACCTCGGCAGGGACGGTGTCTGAAGATGCTGTGGAAGATGATGGTGGCGGGAGGATGTCTCGGAGCTCCTCGGAGATTTCCAAGCTCAGCTCCAAGAGTGCCAAGGAGCGTCGGAACAGGAGGAAAAAGCGGAAGGACAAGGAGCTGTCGGAGGGAGATGAGAAGTGTGACAATGAGAAGGTGTTCAAGTCGGAATCCGAGGATGGCATGAGGAGGAAAGCCTTCAGGCTGCCGGATAACAGGCTGGGAAGGAAATTTTCCATCATGAACCAGGTGGGTTTCTGTTCCCTCACTAATGTTTGTGGTTGCTTGAGGTCAGGGTGATCTTCTTTCGATTCCTGTGGGCACCTCAAGGGTCCTGGCAGCTGTCCTGAACTCTGTTGGGTCAGGAGAACACTTAAGGCCCAAGTTTCTGACTCTCACACACGCTTCCCCTGGCAGGGATTGTTCCTGAGGAATCCAACCAGGTAACTCCCCCACAGGGACAGCTCAAGCAGCCAGGGGTGAGCAGCCAAGGGAGAGCTCTGTGCAGGCCTGGAGAGGGAGGGAAGCAGATGGAGAGACGCCTGGAGAGTGCCAGGACAAGGGGGAATGGCTTCCCAATGCAGAGAGCAGGGATACTGGGAAGAAATTCCTCCTTGTGAGGGTGGGGAGGCCCAGAGAAGCTGCGGCTGCTCCGTTCCTGGAAGCGCCCAAGGCTTGGAGCAGCTCGAGGCAGCGGTTCCCTGCAGCAAGGACAGGGAGTGGAACTGTACAATCCTCAGGGTCCCTCCTAAACCAAACCCATCCCGCGAATTGTAGGAACCCACCCCAAAAGCAGCGCTGGGTGGGTTTTTAGCAGCCCATCCTCCTGACTCCATCCTCCCCCTTGTCCCCCAGTCTCTCCTCAGCATCCCGGGCTCCCCTTTCCTCTCCCGCCACAACAGCAAGAGCAGCATCTTCAGCTACAAGGGGCGCTTCCGCGAGCCGGCCTCGGAGAACGAGTTCGCCGACGACGAGCACAGCACGGTGGAGGAGAGCGAGGGCAGGAGGGACTCGCTCTTCATCCCCATCCGCGGCCGCGACCGGCGCAGCAGCTACAGCGGCTACAGCGGCTACAGCGTGGGCAGCCGCTCCTCGCGCATCTTCCCCACCCTGCGCCGCAGCGTCAAGAGGAACAGCACCGTGGATTGCAACGGCGTCGTCTCCCTCATCGGCGGGCCCCCCTCCAGCATGCCCGGCGGACGCATCCTGCCCGAGGTGGGTGATGAGGGGGCAGAGAGGGGCTTTTCTTCGTCATCTTGCTCTTCCTCCTTGTTTCCGAGCGGAGCGGGGTGGCGGCAGGATGGGTCGGTCTGTGGGACCGCTGGTGATGGTGTCTGTGCTGGTAGACAGCCCAGGCTTCGGTGCCCGTTCCCTTCCTGCCCAAATTCAACAACCATAAACAGCCCAGGCTTTGGTGCCCATTTCCTTCCTGTCCAAACTCAACAACCCAAACTTCCAGTGCCCATTTCCTTCCTTCCCAAATTCAACAATGACAAACAGCCCAGGCTTTGGTGCCCATTTCCTTCCTGCCCAAACTCAACAACCCAAACTTGCAGTGTCCTTTTCCTTCTTTCCCAAACTCAACAGCCCAGGCTTCAGTGCCTGTCTCCTTCCTTCCCAAACTCCACAATAAACACCCCAAGTTTCCACTGCCACATTTCCTTCCTGCCCAAACTCAACAGTGTTAAACAGCCCAGGCTTCGGTGCCCGTTTCCTTCCTGCCCAAACTCAACAACCCCAGGCTTCCAGTGCCCCATTTCCTTTCTTATCAACCTCAACAACCCAAATTTCCAGTGCCCATTTCCTTCCTTCACAAACTCAACACCCCAAGCTTTCACTGCCCCATTTCCTTCCTTCCCAAACTCAACAACTCACCTCCTTCCCTTCCAGCTTGCTGGGAAAAAATAAAAGGCTTGGAATGGAGTCCTTAATTAAAGAACTATTAATAGTAGGAACCTTGGTGTATGTTGGGGGCGGTTCATACAGAACTGTTTAAAGCATGGGAGTGGGAAAACCAACCCAATTTTTAAAGGTAGTTGTGAATATTCTCCACAATAAGATAAAATAGTTGAGGATTAAAGGGAAATGCAATCTTTTTTGCTCTCGCTGAATTCAAGGGGCAGCTGTTAGTGAAATAAGGAGTTTGTAACATGCTCTTTTTGAGTTGTCGAATTCTCCTGAGCTTCTTTTAGTCTAATTTTCATTTAGAGATTTTTGAAGTAAATGTTGCTGCTGTCAAATTATAAACCTTATTAATTCGTGGAGTTCTCACCCTGAGGTTGTGAACCCGGTGAAAGAGTCTGGTTGGTTATAGTGCAGAGAATAAATTGCATTGTGTGTAATTAGAAATGTTCTCTAAAATACAGCCCACGATTTGTCTAAGGCTGCAGGGCGCTGGTCCAACAGAAAAAAAAAAGAAAAAATGGTTTGACCATTTCCACGTTGCAGGAGGGTGGGGAGGACAGAGGGATAAACACAGAATATAGAAAATACGGAATTACGGAAAGGCAAAGCGCTGCATTTCTGAGCTGAGAGCGTGTGAGAGGGGAGACCCAAAGCCTGCGTTAATCACCATCCGGATTTTCCAGGGCACCACGGAAATCGAGATCAGGAAGAAGCCTGGCGGGTCTCTCTTGGTCTCCATGGATCAGGTGAACGCCTCCTATGGCAGGAAGGATCGCACCAACAGCGTCATGACTGGCTTGACCAACACCCTTGTTGAGGGTAGGTGTGATTTGGGGGTTAAAGGGAGACCCTGGAGCCCCTTCCGGTGCCTAAAGGGGCTCCAGGAGAGCTGGGAACAGACTTGGGACAAAGGCATGGAGGCACAGGACACAGGGAATGGCTTCCCACTGCCAGAGGGCAGAGTTGGATGGGATATTGGAAGGAATTCTTCCCTCTGGGGGTGGGGTTGCCCGGAGGAATTGCCACGTTCCTGGAAACGTCCAGGGACGGGTTGGGCAAGGCTTGGAGCAACCTGATCTAGTGGGATTCAGCTCCCCCTGCTTCACACCAGCACCTATTTGTGCATGGTTTTGCCCGAATCAGCTTCTTTTAGATCTTAATTAATAAAAAAAATATTTATTAGGCTTTATTTAACTTGTTTTTTGCACCCGAGCTGCATGGAGATGGAGGTAAAGGCAGCAAAGGGTTGTAACTTCACGATAAAGAGTGGAGATCAGAGGAGTAAGGCAGTGTCAGGTGTGGATTTTCTGTCTCCCCTCATCTCCCAAGCACTGGAGAGACTTTTCCTCTGCTCCAGCCCGTGGGAAGGGAGGGTTGGAGCTGCAATGTGACAGCTGTCAGAAGAGAAAGGGGCTGTTGGAAGGTGGGAATTCTGGAATGGACAGCGCACGGAGATGAGATTTCCCAACACGTTAAGGCAGGAGCCAGCAGGAATTCATGAACAGCAGCCACGGGCGGTTGATGAGCTCAAAATTCCTGCTGGCTCCCGCAATAAAATTGTATGAAAACTAAAATATACTTAGGAACAGAGCAGGGTTTTGCTGCCTCTCCCCTCCTGCGCAGACGCCCACGGGCTCCAGTGCCATGGGCCTCTTTTTAACTTCAGAAATTCCAAGGCAACTAAATACTAAGCAACCAGAGAACCAATGGGAAGGAGAACACAGTGGTCTTTTCCCTTCCCATTAAAAAAAAAATCAAAGGTGAGGGTGCCCAGCCTGACTGGAACCAGCAAGTCAACAAATGGGGGCAGCTCCTGGTTTGTGGGTTTTTTCATCCCCTAAGCACTTGGGTAAGCCAGTGTAAATTTAAAAAAAACAAAATGGACACAGCATTTCCGTGTTTGATTTCTGTAAATGGATGTAGTTAGTCTTAATCAGGTTATTCCTGTTGAAAATCCTGCTCAGCGTTACGTCATCTCTTTCCTCTTTTAGCCCGTGTCTGTATTCGGCACAGAATTCATCTCAAGTTATTTAAAAACTGGCACCAAAGGCAGTTTGGGATCTGTAACTTTGGGGTTTAACTGTTTTACCTTTGATCGAGTTAAATACAGCCTTTCATCTGGAATAATTTGCATGGACTCGTCCTGGTGGGGCTGGAGCACAGGGTTGGAACCGCAGCTGTGCTCACCTGGGGCAGGTGTCGTGTAGATGTTGCGTGGGGACGAAGGAGAAGCCACGAGCTCAGTGAAATCCTGAAATCCCAGAATCCTTGAGGTTGGGAAAGTGCTCCAGGGTCGTTTAGTCCAACCTGTGACCTGTCCCCGTGCTGGGGGAGCACTGAGTGCCACATCCTGTCATTCCTTAGACCCCTCCAGGGGTGGAGACTCCCTGGGTGCCCCTTCCTTGCCACAAAGAATTCCTTCCTGATGTCCGACCTGCCCACAAACTCGACCCAGCTCTTCTCTGGTGTCACCTCCACGGCCATTTTCACAAAGTCCTCATCTTTGTGATCCTTCAGCCTCACAGGTGACGCCTGAACTCTGTTTTGTTTTGTGCCTGCAGAGCTGGAAGAGTCCCAGAGGAAGTGTCCCCCTTGCTGGTACAAATTTGCCAATACCTTCCTGATCTGGGAGTGCCACCCGTACTGGATGAAGCTGAAGGAGATCGTGAACTTAATAGTCATGGATCCTTTTGTGGACTTGGCCATCACCATCTGCATCGTGCTGAACACGCT
This sequence comes from Brachypodius melanocephalos, assembly GCA_013398615.1. NCBI lineage: Eukaryota > Metazoa > Chordata > Aves > Passeriformes > Pycnonotidae > Brachypodius > Brachypodius melanocephalos. The sequence continues at coordinate 46,440 of VZSR01003120.1, read as the reverse complement.
CTTCATGGCCATGGAGCACCACCCCATGACCCCCGAGTTCGAGCACGTGCTCTCCGTAGGGAATCTGGTGAGAGAGCTGTGCCAAACCCTCCCCACACATCCGCTGCTGATGGGTTCTTGATGTGGGCTTGGGCTTAGAATCGGTTGCATTGTCGAGGCTTAGACTGAAGATCAAAAAAACAAGCCAAAAATGACTCTTTTCTCTGTTCTTTTTGTGTCTCTCCTCCCCACTCCAGGTTTTCACCGGGATTTTCACGGCAGAAATGTTCCTGAAGCTCATCGCAATGGATCCCTACTATTATTTTCAAGAAGGCTGGAACATCTTTGATGGGTTCATTGTCTCCCTCAGTCTGATGGAGCTGAGCCTGGCGGATGTGGAAGGACTCTCCGTGCTGCGATCTTTCCGATTGGTATTCCATACTCCAGCTCTTTTTCAATGTTATTGTCGTGGAGCTACTACAGGGCTTAGAATAATCAGAGAATCGTGAATGTCCTGAGTTGGAAGGGAGCCACAAGGAGCATCCAGTGCACAGACACCCCAACAATCCCACCCTGTGCCTGATATCCAACCTCTCCCTCCCCTGACACAGCTCCAGCCATTCCCCTCACATGAGGAATTTTTTCCCATTTAGGGAAAAGAAAGGAATTTTTTTTCCCCATAGGACAAGGGAAGACCCACTTTTTTCTGGGTTTAGGGAGTGGTGCCATTTTTTATGGTCTGTTCTTTCTTCATGACTGCTCTTTACGAGATCTGAGCAGCAGCTCGTTGCATTTGGGCAGGGCAGGATGACTTTTCCTTTGGGAAGGGAGATCGGCGTGTGGGGAATAACCAAAAATACACCAGCCCAAATTTCCAGAAAGGTTAAACACTCTCTGCTCCCTGTAACCTCAGCAGCAGAACCATGAACTTTATGTAAAATACGAGATGATCGTTGTTTAGGAGGTCCTGCCTTTATTTTCCTCTTTGTTCAAGATTTTTCTGCTTTCTTTCGTAGCTGAGAGTCTTCAAACTGGCCAAGTCCTGGCCCACTCTGAACATGCTGATAAAAATCATTGGTAACTCAGTGGGTGCCTTGGGGAATTTGACCTTGGTGCTGGCCATCATCGTGTTCATCTTCGCCGTGGTGGGGATGCAGCTCTTCGGCAAAAACTACAAGGAGTGTGTCTGCAAGATCAATCCGGAGTGTGAGCTACCCCGCTGGCACATGCACGATTTCTTCCACTCCTTCCTTATTGTCTTCCGTGTGTTGTGTGGGGAGTGGATTGAGACCATGTGGGATTGTATGGAAGTGGCGGGCCAGGCCATGTGCTTGATTGTCTTCATGATGGTCATGGTCATCGGAAATTTAGTGGTCAGTAAATGGTTACTGATGGGCTTTCTTGGTTGCCTCTGGGGTGGGGTAGGAGTGCTGGGGAGACCCCAGGAGGAGGGAGTGATGGTTTGTGAGTCTGTTCCTGCTCCCTGGAGGTCCCTCTTGGCCTTTGGTGTAGCGATAGTCCCGCAGATTTTGGTAACACGGCGTTAAAGACGTTCTTTGCTCGATGAAGACCTCAAACAGACACCCCAAAATAAAGCAGTTTGCGATAAAAGCTCAAAGTACGAAAGCCACAGTCAAAGGGGACAGACCTACACCTGAGCTGAAGGGAAAAAGAAGCTAAAAGCGGCAAAACCTGGCATTTTAACTGCCAGAAAAATGAAATAATTGGGCGCACAGGGGAAGGCCCTGAAGGGTTGAAATGAGGATGGAGGTTTCTTCTAAAACCTGCCACTGGTTTGGTCAGGAGGTGCCGCTGTGTGCAGGAATGGGCTTTGAAACTGCACAGCCTGCTCTGTGGGAGGCTGGTCCAGATGATGGTGCTTCCCTCTGGCCTTAAATTTTACAAATTTAAGGAGGAAATTTTACAGATTAGGAGGAAAATGTGAGCAGGAATGAAGTCACATGAACAGTGGCGATTCTTCAAAGCGGTTGTGAGCTCTCTCTGAGAGCTCCCATCTTGCCAGAGGGTTCTGATAAAATGGATCTTGGGGATGGTCCCTAAATGTGGGTGAGGAAATAGAGCTGGGAGCGATCGCTCAAAATGCCAAGATTTGCCCCGTTTCCTTTGAGGCAGAGATGGGACTAAAGCAGTAATGCTGAGTTTAAATCCCACGGGGATTAAATCCCTCTCTGACATCTGCAAGGGGCTCGATCCAGGGACCCCTGGGGCTCCTCAGAGCCCTGTGCTGCACCAGGGTCGCTGGTCAGGGAACTTTGGGCAGCATCCAGGGTGTTGTACCTCGAACCTTGGGCACCTGGAGGAGTTTGTGGGACACCAGAGCTGGTTTTAGAGACAGCTCTGCACCATCAGGGTCTCACAGCTCAAACCCTGGGCACCTGGATGAGTTTGTGGGACACCAGAGCTGGTTTTGCAGCATCAGCAGGGCTGGGGTGCCGAGGAGCTTTGGGAACACCCCCCTCTCTGTGTGTCAGTCCAGCATCACCTCTTCCCTTCCAGGTGCTGAACCTGTTCTTGGCCCTGCTGCTGAGCTCCTTCAGCGCTGACAACCTGGCAGCCACGGACGACGACGGGGAGATGAACAACCTGCAGATCTCGGTGATCCGCATCAAGAAGGGCATCGCCTGGACCAAGGCCAAGGTGCGCGAGTTCATGCAGGCTCACTTCAAGCAGAGAGAGGCCGACGAGGTGAAGCCCTTGGACGAGCTCTACGACAAGAAGGCGAACTGCATCGCCAACCACACGGGCGCCGACATCAACAGGGACATCGACTTCCTGAAGAACGGCAACGGCACCACCAGCGGCATCGGGAGCAGCGTGGAGAAGTACATCATCGACGAGGACCACATGTCCTTCATCAACAACCCCAACCTCACCGTGCGCGTCCCCATCGCCGTGGGCGAGTCGGACTTTGAGAACCTCAACACGGAGGATTTCAGCAGCGACACGGATCCCGACGGCAGCAAAGAGGTGGGGCGGCGCCGGGAGCCTGGGCGCGGAGAATTTGGGGTTTTTAGGGAGTTTTCTGTGCTGGCACAGGCAGGGAACCCCCAAAAGAATGCTGCATTTGAGCTGGGGCCGTGGAGAAGGGTTCCAAAATTGAGTGGTGGCACTGGGATTGTGGGTGTGGAGTTTGGGTGGAAGTGTGTGATGTCATAGGGTGCAAAACTTAGAGTTTAAGGTTTAGAATACAGTAATATTCTAAATATATAATACATTATATATATAATAAAATACATAATATATATACTATGTACTATACAATGTATTATATTCTATATTCTATATTCTATATTCTATATTATATGTTATATATTATATATTACACATTGTATAGTATATAGAATATATTATGTATTTTATTATATATAATGTATTATGTGTTATGTATTATGTATTATAATATATTATATGTTATATATATTAATATATATTATATATTATATATTATATGTTATATGTTATATGTTATATATTATATATATACTATATACTGTGTAATATAATATATAATATATAAGAGGAGGATTTAGGGCATAGGCTGAGTCCTTCTTTTTCACCACCTTCTTCATGGGTTTGGGTGGTGTTTTGTAATTGGATAGAAAAATCCACGTTGTGGGTGGTTGGCGACTGGGTTAAAAATAAAAATAATTTAGTTGTCACTTCATAATTGGACAATTTATCCTTAAAAGACCTTGTAGAGAGAGAGATGGGGCTCATTTTTTACTGTGTTAGCTTGAGGTGCTGTCGAACTCACAGCCTGTGAGACTGTAATTAATAAACATCTGAGTCCAAACAAGAAACGCCGTCATCAGTAATCCTTCATTCTGACCCAGGCAGAAAAAGAAGTTAAAAGTGGCAGGGTGGAGTGCTGAAAATTCATTCAGGTCGTTTGACCCACTCTGAGTGCCTGGAAACCTCCTGGCAGGGAGAACTGCCCAGTTCCAGCACTAAACTTGTGCTTGTGTTGTGATGTTGTCTTTGCACTCAAGACAGAAGTTTTCTTGTGAAAGCCAAAAATATTAAAGAATTTAAAATATATATAATGATAGAATGGCTTGGGTTGCAAGGGACCTTAAAGATCATCCGGTTCCAACCCTTTCCATGGACGGGGAACACCTTTTATGATAAATAATCATAAATACATCATCCTGTTAACGCGAGGCAGAAGCTGGGTCAGGATCTCGGCGATTAAAGCGAGGGAACAACTTTGATGACGGTGGAAGCGGTGAACAAAGGGCAGAGTCACGTTGTTGGGAACTGATTATTGACTGGGTTGGGGTCCTGTGATGCAGAAACTCGACGAGAGCAGCTCCTCTGAGGGCAGCACCATCGATATAAAGCCTGAAGTGGAGGAAGTCCCCGTGGAGGCGCCGGAGGAGTACCTGGACCCCGATGCGTGTTTCACAGAAGGTGAGAAGGGAGTGGTGGGAGAGGTTTTGGGGATGTTCTGGGGTCCTGTCTGCTCTGAGCTCAGCTCAGGGTTAGCTCAGCCTGGCTCTTGGTTCATCTCAAGGCCTTTCTTGGATGATGCTGCGCTAATTGGGAGGAATTTGCCAAGTGAAGCTCTCAGAGATGCAGCTGCCATCGCTGGGCTGTCCATCACAGAACCATTCCGTAGTTTGTGTTGGAAAGAACCTTAAAACTCATCCAAATTTACCCCCCTGCCGTGGGCAGGGACACCTCCCACTGTCCCAGGGTGCTCCAAGCCTTGTCCAAGCTGACCTTGGACACTTCCAGGGATCCAGAACCTCCCCACCCTCACAGGGAGGAATTTCTCAAGAATTAGAGATGACCTGGAGTAGAACAAGGTGATTTTTGTACAGCTGATGCCTGATGTACTTTTCCTTTCCTGTCACTGGCCTCAATGCCTTTGGAGAGCCGTTACAGGAATTCCCATGGCAAAGATGCTTTAAATGGTTCAAGGTTATTTTATCAGCGAGTTTTTCCATTTGTCTCCTCGAGAGCGTGGACCCGACCAAACAGAATGAGCTGATCTGTTCCCAAATTGATGTTAATTCTGGTCACAGGCACTGAAGTGGCAAAACAACCCTAAAACCCTCGAAAATGCAAAAGAGTTTTAACTCAGGTTCGTGTTGGTGACACCCAAACTGCTTCTAGACAGTGAGAATTTCGTATTTTTACCTGAAATCCTGTGTTTGCCGAGTGAGGATGTGCCCTGTCCCCGTTTCCAGGCTGTATGCAGCGCTGCAAGTGCTGTCAGGTCAATATTGAGGAGGGGCTGGGAAAGTCGTGGTGGACCTTGAGGAAAACTTGTTTCCTGATCGTGGAGCACAATTGGTTTGAGACTTTCATCATCTTCATGATCCTCCTGAGCAGCGGCGCTCTGGTGAGTGAAATATTTGTAGCGCTGAGGTGGTTGGGCTCGGGGGAAATCTGATTGTGTACAGGAAATTTTGGGACAAAGCAAACTGCCTGGAAAACAACACAGCTCCTTCGTGGTGCTGCGCAAAAAGCTTTTATTGATGTTTTTAATTTCGTTTAAAGTAAGAAGAAAGCCTTCAGATCTGGGTTCTGATCTTAATTTGGCTGGAAATGTGAGGATCTGTGAGAAAAGTTTCACGGAATCGCAAAAACCCTTCCAACACCGTCAAGTCCAACCCGTGACTGAAACAAAATCAATTTTCTATGTTTGATTTATATGGTTTTTTTATATCTATCTATCTATAAATTTAGCTGATCTAGAACTGTATATTAAACTCACCTCAGTGTCATAATAACCTGGAATAATTGTGGAATAAATCCCATTCAGTGACACGAGTTTTTGGGGTTGTTTCCCAGGCTTTTGAGGATATTTACATCGAGCAGAGGAAAACCATCCGGACCATCCTGGAGTACGCAGACAAAGTCTTCACCTACATTTTCATCCTGGAGATGCTGCTGAAGTGGTGTGCCTACGGATTTGTCAAATTCTTCACCAACGCCTGGTGCTGGCTGGATTTCCTCATTGTGGCTGTATGTATCCTCTCCTTATTTCTGCTTGGGGAAAAAAACAAAACAAAAAAAAAGAAAAAACCACTGCTGGGAATGTTTCCTCCTCAAAATCGTGAAAATATCGTAGATTTACCGATGGGTCAATGCCAGATGATGTGTGAGTTCCCAAATCGAGGATTTGATTTGAGCCCTTTGGGTGTTTCCTGTGCAGCTCTGGGATTTCTGCCCTGCAGGGACCAAGGAGGATTTTCCAGCCCTTTGACTCTTTTTTTTTTTGGCTCTGCTGAAAGTGGAATTTGCAGGAGACCTGCCCTGTTACCTGTGCAGATGTGGGCATCCCTTGGTGATATTTCAAGGAGTTACATTCTCTGTAATAATTTGATTTTTTTGCGTTATTAATGATGAGTGGGGTGATGAGGCAGCAAAACCTCCCAAATCCCACCACCCCACGGGGTCTGTTCGGAACATTGGGTGGATTTATGGGAATCTCAGTCCTGGGGAAGCTCAGCATCATCAGGAAGGGAAAAAAAAAACCAGGATTATATCAAAGAAGAAAGCTGAGAGCATTGAGTGAGCGACAGCTCCACCTTGCAGAACATCTTGGGAGGGAGAAGAAATCTGAGAAATTTAAAATAAAAGGGAGGATAAATTGTAGAATTAGAAGGAAAAAAGACAACAGGGAGAAGTTTTAGCGATAAACTTGAAGCACAGCGAGGGAATTTAAAACAAAGTGGGATTTATGCTGTCCAAAGGGGTGGAAAATGGTGTAATCCAATAGGAAATTCCAGAAGCAGGGAGTTTAGGATCTCAAGTGCTTGGATTCTTTTTAAAGTGTTTCATCACATCCCTCTGGGATCCAGTGGCTGCCCCAAGAGCGAGGATGTTAAAAAAGAATTCCAAGTTTTTCCAAGCCTCCCCTTTGGAACGTTCCGTGTGTGATTCAGTTGCGCCGTTATCGCTCTGGAAATATTCCTGAGTAGGTGGAAGGAGCTGTGCTTGGAATTCAGGGGGCAGCAGTGACTCAAACTCGGCGTTTCCTGGAGGAAAATTGAAATTTTAATTTTATTTTATTTTTTTTTTTTAATCCTCTCTGATCCCCTCAGCACCTTTCCTTGGACACAGCCTGCACCTCACAAGTTTTATTTTCTGACGGTAACCCTGGGTCTCTCTCGCTGCCTGAAGATAAAAGCAGGAGTTTGAATTCCAGTTTAATTTAGGTGCAGTTTAACGGGCAGGTGTGGGACAAATTTTAATTTCCTTCCCGTGGATCTGGGAGTGGAGCAAAGATCAGGAACTTCCCAGGCAGGAGGGGAACAGCGAGGGAACAAGCGCAGAAAGAATTCCCGGGAGGAATTCCCGTTTTCCCCTTGAAGAATTGCACGTTTTTCCCTGAAAAAAAAAAAAAAAAAGAAAAAAAATCTAAAATGTGACCTCGAGATGCCAAAGCATCCCTCAGTGAAATCTCAGCGCTGCCCGGTGTCCTGTTCCTGTTGGATCGCGTTCTTTTAACCGGAATTTCGTGGCGCGTTGTGGAAGGGGCTGGAGCTGAGCCAGGGCAGCAGGGAGATGAGCCTTTGCATCCTAACGACGCTCTTGGCTGTTATTTTGCAGGTTTGGTAGCCTTGTCCAATCCCCCCTCATCCCCAAAGCTTCCTGGGTGTGGTTTTGTGAAGATTTTGGCTGGGTGATAATGAAGGATTTCTGCTTTTCCGGTCGATCTGGGATTCCCTTGGTGCCACCTCGCTGCCTGCCGTGTCTTCTGTCGGAATGTCCTCGGGGGGAACGATCCTCCAAAGATCCCTAAAAAAACCCCTCAAACAGCTTTTTGTGTCGTGTCCTGCTGGGGAGTGAGGTCTTATCCCGAGGGGAAGAAGCTCTAAAATGGAGAATTTTTTGGTTCATGGAATGGTTTGGGTTGGAAGGGACCTTAAATTCATCCTGTTCTTGGGCATGGACACCTTCTGCTACCCCAGGCTGCTCCATCCAGCCTGACCTTGGACACTTCCAGGGATCCAGGGGCAGTTTCCAGGGATGGAAAATAAATATAATTATATTCATATTTCGGATTTTACCACGCTGGCGTTCCCAAGGGCTCAGCCCTGCCCTGGCTGAGCTGATTTTTTGCCTCCCAAAGGAACCTTTGGGACAGCCCTGGCGTGGTTCAAATTAGTGAAATCTTTCAAATCAGACGGGAAAACCAAAGCCCTTTGTGACCATCTCTTTTTGAGGAAAATCCCATAAAATTGTGGAATGGTTTGAGTCGAGAGGAAACTTAAAATCATCAATTCCAAGTCCCTGCTGTGGACAGGGCCACCTTCCATAAAAAGCACGTGAGCCACGTGCCCAAATAAGATGAAATCTCAATTTCCCCCAATTTATGCATCTGAGATACGTGTGGAATGAGAATCACCCTTCTAATTAATTCCACATTTTTATTCTGATATCTCTTCTGTAAAAAGAATGATCCATGAGAAGTGTTCTGTTGTGAGAATTCACCTGGTCCAGGAGGAGATCCCGTGTTTTTTTTTTGTTTGTTCCTGTATATGGATGTCTTTTTTTCTTTGGTTTTTTTTCCTTAAAAAGCGTTTTTTTCTTCTCTGTCTTGGTAGGGAAAAAATGGGAATAGTGGCAGCTCTGTAACTGTTCACATGTGGCCGAGTCGTGCCTGGCACTTGGTGGCTTTGAGGATCTCTGATAATTCAGGTTTAGAGCCCAGATCTGACTCCAGGCCGCTCACCAGGTTGTCTTTGAGATGGGAAAACCTTCGGAAAACGGATCAAAAACTCTACAGATCCGAGCAGCCGTCAGAACAGCATCACCTCCGAGCGCCGCCGGCGGAGCGGGCAGAAAATCGAGAATTTTTTTGTGGCGCTCCAGGCGGGGAAAAACCATCCCCATCCCCGTGCTGAGAGGCAGGAGGAGCCTGCAGGAGGCTCAGGATCCCCAGGCTGAGGAGGGAGAGCTTGGCCCGGGTGTGCAGTGTGTGGATTTATCTGTATTCTTTCTCATAGGTACCTTTAACATTTGTCTGGCTTAAATTTCATGGGCGCCGCCGGGATCCCTGCAGCCGGTAAAAGGGCGAGGGTAAGGTTTTTGTCATCGTTTGGGCTCTTCCTTCCGACAGCCCCTCTCCGTGTGTGTCTCTGCCTCTCCTTCTCTCTCTTTCTCTCTGTTTTTTTCTCACTGATCTCTCTCTCTTTCCCCTCTGTTCTTCTCTCAACCGCATTATTTCCTTCCAGGTCGGTTCAGTCAAGTGAAGTAGGCAGCTGGTGTCATGGCTTCGGTATTTTTGGGGCGGCCCAGGTGGCTCCTGGGCTGGGCAATCAGGGTTAGGGGATCCAATCTAACAGTCTGGAACCTTTTTTTTCTTTTT
>VZSR01003112.1:60041-72599 GCA_013398615.1 Brachypodius melanocephalos | reverse complement strand
CCCGTCTCCATCCCTGTCCCTGTGTTCCTATCCCGCTGTCCCCGTCTCTATCTCCGCCCCCGTGTCCCCGCGGCCGCGCCCCAGCCACGCCCATCTCGGATAACCACGCCCACAACGACCCCGCCTTTCCCTGACCCCGCCCCTCCCCCTCGGCCCCGCCCCTCTCCCCCCGCCCTGAGGGAGCCGCGGCGCCGCCGCCATTTTGGAGCCGCCGCCGCCGCCGCTCCGCCGCCGCTGCCCGCGCAGCCTCGGCCGGCCCAGCCCGCGGGCCCGGCCCGCAGCCCGGCCCGGCAGCGCCCGAGGGCAGCCCGGCACCCGCAGGTGAGACCCGGCTGTCACCGCCGCCCTCGCGGGGCCGGGGTCAGGGCTGGGCCCGGCGCCGCGGGCTGGGCCCCGCCGGCCCCCCGTCTCCGCTCCGGCCTCCCGGAGCCGCCCCCCGCGCTCTGGAGGTTCGGCACCGTTTGGGGGGTTAAAACCCTCCCCCGCCGAGCCGCTGTCCGGGGCCGAGCCGGGGTTCCGCCGCCTCGTTCCGTGCGGATCTGGGTTAAATCCGACTGCTCTGCGCGTGACAGTTTCCTTTTGCCGTGTTTTGGTGCGTGCGGGGCGGGCTGGCGGGGCTGGGGGCTGGGGCTGCGGGCTCCAGGTGCTCCTGGATCGCACCTGGCCGGCCGAGAGTGGCCGGAGCTGTCGGGAGTGGCGGCGGTGGCAAGGTCAGGGGTCAGGTCACCCTTGCTGAGGCTCAGATCCCCCTGTTAGGGCTCAGCGCGCACTCCCGAGGGTCTGGTCACCTACAGGGGTCCCCTGCCCGGGGGTCACATCACCCCCATGGGGTTTGGTCGCTTTCCCGAGGGTCAGGTCCCCCTCTCGGGGTTCTTGGCCCCCTCCTGGGGGTCAGGGCAGTCCCGGAGGTCAGGTTCCTTCCGGGGGTCAGCTCCCCCTCCTGGGAGTCAGATCACCTTTCTGAGGGTCCCCCTTCCTGGGAGTCTGGTTTCCCCCCTATAAGTCAAGTCCCTCTCGGCTGTCTGGTCCCCTTCGGGAGGATCAGATCCCCCTCCCAGGGGTCTGCTCCCCTTCCCAGGGGTCAGATCCCCTTCCCGGCGGTCTGGTCGCCTTCCCGAGGGTCTGGTCCTGTTCCCGGGGGTCAGGTCACCCTCCCAGGGGTCAGCTCCGTCCCGGGGGTCATGGGAAGGGGATCGGCCTCCCACGGGTGTCACCGTCCTGGGGCCCTGCCCACCTCAGGGTGCAGAATGTGGCCATAAATGTCACCGTGCTGGTTTTATTAACAGCCAGAAACCAGGGTGGGAGTGGAGGCCCCGCTGGAATCACCACAAGATTGATCTGACAGGAAAGCGGCTCCTGGCAGAGGCTGGGAGGGCCCTGCTGAATTTGAGGGCCTTGTTTTGCACCAGCTAAAAAAAAAAAAAAACCAAACTAGGAAGTGAAAAAGAGAAACTAAGATAACTCGGAGGGGCCTGAGAGGTTTTCCCTCGCTTGATCCCTCACTTGGAAATTCATGTTTTAAAAACTTGAGGGTTGTTTTCATTGTTTATTTTGTGTCTCAGAAAGGAGAAGGTGGTGATTCCAGCCCTGCCCAGCCCCACAGGTTTGAACCAAGCTCTTAGGAGCAGATTTAGGTTATAAAGCTCTGTTTAAAGCCTGATGAGAGAAGAAACATTTATGTTTTCTCTTATTACTCTGACACTTAAAAGCGAACATGCTGCCAAAATACTTCAGTGGTAAAAAAAAAAAAAACCCTTGGTGGATGGTAGTATAGGGATTTCCATGGCAACCAGTGGTGATCTCATGGGAAGCAAAGTTAAATTTTGGGCTGTCAGTGGGAGCACATCACGGCCTGGGCTGGCCTGGGTGACATTTGCTCGGCAGAAGGTGATGAGGGCTGGGTAGGAGCAAACTGGGCTGAAACCAAGGCTTGTTCTCCATGTACAAGTGATATTCCTGGTGATTTTTGTACTGCGGATTAACCTTGAAATGCAGAGATGTGGGACAACGTCCTGGCTGGCAGTGGGGACAGATTGGTGGTGCAGCAGCAGGTGTCTGTCAGGCAGGTGGTGCAGGAAAGGTTCCTGCAGAACCTCACGCTGGGGGAAGGTTTGTTGTGGGATGCAGGAGCTGTGGAGCATCTCCTGCTCAGCCTGGTGTTCCAGGAACTCTGTGTGTGCTGTGGGAGGGACAGGGTGGATTTCTGACTTCACAAATTGGAAACTGTCAAAAATAATAACGACGAGGCAGCGCTGTGTGAGAGCTGCTGCTCGGGGGTTTGTTACCAGGAGAAAAGCGCTCTGTGGGCTTGCAGGATTTTTGGGAAGCTCCAGGCCGCTGTTGGCAGAGCTTCCCTGGGAAGCAGGGGGCTAGGGGGCCAGCTGTGTTCCAGAGTGGGATCCCTTGGTCCTGATCACAGTTTCCTGGTTGGATTGGGAGGCAGCTGGAGGGAATCCAATGCCTGCTGACCCCACAGTGAGATCCTGAGCGAGAAAGGGGTGTTGGTTCATTAATGCTTCCTCTCCTCTTTGGCAGGGAGATATCCCGGTGTTTTCCCGTGCTACTTTTCCATCCTCTGTGCAGGGAATGCTTCATTTGAGGTCTCCCCTGCGTTTTCTGGTGGCAAAGGGGACTCAAAACTTGTCTTCCCTGAGCCCAGCAGTGGTATAGAGGAATTCTAGCATCACAGAACCATGGAATCTCCTGAGCTGTAGGACCCCACAGGGATCATGGATCCAGCTGCTGGCCCTGCACAGACCCCCCAACAATCCCACCCTGTCCATCCCTGGCAGCGCTGTCCAAAGGCTCCTGGAGCTCTGGGGCTGTGCCCATTCCCTGGGGAGCCTGGGCAGTGCCAGCACCCTCTGGGGGAGAACCTTTCCTGCTGTCTGTTCTATCCCTCCCTGGCACAGCTCCAGCCGTTCCCTGGGTCCCGTCCCTGCTCCCCAGAGTTTGGGGAGAGCTCAGGGCAGAGGGATGAGCTTTGCTGCTCTCCTTGCTGCCAGCCAGGTGCAGCTGGAGCAGTCGTGGCTTCTGTGCTCGGGATCAGGGCTCCGTGGATGTCATCCAGCAGCAGGCTTTGACAGGGGCTGCGAGTCACAGGGCCTGAAGGGCAGGAGCTGCAGCTCAGCCACAAAAATGGGCAAACTGGAATGCCAGGAAATAGGAGAGTCTTGGTGGAGTAAGTCTTGGGTTTGGAACAGGAGTAGAACAAGAATAACTGGGAAATTTGGGTGCAAATGGTGCAGCAGAAACGGGTGAGGTCGGTGAGCTGAGAGCAAAGCAGGAGCTGGGTGCTTCAATCATAGGATCAAGGAATTTCCTGAGTTGGAAGGGACTCACAGGGATCATCCAGCCCAGCTCCTGGCCCTGCCCAGACCCCCCAAATCCCCCCCTGGGCATCCCTGGGAGTGTCCAAACGCTCCTGGAGCTCTGGCAGCCTCGGGCTGGGACCATTCCCTGGGGAGCCTGGGTCAGGTTGACAGAACTTCAGAGAACTTTGCAGGGAGAAAGGTTTGTGGGAGGCCTTGTTTTGCTGGATGCAGAATTCCTGAAGAGCTAATTGAGGAGTTAATAGAGTGAGTTAATGAGTGATGGCAGCGCTCGGGCCGGGCTGTCAGACCCAGAGCCTGAGCCAGGCGCAGCAGTCCCTCACTCTTGGCCCTATTTATGGGGAGCACAGCCCTGCTCCCAGTTACATTTATGAGCTGCAGTGGTTTTACCTCCTTTTCACGGAAAATCCGCATATGGTGGGGGTTTATGGAAGGCTCAGGGAAGGAATGTGGCCTGTGTGTGACCAGGAGTAGCAACAAAGGCTCTTAAGTGTCTCCTTTGATTCAATATTATTGGAAGCAGGAGTGTGTTGTCTTTCCTGGCTGCTGCTGTGTTTCGCTATTTGAACTTTTCTTTTTCCCTCTCTGCTCCCGGTTCCTCCCACCATCCTCCCCTCGCTCCTGATGGATTTCCCTGCTCCTTGTTTTGATCCTCCCCAGCTGCCACCACTGCAATAACCAATATTGACATTATTATCACTGCCTGGACTATTTTTACCTGCACCTTAACTCTGGTTTGGAAGGAAACTTGGGTAAACAAATATCAGTTATCTCAGGAAATGAAGCTTTTGTGGCCAAGCTTGAAAATCTCATACAAAAAAGGCTCGGATTTAGGTGGAATTTGAGTGCCACACATATTGCTGTTGGACGAGGTGTGGAAGTGGGAAGTTCCATCTTTGTGTTTCTTAGTGCCTGTTAGTCCCAGATGGAGCAGAGGCACCTCGAGAGTGACAGTAATAAACGTCTGCAGGGCCTGAAGCCTGACCAGAATTGTCATTTTTGTCATTTTCGCCTTTAAAGCGAACCCCACGTGGCACTGAGCCGTGACTGGGGGCTGTCACCACAGTGAGGGTGAGGCGATGTCGGGAGGAAGTGCAGCTCCTCAGCCTGAGCTGGCAGCTCTGCAGCTGCTGGGCTGGCATTGCTCCTCGTTGTCCCTCTCAGTCTCCCTTTCCTGTGTCCCCCTGTTACCTGAGAGCTGGGAGCGCTCTGGGGGTGGCTGTCCCCGGTGTCACAGCACCCACACACCCCATTCCTTCCCCTGGAGTCAGCCTGGGGTGCCTGAGGACACGGGGCTCGTCTGGGCGGGAGGGGAAGCCGGAAGGCACGAGAAAAAAACTTTCTGGTGAAATGGCAAAGAGCAGGGAGTCACTGGGGGCAGGCTCAGAGCTTATCCCTGGCCAGGGCAGAGTGAAAAACTTCTCTAGCACAGCTTTGCACAGAATCTCCTGAGCTGTAGGGTCCCACAGGGATCATGGATCCAGCTGCTGGCCCTGCACAGACCCTCCAACAATCCCACCCTGTCCATCCCTGGGAGTGGAGCTCCGTGCCCATTCCCTGGGGAGCCTGGGCAGTGCCAGCATCATCTGGGGAAGAACCTTTCCCAAAATCCAACCCGACCCTCCCTTGCACAGCTCCAGCCGTTCCCTGGGTCCTGTGCCTGTCACAGGGAGCAGTGACGGAGCTGCCCCTCGGGAGGAGCTGCAGCCCTTGGGGGGGTCTGAGCTCAGTCTTCTCCAGCTGAAACTTCCAGTTGTCTTCAGCTGCTCCTCGTGTGGCCCCTCCAGAGCCTTCCCCATCCCCGTGTCCCTCCTTTGGATGCTCCCCAGCAGCTTTAGTTGTTTCTTATATTGAGGCGCCCTATCCCAGGGCTGGAGGTGAGGCCTCCCCAGTGCAGAGCAGGACAATCCCTCCCTCGATGGTGATCCTGATGTTCCCCAGGACAGGGATGTCCCTCCTGGCTCCCTGCTGACTCAGATCCCCCTTGCCATCCACCAGGACCAGTCCCTCCCCAGAGCTGCTCTCCAGCCCGTGGGTGCCAGGGCTGCCCCAGCCCAGGTGCAGAATCCAGCACCCGCCTGTATTAAACCTCACACCGTTGGTGGTTCCCAGCCCTTGGATTTGTCTGGGTCTCTTTGCCTTTGGGGAGTTTTGTACCGTCTGCAGACTTCCCTGGTGTCCCTTCGAGCCACATCCAGCTCATCTGTGAAGGTGCTGGAGGGAACTGGGCCTGAGCTGGAGCCCTGTGGAACTTTGGCTTTGCAGAGAAACTTCCCAAACATCTGGATTGCTCAGTCTGGGGTTGGTGTGGGGCTGGCAGTGCCCTGCTGCACTTGCAGGCTGCCTATGCTGGGAGCCTGGGGGTACAGTGGCATTTCAGTCCTGCAGTTTGCTGCTGCTCAGAGCTCTGTGGCCTGGAGTGACATGGATGACTCTGGAGTCGCTGTGATTCTGATTTCCCTGGGCAGCTTTCAGAGCAGCGGCAGCAGAGCAGAGCCTGGCACTGGGAAAGGCACAAACCTGCAGGACTGGAGATGGTCTGGCTGCTGCAGCCACAGGAAGGAAGAAGGAAACAGAGCAAAAGAAGCTGCTTCAGTTTCAGTTTAGCCTTTGATTCCTTGTGAGGACTGAGTTCTGTCACACCTCAGAGAAGGCACTGCTGGCTCTGCTGTGACATTTGGGGTTTTCTTCTGTGGCAGTTTGTTCCTTTCCTTCCGTTCCTGGTAGCCTTGCACAGCCTGCAGCTCGTTCCAGCTCCTTGCTTGGCTGTGCAGCGGGGTGGGATGAGGTGCTTGTGTTTCCTTAGCTGTTTATTTGTGTTTTCTTCCCTCGGCAGATCCCCCGGGACGCCGTTTAATTGAATTCTTTTATGTTAAGATGGATTTCTTTTCTTTGAGAAGGATAATTGAGCCCGTGAGCTCACAGGTTGCAAAGTGTCCCCGTGTCCCCGAGGCGGAGGACGAAGGGCACGGTTGCACGGTGCCAGGAGCGGGCACGGGGCCAGGGTGCCCTGCGCTGGCACCGTGTCCGTGCGGGATGGCAGCGGCAGAGCCGCGGGCGCGGGGCCAGCGCCGGGAGCTCCGTAGCTGGAGCACACGGCAGCGCTGGCACCGGGGACAGCACGGGGACGTGGGACCCAGGAAGGAGCAGAGTGACAGGGCCGGGGCTGTCCTGGGGATTTAACCAGGGCGTGGCTGGATGGCACTGGCAGCGCCGTGGTGCAGCGTGTTCCTGCTGTGCCTGTGCCGAGCTCACAGGGAGCAGGGCTCAGACCCCTCCCCTTCCTGGGAGCTTCTGCTGCTTCCTCTGGGAGCCTGCAGCTCCCGGCAGCAGAGGGACCTGGAGCTGCTGGAGTGAACCCACAGAGGCCATGGAGGAGCTGGAACAACTCTGCTCTGCAGCCAGGCCGGGAGAGCTAGGAATGTTCACCTGGAGAAGAGAAAGATGCAGGGAGAGCTCAGAGCCCCTGCCAAGGCCTAAAGGGGCTCCAGGAGAGCTGCAGAGGGACTGGGGACAAGGCCTGGAGGGACAGGACACAAGGAATGGCTTCCACTGCCAGAGGGCAGGGCTGGATGGGAGATTGGGAATTGGGAATTGCTGGCTGGGCTGGAATTGGCAGAGCAGCTGTGGCTGCCCCTGGATCCCTGGCAGTGGGCAAGGCCAGGCTGGACATTGGGGCTGGGAGCAGCGTGGGACAGTGGGAGGTGTCCCTGGGACAGTGGGAGGTGTCCCTGGGATAGTGGGAGGTGTCCCTGGACAGTGGGAGGTGTCCCTGGGATAGTGGGAGGTGTCCCTGCCATGGCAGGAGTGGCACTGGAGGGACTCTGGGGTCCCTTCCCACCCAAACATTCCCTGACTCCGTGCTTCTGTTCCACTGAACACGAGTCCCACTGCTGGAAGCTCTGCCGGGCAGTTGCAATATGGGGCTGGAATGTGACAGGGTTGCAGCAGTGGAGCTGCAGTGGTGCTGACAGGAGCCATGATTCCCTGTTAGGTTAAGTCAAGCTCAGCCCAGGGAATGGAATATCCAGGTTATCCTGGGAGCCCTCAGCCCCTGAGCCAGGACATCCCAATGCTGCTGAGCAGGTGCTCAGTCTGCACCATTTAGCATTTTGGAAAATACCAAAGGATGTTTTTTCAGCTTAGCTCTGCAGCTTGTTTCCTTTTTATTTCTCAGTTGGAAGATTGTTTATCTTTGTGCTCAGTTGTTATTTACTGCTTCTGCATTCTCCTTGTTCCCTGCCATGGTTGGAATGAGAGGGTCTTTTAAGTCCCTTCCCACCCAAACCACTCCATGATTCCCTGATTTACTCTATCATTCTTCAATGTTGAATTGTCCATGGTATATCCTAAATTTTCTTCCATGACTTTTTAAGTATTTCCCCTCCCCCCAACAATGTGTTTCATACTCTGCCTTGGCTTTCAACGGGCTGGAACCTCTCCCAAAGTTCACACCTGTGTGATGTCAATCCCTCCTTCTGAGGTAACGTTTCAGGGCTCCTTTTTTAGTTAGTGGAGGAGCCAGATGCTCATTCCCTGTCCGTGCAGGGATCTGGAATAGCTGTGTTTTGCTGGAGAAGCACTCGTTCCTCTCCTGCCCAGGGACTCTGGGTGACTGACTGGGATCGATCATCCTCAGTGTAAACATCTGCACCTTGGGTGAGACCCAGCCTGGGCAGGGGACACCTGCAGGGCTGGGACAGGGACAGGGACCTCCTTACCTGGGCCAGGCAGCCTGGGAGCTGCTCTATACAAGAGCTTGCACAGGCTGCTCCCCAAGGGCTTTTCCAATCTAAATGATTCCATGATTGTGAAACGCTGATGTTTGGCCATCTCCAGACCCTGAGCTGTGCCTGGGGAACCTTCTCCCGCTTCCACAGTGGGTGGATGAGTTTGCTGCTGGGAGCAGGAAGGGATTCAGAACCATGGAGATCTCTCTGAGGCCAAAGCACTGGACCACATTAAGGTTGTTGTTGTGCACATGCCCAGCACAGCTGGTTTTCAGCTCTGAGGAGCTGAACGGGGCACGGCTCTGCTGCTCCCAGCATCAGCAGGACATGGAGATGCTGGAGCAGGTCCAGAGGAGCCCAGCACGTTCACACAGAGACTGGAGCACCTCCGGAGACAGCCTGGGAGAGTTGGGAATGTTCAGCCTGGGGAAGGAAAGGTCCTCACAGCACCTTCCAGGATCTGAAGGCATCCGAGAGAGCCAGAGAAGGGCCCTGAAACAGCACTGGAGTGCCAGGACACGGGGAATGGCTTCCCACTGCCAGAGGGCAAGGACAGGTTGGTTTAGACTGGATATTAGGAAAAAAATCCTCCTTAGGAGAGTGGGCAGGCCCTGGCACAGGGTACCCAGAGCAGCTGTGGCTGCCCCTGGATCCCTGGCAGTGTCCAAGGCCAGGCTGGACACTGGGGCTGGGAGCAGCCTGGGACAGTGGGAGGTGTCCCTGCCATGGCAGGAGTGGCACTGGAGGGGCTCTGAGGTCCTTAAGGCAGAGGACAGGGTTTCCCCACCTCCTTCAGTGCCTGGCCTGGGGAGGACCCAAAGCTCAGAAGTTTATCACTGTTTCACTGGGTTTTTTCCTTCTGCTTTAGAAAAAGTTTGTTTAATTATGGCTGGCCCCAGACTGCTGCGTGTGGCTGAGGGCTCTGAAAACTCAAGGATGAAGCAGCAGAGGAGTTTCCAAAAGCTCTAAGGGGCTTTAGGGCGCCAGATGTTGCTGTGGGGTTTGTGATGTGGTGGCAGCAGTGACTGCACACCCCATTTCATGGCTGTTACACCGTAACTTCCTCTTGCAAAAGAGGCAATTTCAGGCCTTCTGTTTTTCCTTCCCTTCTGTCACCTTTGTTCTGACAGATGAAATAACTGGTGCAGGGCAGTGATGTTAATGTGGGGAGTGCTTCCAGTGTGTCCATGGCCTCTGTGCTCCTGTTTTTCCCTTTTTTTCCAAGAGCAGCTCTGCTGGGGAATGTTGTGTCTTGCAGGAAAAAAAACAACAAACAAACGACCACTTCAGCTTCATTTTTCACAGATGAATTTTGGGCATCAGCAGGAGTTTTTGTATGGGAAGGGCCTTGGCAGGGGCTGCCCAGGGAGCTTTGGAGTGCTCATCCCTGGAGGTGCCCAAGGAACTCCTGGAGATGGCACTGAGTGCTCTGGGCTGGGGACAAGGTGGGCATTGGGCACAGCTGGGACTGGATGGGCTGGGAGGGCTTTTCCAGCCCCAGGGATCCTGGGATTCTTAGAGCTTCTCTGTGCTGTTCTCTCAAATACCTGGAAGCAAATGCTGGAATGAAGCAGTGCAGTTCCCAAGAACAAACCTGTTGAGTTATTTTTAGAAGAGAAAAGCAAGGTGAAGTATTGGGTATATCCTTGGGCTTTGGATCCGTGCTGCAGTTTTCCGAGGAGCAGTGAAGTGAGACGGGATCACCTGGAGGGCACGGGAGACTTTGGCCGTGTGGGGAAAATCCTGTTGTGTAATCCCAGTTTGTTTGGAGCTGTGGACTGTGCACTGGTGAGGAATGTGTTATTTTGGGAAAAGCAGGTGGGATCACCAGCAGCCAACCAGCAGTGCTGGGGGAAGCAGGAGGATCTCCAGGCCCTGCTGAAAGCAGCAGTGCCCTGCTGGGTTTCGGTTTTAATGCTTCAGGGGCAATTCCTGCTGAGGAAATCGCTGCAATTCCTGTGGATTGGCCCATGCAGGCTCCTGGGGGGAACCATGGCATCCCAGGATGGTTTGGGGCCTTAAAGCCCCTCTCATTCCAACCCCTGCCAAGGACAGGGACACCTTCACTATCCCAGGGGACGCCAAGCCCCACCCAAACCGTTCCATGCTTCCATGATCAAGAGAGGTATTAATGAGCCTTTGTGCAAGGTGGACGGTCAGTTATTTTCCCAATGTTGATCCAATCTCTAGGATTCTTTATTAAGCTTGGAAAAATAGATGTCATCCTCTTGAGTCTTCTGAAACGCTCACCCTTCAGATTCCGTGGGTTTTATGAGTGGTTTTGGTTATGATTGAGGGAATTCAGTCCTGGTGTGAGTGGCTCCTTGGATTGCTGCTCCAAGCCTGAGTGGGATGGATATTTCAGCTGGAATGCTGTCCCCTTCCTGCTGCCCCATCCTTCCCCACTTCCCTGCTCTCCATCCCTGCTCAGACATTCCTGCAGCAATGCTGGACACCAGTTTGGGAGAATGATCCAGCCGATTATTTTTTTCCTGCTAATACTGCATGGCAAAAGAAACCCATTTTTTCCCAGCAGTGCAGGTTTAATACCCAGTGAGCCGTGAGCTCAGATCAGGAGTGTGTCCTGCTGGTTTGGGGTTCCCAGAGCAGATTGAGCTTTGATGTTTCTTTGTCCAGGTAAAACCCATGGAACTCCTAAGGGTGGGTCTGAGAGTTCCCAGGGACTGTTTTCCTTTCAGGATGTTTTATGATGGATGAAGCCTGGCTCGTAAATTGAGGTTAAGTGGTGCCATGCAGGGAGAACAGGCTGGTGGTGCCTTGTCCTGGGCAAGATGTTTTACCCAGTTCTGAGGATTTGGGTAAAGAGGGAGGAATTTCCTTATGGGAAAGGTGCTCAGGCCTTGGCAGGGGCTGCCAGGGAGGTTTGGAGCGCCCATCCCTGGAGATGTCCAGGGAATTCCTGGAGGTGACACTGAGTGCTCTGGGCTGGGGACAGGTGGGCATTGGGCACAGCTGGGACTTGGTGTTCTTTTCCAACCTCAGCCATTCTGAGCTCCTTCTGAAGTGTCTTTATGTCTTTTAACTGCAAAACTTCTTAAACTTTGCATGGGCTGTGTCTGTAATGCCCCGAAAGCTTGAGAAAATGAAAATGCATTTATTGAATGTCCTGTTTGAGGGCTCTGCTTTGCTGGGGCCTCAGTTCTGGGTCTGTTGAGTAGAGAAGCATTGGAATATTCTGGCAGGAGCTGCAGTGTGTGACGGGCTGGGCTGTTCTGGTGCTGCTACAGCCACAAACTCACCTTGGGAGCTTTGAACTGGGATGAAGGACCAGGAAAGGAGCCCAGCAGTTGTTTTACTGGCTCACTGGAGGCTGTGTGCTGATCAAATAGGAGTCTGTGGAATGGGCAGCCCTTGATCTCCCCGTGGGGTGCAGCAGGAAATCTCAGTTTGCAAATGCTGGCCCTCAGACTGAGTACAAAGAGGTGTCCTTTGTAACATTGCCTTAGTCTGTGTGGGCAGCAAAGATGAAAATATCCAAAGTGCACAGAAGGGCTTGGACAAAGTGGGAATTCTGGGAAATGCTGCTTGTACACCCCAATAAAAACCAACACCCTGCTCTGAGATCCCAGTCTGGTCATGAACGGGGGTTTCTATGGGGTTCAGCTGTGGTGACCCAGGAGAAAATGTCACTTGTTGCTTAGAGCAGACAGAGTAACCAGCCCTGAGCAGCATCAAAGAGATGCAGCAGGCCGAGAGGGAGGAGCCTGGAGTCCTGCAAGGGATGGAAATCAGCACTTCAAGCACCCCAGGACTTTGTTTTGCTGGTTTAATACCCAAATGCAGTTGCAAATCTCACACTCAAAGGGTAATGTTTAATGGGAAGCCCAGAGTCCCCTGGGGTTCCTTGGGGCTGCTGCTGCTTCCGTGGGGCCATCAGCAGAGAGGAGCAGCTGGAAATACCAATCCTGCTGAATTATTGCTGAAATACAGATCACGAACTGGGAGATTCCTCTGCCCTCAGAGCTGATGTGAGCCCAGCAGCCCGTGGAGGTGAATTCTGGGGATGTGTTGAGCTCCATGTGC
Organism: Brachypodius melanocephalos; assembly: GCA_013398615.1. Classification (NCBI taxonomy): domain Eukaryota; kingdom Metazoa; phylum Chordata; class Aves; order Passeriformes; family Pycnonotidae; genus Brachypodius; species Brachypodius melanocephalos. The sequence goes on along the minus strand of VZSR01003112.1, from coordinate 60,493 downwards.
GCTGGCTGAGCTGTTCAAAAAGGCCTTTTTTGTGCTGTTCTGTTCCCAGGGCACTTGGGATCCTTTTCTGCAGCTTTTTCCTGCAGCTTTTGAAGCGCTGCGGTTTCTTAGTGTCTGGGTGTGGAGCACTTAATTAAACAAGTAACATTTAAATCAAGAAGCTGTGCAAATTCTGTCCTTAGCATGGGGTAGGGCAGCAATTAGGAGGCTGCTTAACGAGATACTGGGTGAGGATAAGGTTGATGATCAAAACAGAGTACTCCTGATATCATCTCTTTCTTTGGGAGCTTCAGAGGCCAGGAAGGATTAGAAGGAGCTCTTCACTGAAGGATTAGAAGGAGCTCTTCATTTTGGGTGCACATTTGTCCAACACAGAGGCCTTCAAGGGTTTATTGCCAGGGGCACTTTTTTGTTAAAGAAAAAGCCCAGCACAGCCCCTTTCCATGCAGAGC
>VZSR01003091.1:31429-41914 GCA_013398615.1 Brachypodius melanocephalos | reverse complement strand
TTTCCTGAGCTTTTGTGGGTCCAGGGATCAGTTTTCCATGGAAAAGCGGGGTCAGGCCTTGGCAGGAGGTTTGGAGTCACCATTCCTGGAGGAATCCAAGGAATTCCTGGATGTTGACTCTGCTCCCAGCAGCACCTCCCACTATTCCAGGTTGCTCCAGCCTGGTGGATTTTTTCAGGGAATTCATGGAGTTCCAATCCCTGGAAGCGTCCAAAGAGCCGGAGTGTGCTGCACTTGGGAATGTGGGGCAGGGGGGCTTTGGGAACACTGGGAATGGCTGGATCCGATGGGATTGTCCAAGGGATTTCCCAACCTAAATTAGTCTGTGATGCCATCTTGGATTCCATTGTTGATTCCATCTTGGATTTCATCTTGGATTCCTTCATTGATTGATTGATTGATTGATTGATCTGATTCCATGATTGATTCCATGATTGATTCCATTGTTGATTCCATGATTGATTCCATGACCGATTCCATGATTGATTCCATTGTCGGTTCCATCATTGATTCTATCTTGGATTCCATCATTGATACTCCATCATTAATTCCATGATAGATTCCATTATTTATTCCACCTCGGATTCCATCTTGGATTCCAGCATTGATTCCATCTTGGATTCCTTTATTATTTCCATCATTGATTCCATTATTGATTCCATCTTGGATTCTATCTTGGATTCCATCATTAGTTCCATTATTGATTCCATCTTGAGTTCCAGCACTGATTCCATCATTGGTTCCATATTGATTCCATTACTAATATTCCATCATTAATTCCATGATTGATTCCATCATTAGTTCTATTATTGATTCCATCTTGGATTCCTCCTTGGATTCCATCTTGGATTCCATCATTGTGGAGGGAACAGGAACAGGACAAGGGGACCTCAAGCTCTTCCAGGGCATCTCCAGGTTGGATAACGGGAAAATTCCCTCCTGGAAAGGCTTTTCCAGCCCTGGGGGTGGAATCCCCATTCCCGGGGGGATTCAAATCCGTGTGGATGCGGCATTGGAGGAGACAGATCAGGGGTGGCTTTGGCAGTGCTGGGAACGGTTGGATTTGATGTTCTCCAAGGGATTTTCCAACGCAAATGATTCTGTAATTCCATCTTGGATTCCATCTTGGGTTCCTTAATTGGTTCCATCGTTGATTCCATCATAAATTCCATGAGTAATTCCATCACAAATTCCATGAGTGATTCCATCATTAGTTCCATTATTGATTCCATCATTGGATTCCATCTTTGATTCCATTGCTGGTATTCCATCATTGGTTCCATCATTGATTCCATGGTGGATTCCATCTTGGATTCCACCTTGGATTCCCTCATTTCCATCATTTATTCCATTATTGATTCCATCTTGGATTCCTTCTTTTGTTCCTTCATTGATTCCATCATTGATTCCATCTTGGATTCCTTCTTTGGTTCCTCCCTTGATTCTGTCATTGATCCCATGGTTGGTTCCATCTTGGATTCCTTTATTATTTCCATGATTGATTCCATCTTGGATTCCATCTTGGATTCTGTCTTGGATTCCATCACTGAGGTGGGAACAGGGCCAGGATAAGGGGACACAGCCTCAACCTATTCCAGGGCATCTCCAGGTTGGATAACGGGAAAATTCCCTCCTGGAACCCCCATTCCCGGTGGGATTCAAATCCATGCGGATGTGGCACTGTGGGACACGGATCAGGGGTGGCCTTGACAGTTGAACTCCAGAGCTTTTCCAACTCCGTCATTCCATGACTTTAGGAACGCTGTGGACATTCCCTCACGGAATTTCCCTTGGAAATCCCTCAATTCCCCTTCCCGTTGTGTTTTCCAGCCGAGACCCCTATCGAGGAGTTCACGCCCACGCCGGCATTCCCAGCGCTGCAGTACCTGGAATCCGTGGATGTGGAAGGAGTCGCCTGGAGAGCGGGATTGCGCACGGGGGACTTTCTGATCGAGGTGAGCCCCTCGCGGAATTCCACTCCTTGCCCAGGAAGTTTGGGGAATTTCCCGGGAATTTTGGGATTCTCCAGGAGGATCCAGAGTCCTCCAGGTGGCGGAACTTCCAGAGGTTCTTCGGGTGTGGATCCAGAGGGTTCCCAGTGTCCTCCAGGTGTGGATCCAGAGGGATCCAGAGCCCCCAGGTCATGGAACTTCCAGGAGTTTTGCAGGTGTGGATCAGGAGGATCTGGAATTCTGCAGGTGCAGATCCAGAGGGATCCAGAGTCCTCCAGGTGGTGGAACTGCCAGGAGCTCTCCAGGTTTAGATCAGGAGGATCTGGAATTCTCCACATGTTGGAGCTTCCAGGAGTTTTCCAGGTTTGGATCAGGAGGTTCTGAAATTCTCCAGGTGTGGATGCAGGAGGGTCTGGAATTCTCCAGGTTGGGATTAGGAGGATCTAGAATTCTCTGGGTGTGGATCAGGAGGTTCTGGAATTCTCCGGGTTGGGATCAGGAGGTTCTGGAATTCTCCACATTTTGGAGCTTCCAGGAGTTTTCCAAGTTTGGATCAGGAGGTTCTGGAATTCTCCAGGTTGGGATCAGGAGGTTCTGGAATTCTCCAGGTGTGGATCAGGAGGATCCGGAGTCCCCACATTCCCTTTGGGAATTGGGTCCCTCCCGGAGCTCTCCCGAGCTGCCCTCGGTGCCAATTCCAGCCCTGAATTCCCTTCGGGAAGGCGCTGACGGGAATTTCTCCCGGAAAATCCGGAGCAGCCTCTGGAACAGCTGGAAATCGGGAGAATTCCTCCTGGAGGGATCCAAATCCCGGTGGATTTGGAGGAGCTGGATCCAGAGCTGGGAATTCTGGGATTTGATCTCCGAGGGCTTTTCCAACCTCAGCAATTCCGTGATCCATGAATCACATTCCAGAGGAAATTCCCGGCGCCGGGCTGGGGAGTTGCCAGGTTCGGGAAAATCCCATGGGAATTCCAGAGGAAAATCCACATTTTCCAGCCTTTTTTCTCCCCCCATCCCGGGAGGTTTGAAATCCTGGAATTTTTTCCGCGAGGAACCTTGGAAATGGAGAACTTTGACCGTTTCCATGAGAATTCCATGATTCCTTGAGGAATTCCCAGGATTTGGGATACAAAAGTGGCTGGGAATCCGTGGAGATTCCCGGGATTTAGGGCTGGATTTTATTGTTGTCTGGAGTTATTTTTTAAGGAAAATCCGGAATTATGGATCCAGGTGGGATCCCAGAATCCCCTGAGGAGTTTTCCATGGGATGTTCGGGAATATTCTCCATGGAAAATGTTGGGAAGTTTTGGGAGGGGCGGTGGTGAAGTCAAATCCTTGGGAATGTTCAAAAAAGTTGGATTTGGGAATGAGGGCTTTTCCAACCTCAACAATTCCATGATTTTCTTCGGGAACAAGGAAAAATCCTGCTCTGGGCATGGATGGGAATGGGATGATCCAATCCCAACCATTCCATGATCCCAAAGAACAAAATTCCAGGGGTTTTTTTAAGGAGCCCAAAAATCCAGGAGAGGGGAAAAAAAAGAATCCTCTGGGCCAAAAAAAAAAATTCCCGCTCTGGAATTGTGGGAATGAGGGAGGGTTGAAACATTCCCGGATCCTCTCCCTGATTGGAAAGGTCAGGAAGCCCAAAAAAAAGGCAGGAAATGCGGATAATTCCGGCTCCGGAGCGTGGGAGGATGAGAAAAAAGATCCGAGGAAATATCAAAGGCCGGGATTTGGGATCGTCAGGAATTTGGGAACAGCGGGAGCTGGGGAAATTTAAAAAAAAAAAAAAAAGGGGAAAAAAGAAGAAAAAAGAGGGAAAAAGCTGATCCAGCTCCGGGGTTTTTATGGAAATGCTGAAAATTTGGGATATTCTGGTGCAGGGGGGAAAAAAAAAAGCTGGAATGTTCTGCTCCGAGTTGGGAGCGAAAGCGGAGCTCGGATTTCTCCGGAAAGCGAAGTTTCCCGGTAACCAAGGAGAGAGGAATTCCTAAAAATATCCATTCCCAAATTACCGGCCTCCGAGAGAGCTCCGGGAGAGGGGGGAATTCTGGGAATTCTGCTCGGCCCTGGAATTCCGGAGCCTCGGGATGAGGGTTGGGCTCTCCCGGTTTTCCGGAGGGAAATCGAGGCAGGGATGAATCGGAAGCACGAGGAATCCCAAGGCTGGAATCCCAGGATTTGAATCCCAGGACTGGAAATTCCAGGATTCGAATCCCAGGACTGGAAATTCCAGGATTCGAATTCCAGGATGGAAATTCCAGGATTTGAATTCCGTGATTGGAAATTCCAGGATTTGAATTCCAGGATTTGAATTCCAGGATTTGAATTCCAGGATTTGAATTCCAGGATTGGAAATTCCAGGATTCAAATTCCAGGATGGAAATCCCAGGATTTGAATCCCAGGATTTGAATTCCAGGATTGGAAATTCCAGGATTTGAATTCCAGGATTCGAATCCCGGGATTCGAATTCCAGGACTGGAAATTCCCAAAGGAATTCCGTGGAGGCAGAGATGGGGCTCAGGTTCTCCCGAGTGTTTTGTTGGAGCGCCGGAATTCCTTCAAAACCGCGGGATTCGGGTGGAAATAAAGGGAATTGGGAGACAATTCCCAATAATTCCCAAAGATTCCTGGCCTGGATCCAGGTGGGAATTGGGATCTGATCCCAAGGAAAAGGGAACGGCCTCAAGCTGAGCCAGGAATGGAATATTCGGGAAAAATCTTTCATGGAAAAGGCCGGGAAGGATGGGAATGGGCTGAGCAGAACCGTGGGAATCCCCATTCCTGAGGGATTTCAAATCCATGGATCAGGGCTGGAATGTTGGGAACGTTCCTGGCAGGATTTCCAACCTCAAGGATTCCCGTATTTCATTCCCAACCCGGGAATGGCTGAGAGGAGAACCTCGGGAATTTCCCATTCCAGAGGCAGGGAACAGAGATTCCAGGCTTGGGAATTCCCTTGGGAAAAGGGAATTCTCCCGGAAATTTCCGGATTTTTTTGGTTGGATGTGGCAGATCCTGGAAAGACAAAATTCCGGAGCTCCCTGAATTCCCGCTCAGATCCCGGATGGGGATTGGGAATGACTCAGGAGGCGGGAAAAGGGACAAGGATCCCAGAATTCCTGGCTCTGGAATGCCGGTGTGGAATTCCAGCACTTTGAAGGAGCTGGGTGCTCATGGAGAGAATTCCCGGGAAAACCATTCCAAGGATTCCGGGAAATCCCGTGGGAATTCGCCCATGGAATGGGATGGACTCGGAGATCCAGCTGGGATCCTCGGGAGTGTTTTGGGATCTGGAGAATCCTGGGTGATCCCAAATCCTCAGGAATGGGAAATCCCAGGATTTCTGCTCTTGGGGAAGGTTGATCCCAAAATTCCCGGAGTTCTTCCCAACACTCCATGTTTATCCCATGGATCTGGCCCTGAGCCCATTCCAGAAATTTGGGATTTCCAGGAATGTGTGGGATCATGAGCAGCTCAGGCTTCTCCTGGGAGGAAGGGATGGAATTCCATAAAATCCTGGAATGCTCTGGCTGGGAAAGGACCTTCAATCCCATTCCAAAGGCAGGAAAATTCCCACGATCCCGGAGCGCTCCGACTTTTCCTTGGACACTCCCAGAAATCCTGGGGCAGGCACAGCTGAGCTGATCCCGAAAAACTGGGATCAATCCCATCCAAATCCCTTGGGATCCATGGGAAAACTGGGGAGGAATTCCCTTTTCCTGCAGTCTCCCGGCGCTGGGAGAGCGGCGGGATCCTGGAATTGCCGGATCTGGAAAAGCAAATCCAGGGAATGCTGGCTGAGGGATCCAGGAGGGAAAAGTGGGAATGAGGCCCCGATCCCAGCCGGAAATCCTGGGAAAATCCCATTTTTTTGGGACCTCCCAGCAGCAAACGGAAATTCCCATTTCCCCCTCACCATCACCGTGTGGCGACTCCCAACCGCCACAAAAAAACGGGAAAAGGTGGAAAATCTGCGATTTTTCCTGGATTTTGAGCCCTTCCAGGAATTCCGAGCTTTTCCAGGAATTCCCAACATTTCCAGACACTCCAAAAAACCTGGGAAAATCCCATTTTTGGGGATCTCCCAGCAGCAAACGGAAATTCCCATTTCACCGCGTGGCGACTCCCAACAGCCGTGAAAACCGGGAAAAATCCAGAAAAATTTTTGCCCGCCCTTCCTTCCTTCCTTCCTTCCTTCCTCCCTTCCTTCCTTCCTTCCTTTTCCCGCCAGGAATTCTGATCCCGATTTTTTTTTTTTTTGGGGAATTTTAGGTGAATGGAGTGAACGTGGTGAAGGTGGGGCACAAGCAGGTGGTGGCGCTGATCCGGCAGGGCGGGAATCACCTCCTGATGAAAGTCGTGTCCGTCAGCCGCAAGCCCGAGGCCGAGGAGGGCGGCCGCAAGAAGGGTAGGCGGGAATTCTTCCCCCTCAGGAATTTTTCCGGGATTTCCGGGATTCGGGAATGGCCCCAGGGAGGAGAGGGAACGGTGGGGAGGGGCAGGGGTGGAAAATTCCGGGTGGGAAGGTTGGGGTGAGCCAGGGTTTGGGGATGGGTTGATGTTGGGGTGCGCCGGTTTTGGGGATGCGCCAGATGTTGGGATGTGTTGATGTTGGGATGTGCTGGGTTTTGGGATGTGTCATTTTTTGGGATATGTAATTTTTTGGGATGTGTCATTTTTGGGGATGCGTTGATGTTGGAATGTGCTGGTTTTTGGGATGTTCCCATTTTCTGGGATGTTCTCATTTTTGGAATGTTCTCAACTTTGGAATGCACCAGTTTTGGGGATGTGTGGGTTTATGGGATCTGTTGGTTTATGGGACGTTCCCATTTTTGGGACGTTCCCATTTTTGGGATGTTCCCATTTTTGGGATGCGCCAATTCTTGGGATACTCCAGTTTTTGGGATGTTTTCATTTTTGGGATGTTTCCGTTTTTTGGGATGTGTTGATGTTGGAATGTGCTGATTTTTGGGGTGTGCTGATTTTTGGGATGCGCCAGTTTTTGGGATGTGTTGATGTTGGGGATGTTCCCATTTTTGGGATGTTCCTGAGTTTGGGAATGTTCCCATTTTTGGGATGTGTCATTTTGGGGATGTTTTCATTTTCGGGATGTGTTGAAGTTGGAGTGTGCTGGTTTTTGGGATGTGTTGATTTTTGGGATGCGCCAGTTTTTGGGATGTGTTGGTGTTGGGATGTGCTTGTTTTGGGATGTGCTGGTTTTTGGGATGTTCCCATTTTTGGGATGCACCAGTTTTTGGGATGTGTTGGTGTTGGGATGTTTTCTTTTTTGGGATGTGTTGATGTTGCAATGTGCTGATTTTGGGGATGTTCCCATTTTGGGGATGTGTTGATGTTGGGATTTGCTGTTTTTTGGGATGCGCTGGTTTATGGGATGTTCCCATTTTGGGGATCCGCCAGTTTTTGGGATGTGCTGGTTTACGGGATGTGCCAATTTTTAGGATGTGTTGATGTTGGGATTCATCAGTTTTTGGGATGCGCTGGTTCATGAGATGTGCCCATTTGGGATGCGCCGCTTTCTGGGATGCGCCGCTTTCTGGGATGCGCCGCTTTCTGGGATGCATTAATGTTTGGGATGCGTTGATGTTTGGGATTTTCCCATTTTGGGATGTTTCCATTTTGGAGATGTGCTAGTTTTTGGGATGTGTTGATGTTTCCGATACACTGGTTTATGGGATGTTCCCATTTTTGGGATGCACCAATTTTTGGGATGCAGTGGTTTACAGGATGGGCTTATATTGGGATGTGCCAATTTTTGGGATGTGTTGATGTTTGGGACGCGTTGATTTTTGGGATGTTCCCATTTTTGGGATGTTCCCGTTTTTGGGATGTTTCCATTTTTGGGATATGCCAGTTTTTGGGATGCGCCGGGTTTTGGGATGCACCACTTTTTGGGATGTGTTGATGTTGGGATGCACCGAGTTTTGGGATGCGCTGATTTATGGGATGTGCTCTTTTCGGGATGCGCTGGCTTTTGGGACGCAAAAATTTTTGGGATGATCCCATTATTGGGATGTGCTGATTTTTGGGATGGGCTCATTTTGGGATGTGCTGATTTTTGGGATGATCCCATTATTGGGATGTGTCATTTCTTGGGCTGCACCACTTTTGGGGATGTTCCCATTTTTGGGCATGTTCCCATTTTTGGGATGTTCCCATTTTTGGGATGTGCCGGTTTTTGACACGTGCTGAATTTTGGGATCTGTCCAGTTTTTGGGGTTCGCCAATACCAGGATGCGTTGATTTTTGGGATGCGCTGGTTTATGGGATGTGCTCCTTTTTGGGATGCATCACTATTTGGGGTGCAGCCATTTTTAGGATGTGTCAGTTTTTTGGGATGCATCGATTTTGGGATTCACTGATTTTTGGGATGTGTTGGTGCTTGGGATTCGCTGATTTTGGGATGTTCCCATTTTAAGATGGGACGATTTTTGGGATCTGTCCATTTTTTGGGGTGTGCCCATTTGGGGATGTGCCCATTTTTGGGATGAGTTGATTTTTTGGGATGTGCTGATTTTTGAGATGCGCCCATTTTTGAGATTCGCCAATTTTGGGATGTGCCCGTTGTTTGGGATGCATTGATTTTTGGGATGTGCTGGGTTTTGGGATTTGCCTGTTTCGGGATGCGTTGATTTTTGGGATGAACCCATTTTTGGGATGCACTGGTTTTTTAGAATGTGCTGGGTTTTGCTATGTGTTGATTTTTGGGATGCATTGTTTTTTGGGATATGCCCATTTTGGGATGGCATGTGCTGGTTTTTGGGATCCATTAGTTTTCGGGATGTGCAATGTTTTGGGATTCATCGATCTTTGGCATGTGCTGATTTTTGGGATGTTCCCATTTTAGGATGGGACGATTTTTGGGATAGGTCCATTTTTTGGGATGTGTCATTTTTTGGGGGTGTGCAGATTTTGGGATGTGCCAATTTTGAGATGTGCCCATTTCTTGGGATGTGTTGATTTTTGGGATGCATTGATTTTTGGGATGTGCCCATTTTTGGGATGCATTCATCTTTTGGAATGTGTTGGGTTTGGGTATGTGTTGATTTTTGGGATGCATAATTTTTTGGGAAGAGCCCCTTTTGGGATTTGCCCGCTTCTGGATGTGCCGATTTTTGTGATGCACCATTTTTTGGGAGGCGCCGATTTGGGATGTGTTGATTTTTGGGATGCACTGGTTTTTGATATGCATTAATGTCTGGGATGCAAAGATTTTGGGGACATTCCCGTTTTTGGGATGTGTCATTTTTGGGGATGTGCCACTTTTTGGGATGTGCTGATTTTTGGGATGTTCCCGCTTTTGGGACATGTTGATTTTTGGGATGTGACGGTTTCTCAGATGCGTTGGTTTTTGGGAATGTGTCATTTCTTGGGATGCGCCCCTTTTTTGGGACATTCCTTCTTTTGGGACGCGTCGATTTTTGGGACGCGCTGGTTTTTGGGATGCGCCGGTTTTTGGGATGCGCTGGTTTTTGGGAATGTGGGCAGTGGGCAGGGGAGCTCAGGAGGGTCCAAACCACATCTGTGGAGTTGTGGGTTTTTTTGGGAATTCGTTGGATTCCCAAGAGCTGGAATTCCTGGAGTTGTGGTGTTTTTTGGGAATTGCTTGAATTCCCAAGATCTGGAACTTCTGGAATTGTGGCAAACAAGGAACAGGAGTTTTGGGAGCTCATGGATGTGGGAAGGGAGGTATGGCCTGGGAATTCACGGAGGGATCTGGGGAGTCCTGGGATGGGTTTTGGGGATCACTTTTGGGATTTTTGGGGATCTGGAATTCCTGGAGTTCCCATCAGCTGCTATTCTTGGGGATCAGCTATTCCAGGCTCCGGCCCCACCCAGGAATTTTCAGGATGGGAAACAACCTGGGAATTGCTGAGAATGTCGGGGCAGGATGGTGATCCCAAAGGAACACCGGGAATTCCGGGATGGAGCCAGGGAGTTGCTGTGGGAATTCCCGGGCACAGCTGGACCTGGGGGATCCCAGAAAATTCTGGGATTTCATTCCATGGGTTCTGGATTCTGGGAGCAGATCCAAGAACTTGGGCAGGGATTTTTCTGGAGGGACGGGAAGATCTGGAAGGACAGGAAGGAGCCAGGAGGAGTTTGGGGGGAATTGGGGCTGGAATTCCAGGGAATGGGAGCAGGGAGATGGGAAAAGGGGCTGGAATTACAGGAATGGGAAAAGGGGCTGGAATTATGGGGACGGGAAAAGAGGCTGTGATTGTGGAGACAGGAAAATGGGATGGGAAAGGGGAACGGAATTATGGGGACAGGAAAAGAGGATGGGAAACGTGGATGGAATTGTGGAGACAGGAAAAGGAGCTGGAATCACGGGGATGGGAAAAGGGAGTGGAATTACAGGGATGGGAGTTTGGGAAGCAGGAACAGGATGGGATGGAAGGAGAGGAGCAGAAAGATGGAAACGGGATGGAAGTGGAGGGGCAGGAGCAGAGGGATGGAAACGGAATGGAAATGGGATGGAGCAGGGATGGGAACAGGGAATGG
>VZSR01003091.1:12032-25429 GCA_013398615.1 Brachypodius melanocephalos | reverse complement strand
TGACCCCATTCCAGAAGGTTTTTGGTGCCGCCAATCCCAAACCTGTGGGAGATCCTTGATCCTAAAAAAGGGAGGGAAATTGGAGGTTTCAGGGGTTGTGTTGGTGCAGCTGCTCCTCTGCCGGGAATTCCATGGAAAAGACATTCCCAAGGCTCTGGAAGAGCTGGGATGAAATGGGATCCGTTGTGTGGGATGTGGGGGATGGATCCATGTGTGGACACGGAGAAATCCCATCCCAGCATCCCAAACCTCCGGCGTCCAGAGGGAAACTGGGACTTTTATCCTGGTTTATCCCAAATTTTGGTCCTGGAAGTGGATCCTGACTCGGTGGGGATGGAATGAGGGGGATCCAGGAGATTCCCAGAGCGTGTCCCGAGTTTCTGGGGGAGAAAGTTTGGGAAGAAGCTTTGGAAAAGGAGCCGCTCCAGGGCTGGGCAGCCGTGGAGAGCCGGGAATGGTTTGGAAAGGGATCTGGAGTGGGAATGGTGGAATTATCCAGGATGGATCACCAACTGGGAAAGTGTCCATGGAATTGTCCAAGGGCTGGAGCCAGGCTGGGAGAGCTGGGAATGTTCTCCTGGAGAAGGGAAGGATCCAGGGAGAGCTTCCAGAACATTCCAAGGCCTAAAGGGGCTCCAGGAGAGCTGGAATTTGGGAAAGGAATGGAGGGACAGGACACAGGGAATGGCTTCCACTGCCAGAGGGCAGAGCTGGATGGGAGATTGGGAATTGGGAATTGCTGTCTGGGCTGGGATTCCCAGAGAATCTCTGAATCCCTGGAATGTTCAAGGAAAGGTTGGAGCACCCTGGGATCATGGGAAGGTGCCCAGGGGTTGGGAGTGGATGGGCTCTGAGGTCCTTCCAACCCAACCCATTCCAGGACTGGGGAATTGTGGAATCCTGGCCCATGGAATGCCAGCAGTGCCTCGGAAAGGGCCCCCCAGCCCCCCCCGGCAGGGCTCCGTGCAGGGAGAGGCCGGGAAAAGCGGGATCAGCGCCGGGATGGGGGGCAGGGGAGCTCTGCTGGGATGGGGGCAGGGATGGGGAATGTCCCCGGGGCTCTGCACAGCTCCTGCCAGGAGCCAGCGGGGATCGGGATCTGCTCCAGGGAATGAGCCCCGGGAAAAGAGGGAACGGCCTCAGCCCCGCCAGGGGAGCTCTGCTGGGACAGCCGGGATCAGTTTTCCATGGAAAAGGGGGGTCAGGCCTTGGCAGGAGGTTTGGAGTGGCCATCCCCGGAGGAATCCAAGGAACTCCTGGAGGTGGCACTCAGGGCTGTGGTGGGAACAGCTTGGATTGGGTGGTGTTGGAATTCCTTCCCAACCTGGATAATTTAGGAATTCTGTGCTCACACCCCCAGGAGGATTCCCAGCATATCCAGGTTATCCCTGACCTTCCCAGCAATTCCCAGCCAAACCCGCACCCTGGAAAAAAAAGGGATTAAAACCATTCCTTGGGTCTCCATCAGGAGAGCTCAAATCCCAGGGGGAGAATCCCTGCTCCAAGCCAGGGACGGCTGCAGCTGCCACAGCACATCCCGACAAAAAAAAAATCCAGGGAAAAATCCCATCCAGGAGCACCAGATCCATCCCCAGAGCGGGACAAACCCCTGAAATAACGGAGGGGGAGACCCAGCCCCAAACCCCAAACCCCAAAGCAGCTCCTGGAAGAAACCATTCTCGTGGAATTCCAGGAAAAACGGGGATGGGAAAGAGGCGGAGAGGGAGGAATTGGGTGGGAACGGGGCTGGAATTAGAAGTCCTTGAGCTGTCATTCCACACCCACGGCCGGGAGCTGCGCAGTCACTTGATTCCAGGAGAAAAATCCCTGCACGGGCGAGGAAAGGGGATGGGAAAAGCAGGAAAAGCTCGGATGGGTTTTTTTTTGGGGGAAGAAACGCTCGCTGGCATTTGCGTATTCCAGCAGAGCTGCAGATTCCCAGGGAGAAAAGATCAAAAAGATTCCGGGGGTGGGGAAGGGAGGGGAAAAAAATTCCTGGGATGGAGGTGGTTAACCCCTGGTTGGCTGGGAAGAAAAAAAAAGATAAAATTGGGAGAAAAGATCAAAAAGATTCCGGGAAAAGTTCCCGGGATAAAGGTGGTTAACCACCCCCCCGAGCCAGGGTGGGGAAAAAAGCGGGATGGGAGGAATATTTGGAGGAAAATGGGAAGGATGCGGCGGGGGAAGGGGAGGGGAGATAATTCCTGTCAGACTTCCAAGATTTCTGCCAGCGCCATCTGCTCCCGTTAAAAACCCGCTCGGCTAAAAACGCTCCGGAGGCTGCGGAGCTGCCATGGCTCCCGGAGAGAATTCCAGAGGGTGGAGCCGCTGCCCTTGGAGGGGTGGGAGGGATTTGTGACCCCTCAGGACCATCGGGAATGCTGGAGGGGGGGCTGGGAAGTGTCCTGGTGTTCAGGTGACATCCTGGGATGGTTTGGGTGGGAAGGATCTTGGAGATTCCCAGATTCCACCCCATTCCAAGGGCAGGGAAACCTCCCACTGTCCTAAGGTGCTCCAGCCTGGCCTTGGGCGCTTCCAGGGATCCAGGAGCAGCCAGAGTTTCTCTGGGAATCCTGGGCTGATCCCGGGCGCCAGAGAATGGAGATTCCCAACTCTGGATACCAAAAATTGGAGATTCCCATCCCTGGATGCTGCAGGACAGAAATTCCCATCCCTGGATGCTGCAGGACAGAAATTCCCATCCCTGGACACACCAGGACAGAGATTCCCATCCCTGGGTTCCAGAGGATGGAGATTCCTGGTCCTGGACACCAAAGGATTGATAATCCCATCCCTGGGCACAAAAGGATGGACATTCCGAACCCTAGGCTCCGAAGAATAGAAATTCCCATCCCTGCATACCATAGGACAAATATTTCCATCCCTGGACACCAAAGGATGGAGATTCCCATCCCGGAGTTCCAGAGGACGGTAATTCCCATTCCTGGACACCAAAGGATGGAAATCCCATCCCTGGGTACCAAAAACTGGAGGTTCCCATCCCTGGATGCCACAGGAGAGGAATTCCCATCCCTGGACACAACTGAACAGAGATTCCCATCCTTGGATGCCGTAGGACAAATATTCCCATCCCTGGGCTCCAAAGGATGGAAATTCCCATCCCTGAATACCAAAAATTGGAGATTCCCATCCCTGTGCTCCGGAGGATGGAGATTCCCAACTCCGGGCTCCAAAGGATGGAGATTTCTATCCCAGGTTACCAGAAATTGGAGATTCCCATCCCTGGGCTCCAGAGGATGGAGATTCCCATCCCTGGACACCAAAGGATGGAGATTCCCATCCCTGGGCTCCAGAGGATGGATAATCCCATCCCTGGTTACCAAAAATTGGAGATTTCTATCCCTGGTTACCAAAAAAATTGGAGATTCCCATTCCTGGACACCAAAGGATGGAGATTCCCATCCCTGGGCTCCACAGGATGCGGATTCCCTCCCCCTTCCCACTCCCGAATTTTCACCCTCTTGCTCCAGGCCTTTTTTTGGGATTTACTCTCTTCTCCCAGCCTTGGGAAGCAGCAGGGATCGTTCTCCATCCCTAAGGAATGCACGGGATGAGGTTTTCCAGGGATTTGGGCTGTTATGGCAACGGCCCCGGGAGCTCTCACATGGAAGCTTTGTGTTTTCCTTGGAGATTAATTCCATGGAATGCTGGGAACGGCTCCGGGGGTTGCCAGGCTACCCTGGGAGCGTCATTCCCATTCCAGGGAAGTCATCCCAGATGCTGGGAACTGCTCCTTACTGGTCCTTACAGGTGGCTCCATTTGGATTCTGGCTCTTTATTCCCAAGCTCCGGAATTTGATCCCACCAATGTCCCAGTGTTCTTTGGGAATTGTGGGAGTCTCCCATGGCTCCAGGTGGGGTTCGAGGGGGAGCGGAGAGCCGGAATTCCATGGAAAACAGCAAAGGGAATTTGGGGTTGAAAATTCCTGGGAATGGGGGGGGACATTTTCCCAGAGGATATTCCCAGTTCTCCCATCCCTCCTGAGAGCTCAGAGCAGCTCCCAAAATTCCAGATTCACTGGGAAGCAGGTGTTTTGGACAGGCGGGGATGGAGATCCAAGGGGGAATCGTGGAGTCCTGCAGGAGCTCCAGGAGAGCTGCAGAGGGACTGGGGACAAGGGACAGGACACAGGGAATGGCTGCCACTGCCAGAGGGCAGGGCTGGATGGGAGATTGGGAACTGGGAATTGCTGGCTGGGCTGGGACCCCCAGAGAATCCCTGGAAATGTCCAAGGAAAGGTTGGAGCAGCCTGGGATTGGAATGGGATGGGATTGAAGGGCCATGGATCCCATCCCAAACCATCCCGGGATTCTGGGATCGAGGAGGTTCCAGATCCATCCCGAGGGATTTTGATGGATGTTGGGGATGGAAAAGAGAAGGGAGACCCTGCCTGGAGTCCCGAGATTCCCAGGGAAGCCCCCAGATCCCAAAATTCCTTCCTAGAGCAGAGTTGGATTCCCTGGTATTCCCTACTTTTGGCAATTCCTTGGATGTGGTTTTCCATGGTGTTCCCTACCTTTGGCAATTCCTTGGATGTGGTTTTCCATGGTATTCCCTGAACGTGGCAATTCCTTGGATTTGGTTTCCCATGGTATTCCCTATCTTTGGCAATTCCTTGGATGTGGTTTTCCATGGAATTCCCTACTTTGGGCAATTCCTTGGATGTGGTTTCCCATGGTGTCCTCTCCTCATTTAGGGAAAAATGGAGGAGTGCTGGATCCAAGGGCTGGATCCAAGGGCTGGATCCAAGGGCTGGATCCATGGTCGGGATGTCCCAATGTCACCCCTGATCCGGCAGCCACGCCCAGGACATTCCAGAAGGAAGATCCCTCTTTCCCACTGGATTTCCTGCCCCAGCTCAGCCTGACACCACATTCCCAGGACAATCTCTCCTATTCCATGTCCTGGGACATTCCAGGCCCTGGGATGGAGCTCGGAGCTTCCCAAATGTCCCCGTGTCACCTCCCGGCCATTCCCAGAAATCTCCAGAAAAGCAGGACTGGGGGGTTTTTTTGGGGATCTTCCTGCTGCTCCTGGAACATTCCACGGCTCCATCTAGCGCAGGATCCCAGATTCCCAAGGGAAAAAAGGGCAAGGATGGGATCATCCTCCCAAATTCCCCCCGCTGGCCTCGGCTCCGGGATTTTAAAAAAACCTTGGAAAAGGCAAATTTTCCATGGCTTTGTCCAGGCTCCCTTTGAACCTGTTCCGTGCTGCCGGTTCTTTATTCCCACCGAACATCCCCAATTCCCAAAAATAGCCCAGTTTCCAGCACGACCAACAGCATGGGCTGGAATTTCAGTGCCAAATTCCTCCCTTTTGTCCCCATTGGATTCTGCCTCGGGTGGAATCGCTGACGGATTCCGGGCGGAGCTGCCGGGAGCCTCTCGGTGCCACTGGAAAAGCGTTTTCCATAAAGGAAAAGCTCCGGAGGCCAAAAAAAAAAAAGCCCAAATCCTCTCCGGAGCGGCTCGAAAAGCTCGGGAAGAGCGGAGCAGGGATTGGGAAGGAGGAATTTTCCCAAAGGAGGGGTGAGCACGGAGGATCCGGGGCTTGGGAATGAGGCTGGAGGGAGGGAATTGTGGCGTGAAGGGATTTTAGGGAAGGGTTGGGAAGGCCCTTAAATCATCCCAATCCGCCCCTGATTTTTCCTGCTTTTTCCACCCGAATCCTCGCAGCTCCTCCGAGTATTCCCTGAAAAAAAAAAAAAAAAAAAAGCAGGAATTCCTGCTAGACCCTGCTGCCGGGCTCAGTCTGGCGCTCGGGAACAGATGTCACCCCTGGGAACGCGGGAAGTGTGACGGGAGCCGCGCCCGTGCCGGTGGCACTCGGGTGTCTGGCACGTTGGCGGCGCTTCCGTCACCGGAGCTGCTCGGGAAGGGGTGGGAACAACTCCCCGGGGGGGCTGATCCCATGGGAATGCGGCTGTGGGGAGGCTCCCACGGAATCGTGGAATGACTTGGATTGGGGTGACCTCAAAGCTCATCCCTTCCCGTGGGACACCCTCGGCTATCCCAGGGTGCTCCCGCCTTGGCCTTGGGCACTTCCAGGGATCCAGAGGCAGCCAGAGCTTCTCTGGGAATTCTGGCTGGGTCCTCCGGTCTCGGAGCTTCCACTGGAAGTTGCTCCAAGCCTTTTCCAGCGAGGCTCGGAAAGAGGAAAAGTCTCGGGAACAAAGTGGGGTGGGAGGAACAAGCCCAGCCGCTTCCCAGTTTGTCCCACTCCGGGAATTCTCTGGGAATATCCTCTTCACTGCTCTCTTAGTTTTCCAGCTGGAGACAGGAAACTCATCCCTGACTCCATCGTTTCCATTGTTTTCCAGGTGGAGACCAAAAACTCATCCCTGACTTTGCCCTTTTCCTTATTTTCCACATGGAGACAACAAATCCATCCCTGACTCCATTTCTCTCCTTGTTTTCCAGCTGGAGACGAGGAACTCATCCCTGATTCCGTTGTCTTCCAGGTGGAAGATGAGAAACTCCTCCCTGACTTTGCCCTTTTTCTTATTTTCCATGTGGAGACGACAAATTCATCCCTGATTCCGTTTCTCTCCTTGTTTTCCAGCTGGAGACAAGGAACTAATCCCTGACTCCATTTTTCTCCTTGTTTTCCAGGTGGGCACCAAAAGCCCATCCCTGACTTTAGTCCTCCTCGTTTTCCAGAGAAAAATGCGGAACTTCTCCCTGCCTCCACTCTTTTCCTTCTTTTCCACGTGGAGATGTTAAACTTCTCCCTGCCTCCACTCTTTTCCTTGTTTTCCCAGCTGGAGACCAGAAACTCATCCCTGACTTTGCTCTTTCCCTTCTCCCAGGCAACGACAAGAAATTCCTTCCCCATCTTTGCCCCTCTCCTCGTTTTCCAGCCGGAGGCTCCTCCCTGACCGCCCCGCTTTCCCCCTTGTTTTCCAGGGGAAGACGAGAAACTGGCGGCGTCCTTGCTGGACGGGAAGTTCCCGCGGAGCACCTCCATGACGGACACGGTCCGGGAAGGCCACGGGATCCCCCCTCCCCCGCAGACCGCCCCTCCCCCGCCCCCCTCCCCCTATTACTTCGACACCGGCCCCCCTCCGTCCTTCTCGCCGCCGCCGCCGCCGGGCCGGGCCTACGACACCATCCGCTCCAGCTTCAAGCCGGGCTTGGAAGCCAAACTGCACGGGCTGCCGCAGGTGCTGAGCGCGGCCGAGATGTACGACCAGGCGCGGGGCTCCATGCCCTACCCCGAGCGGCAGAAGAGGGCCCGCTCCATGATCATCCTCCAGGATTCCTCCCACCTCCCCGTGGAGCCCACCGAGATCCCGCGGCCCGGCCCGGCGGCGACGCCTCCCGAGAAGCTCAAGAGGAAAGGGCGGGTCATCGACAACCCCTACGCCAACATGGGCCAGTTCAACGTCAGCCTCTTCGCGCCCACCAAGCCGCAGAGGAAGAAGAGCCCCCTGGTCAAGCAGCTCCAGGTGGAGGACGCCCAGGAGCGGGCGGCCTTGGCCATCACCGGCGGCTACTCCTCGCGGGAGCCGTCGCCCACGCGCCGGAGCCACCGCCTGGAATACCAGCACCACCCCGGCATCGCTCAGGTGGAAGCCGCCGGCCTCCCCTTCGCCACCGCCATCGCCGCCGGCGTCATGAAGGACCGGGACCGGCGGCTGGACGAGAGGAGGAAATCCACGGTGTTCCTGTCGGTGGGAGCCATCGAGGGCCCGGCGCCGGGCGGCAGCGAGATGCCGTCGCTGCAGCAGTCGCGCTCCATCGACGAGCGGCTCCTGGGCAGCCGCGACGTCCTCCTGCCGTCGCCCGTGTCAGCTTTAAAGCCATTAATCAGCAGCTCCTCCTCGACCTTCATCCACCCCCTGACGGGAAAGCCCCTGGATCCCAACTCGCCCCTGGCGCTGGCGCTGGCCGCAAGGGAACGGGCGCTGTCCACTCAAGTCCCATCCCGGTCGCCCACCCCGATCCACAGCCCCGACTCGGACAGAGCCGCGCCCCTGTTTGTGGACATCCAAACCAAAGAACCGGACAGCAGGGGGGACCTGGAGGGCTTGGTGTCCCCCGCCTACTCCCCCGGAGGGAAGGCGGTGATGGCGGCCGACGCCGGCGCTCTGACCCCCACCAAGAGCCCCTGGGGGACTCCGGCCACCCTGCGGAAGGAGCCCGAGGCGCGAGCGGAGCCGCCGGGCAAGGAGGAGAAGAAGCCCGAGGACAAGAAGTCCATGATCATCAGCATCGTGGACACGTCGCAGCAGAAGACCGCCGGCCTCATCATGGTCCACGCCACCAGTAACGGGCAAGACGAGATCGGCCTGGAGATCAAGGAGGAGAGCCCGGCCGTGCCCGAGGTCTGCGCCGAGCCGGCCGAGCCCCCCAAGGCCGAGCCCCAGCCCAGCCCCGTGGGGAAGCCGCCGGCCAGCCCGGCCTCGGACAAGGCGCTGGGCCAGGGCAGCTCGGAGGAGGAGGTGGAGCCCTACACGGTGACCCTCCCGCCCGCCCAGCTGTCCTCCAGCGACGAGGAGACCCGTGAGGAGCTGGCCAAGATCGGGCTGGTGCCGCCCCCGGACGAATTCGCCAACGGGGTGCTGGTGACCACCCCCGGCACCCCCGTGAGCCACCTGGCCGCGCCCGGCGCACCGTCCCTGCCCGCGGCAGCAGTAGCACCTTCTCCCCCCGGCGCGACACCCTCAGGGAAGCCCTCGGACGCCCCCGCGGCCCCGGAGTCGGCGGCGGACTCGGGAGTGGAAGAGGTGGACACCAGGAGCTCCAGCGACCACCACCTGGAGACCACGAGCACCATCTCCACGGTCTCCAGCATGTCCACGCTGTCCTCGGAGAGCGGCGAGCCCACCGACACCTACACGTCCTTCGCCGACGGCCAAACTTTTCTACTCGAGAAGCCACCAGTGCCTCCAAAGCCCAAACTCAAGTCCCAGCTCAGCAAGGGGCCGGTTACTTTCAGGGACCCACTTTTGAAGCAGTCTTCGGACAGCGAGCTCATCTCCCAGCACCACGCGGCCACGCTGGCGGCCACCAGCGCGGCCCGGCCACGCTACCTCTTTCAGAGAAGGTCCAAGCTATGGGGGGACCCCATGGAGAGCAGGCCCGGCCACGGGGCCGAAGAGGACAAACCAACTGTGATCAGCGAGCTGAGCTCCCGCCTCCAGCAGCTCAACAAGGACACGCGCTCCTTGGGCGAGGAACCGGCCGGCTCCGCCCTGGATCCCGGCAAGAAGTCGCCGGTGGTGGCCGCACGGTAAGAGCCGGGCGCGGCCGGGCTCGGGGACGGGGCGGGTGACGCTGCCGAGGGCCCGGGTGCGGCTTTGAGGGACATCCCGGAGCTCGGGGAGCTCGGTGGAGGGGCCGGGGCGTCGGCAGGAGTTGCAGGGCGGGCTCCCGGCGCGTCGCGGTTGTGGCCGTTCCCCCCGCTCCGCCTTCCCCGTCGCGCCGTGTCCTCCCCTCCCTGCGTGACAGGGCTGTGGTGACAATGGCGGGGCTGCGGTGACAGTGACGGTGTTGTGGTGACGGTGTTGTGGTGACGATGCTGTGGTGACAATGACGATGTGACAATGATGATGTGGTGACAATGGTGATGTGACAATGATGATGTGGTGACAATGGTGATGCTGTGGTGACAATGACGATGTGACAATGACGACGCGGTGACAATGATGACGCGGTGACAATGGTGATGCTGTGGTAACAATGATGATGTGATGACAATGGTGATGCTGTGGTGACAATGACGATGCTGTGGTGACAATGCTGTGGTGACAATGCTGACGTTGGGGTGACAATGACAGTGCTGTCGTGACAGTGACAATGCAGTGGTGACAACGGGGGTGCTGAGGTGACCATGACGATTCCGTGGTGATGATGATGCCGTGGTGACAGTGACAAGGCTGTAGTGACAATGGTGATGTGGTGACAATGAGGAAGCCGTGGTGACAATGACAATGCCATGGTGACAATGACAATGCCGTGGTGACAATGTCGAGTCCTGGGTCACCCCCTCCGTGTTCACTCCTGGCCAAGCACCAAGGATGGGTTTTTCCAGGGCTTTTCCATTTCTGAGGATCTCCAGGTGTTGTCCCATCCAGGAGGTGACAAAGGTGGCCCTTGGCACCCCCCGGACAGGACGTGGTGTCACCAACTCCACCCTGGTTCTGCCTCACCCACCCGGCCCTAAAACGATCCCAAACCTTCCAAATCTGAGCCCGAGTCCTTAAAAAGATTGGGAATGTTAAATCCCAGCAGGAAGTGACCCAAAATTCCGAGTCTTGTCCTGCCCTTTCAGGTGCGGCCCCACAGAGCCACCATGAGCCGGTGTCACCCGGTGTCACCCGTGGGTGCCAGGGCTCAGCGAGGTGCCAGGAGCTCTGGGTCAGGGGCAGCCATTCCCATGGGAAAAGCTTTTCCAACCAAACCATCCCGGCCACAGGCACGTGGTGCTGGCACAGGAGGTGACATTTCAGGTGGTGGCCTTGAGGACAAAGTGTCCTGGAGCATCCTGGGGTCGCTCTGGCCTATCCCAGAAGATCCAAACTGGGAACACTGGGAGCGGATCTGGGATGTCTCTCTGCCCCAGGGTGTCACCCGAGGTCCCCTCCCTCATCCCGAGGATCCTCATCGCGGATCCTCTGGGATCACAGCTGTGCCCATCTCCAGTGGCGCCGGAAATTCGGGAATTCCGGGCTTTTACAAGCCCTGCCAGGATCCCACCCTGGTTTGGGGTTCCCTGCTGGGAATCCTCCAGCTCCCGGTGACACCGGAACGTCCCTTTCCATGTCCCCATCCCTCCCATCCGTGTCCATCCAATCTCCCGGTTTTCCCCCGGAGCAATATCGTGGATTTTGAGGATTTCACCTCTTTTCCACCTTCTCTTCCCTGCCATCCTTGCAATTCCCAGGGCTCCGTGCCCCCTCATCCGGGCCCCGGAGCCTCCTGTTTTCCCGCACGTCCCGTCCGGGAATCCAGCCCTTCCAGCCATCCCACAGAGTCCCACATTCCCATTTTTTCCCCTTTTGGGAAAGTCACAGCCTTTCATCTCCCGAGTTTTGGGATGTCAAAGGCTTGAAGCGTTTCCCGGGAAGTCAATGGTGGACGGAATTTTTAGTGATGGCGGCTGCTCTCCCGCAGTGTCCGAGTTCTCCTGGGTTTTTTTATGGAATTGCTGTGAATTCAGGGAACAATGGGGACAGGGTTAGGTAAGAGGGGGTGACCCAGTTTGGGACGCGTTTTCCAGGCTCTGGAATTGTCCAGAGAAGGGAAGTGTCACCTGAATGTCCCTCAAGAGACAGAGGTGGCCTGGAATCCCACAGGGATGGGGACAGGGAGGTGACCTGGAGTTCCAAATGGGGACATTGAGGTGTCCTGGAGACCCACAGGGATGGGACCCTGGAATTCTGCAGGGATGGGGACGGGCAGATGTCCTGGAGTCCCCAAAAAGACCCTGAGGGGTCTTGGAATTCCATAAGGAACAGGGACAATGAGGTGTCCCCAGAGGGGACAAAGAGATGTCCTGGAATCTGGAAATGGGGACACTGGGGTGGCCTGGAGTCTGGAAATGGGGACACTGGGGTGGCCAGGAGTCCCCCAGGGACATTGCTGTTCCTGTACCTGATCCCACCCAGCCCTTCCAGCGGCTTTGGATCCATGGGATCGGTGGAGCAGCCGCCATCGGGGAATCACCCTGGAATTCCTCCCTCCCTGCATCCATCCTGAATTCCCAGCAATTCCGGGCAAGCTCAGGGAATTCCCCACTCCAGAGCAATCTCTGGCGCCTTTCCCTGACTGATCCCTGTGGGAATCCTCCCTGGGAGCCCCGGGAAGCCCCGATCCGTGACTTTTTCCCAAGCTCTAACTCCGGCTCTGTCTCCTCCCAAGCCGGGCGTCCACGGAAGGACCTTTGAGCCGAGGGACTGGGAAAGAACCCAAGGAATTCTGACAGTGGGAGCTGTTCAGGCCACTGACGGTGACAATTCCGGCATGAGGGACGGGGACCGGGGACACCCGGGATGGTGACAGTGACAGCGGAGCAAGGGGACAACTTCCCTTCATCCGTGGTGGCCCTTGGTGGCCGTGTCCCAGAGCAGCTTCCTCGTGTTTAACCCGAAACCTTGGAATTGTTGAGGTGGGAGAATCCCTCTGATCCCACCGAGTCCAACCGTTCCCAGCACTGCCCCGTGTCCCCCAGTGCCACCTCCACAGGGCTTTTCATCCTGCCGGGAATGGGGACTCCACCCCTTCCCTGGGCATCCCCATCCCAACCTTTCCTCAACTTCTCGGGAAGGAGTTTTTTCCCAAAAATCCAAACTTCACCTCGGGGTGGCTCCCTCTCGTTCCGTGGGAGCAGAGCCCACCTCGCCCCGGCTGGAATTCCTGTCTGGGATTCCTGGAGCGGTGGGCGGGATCCTGGAGCACCCCGGGATCCTGGGAATCCCGGGAGAGGCTCGGGATGCGCCGGGAGCCGCGCGAGGCCGAGCGGGTTCCGCGTGTGACGTCCGCGTCCCCAATAAAGCTGACGGTGACCGTGACGGGCGTGCGTGTGTCATTGGGGGACACGGCCATTCCCAGGAATTCGGGAGCCGCATTCCACGCCCGGAGCCGGCTCTGGCTCTGGATTCGCTGCTCCAGGCGACGTTCCCGCAGAATTCCCGCAACATTCCCGTCCCATGTGGCCACCCAGCCATCCATAATCCCGACTGGATCCGTCTTCCCATCCTCTGGGAGTCACCGGGATCATCCCAAAAACCCTGCCCCACCTGCTTGATCTTTTCCAGCCGGTTGGAAGGATCTGATCACACTTTAATTCCCAGGAATTTGGGATGTGGAGGCTCCGGGATTTGTCCAGGTCATTCCCAGGCAGATCTTTGTGTTTCCCTCTGGAATCTGGAAGGAGGCCCCGAGTCCAGAACTCTGGGAGCTTTGCCCATCCCAAGGGTTTTCCCAGTTAAATCCCTGCCACAGGTTTCCAGCTTTTCCAGGAGTTTTCCTTGGCATGGATAAAGCTCCAAGGCAGCTTCTGGGAGACTTCTGAGGTTTTGGGGCTCCGGAACCAGGCCAGGGGGAGTTTTCCAAAGGGACCTGGCTCCTGAGGACTTCCAGGATCATCCCAAATATCCCAGTTTGGAGCTCTGGATCTGAGGGAAACTTTTTCTGAGGGTTTTTTTTTTTTTTGTGTCTTTGCTCGTTCCTTTGTTTCTCTTTGACCCCAAAAGGCTCCCGGGAAGCGGAATTTGAGCTTCCAGAGGGAGCGTTTCCGGTGCCACTCTGCGACTCCACGAATTCCTTTGTATTCCCACAGATCTGAGGGAGAAGGAGAAGAAACTTGAGCCATTTTGGGGGTTTTAGTTCCTTTTAGGGTAAAGCTGCCTCTTTTTCTCCCATCCTAA
>VZSR01003083.1:2652466-2668160 GCA_013398615.1 Brachypodius melanocephalos | reverse complement strand
ACATGTCCATGACCTACAAGGTCTCACCTGCCCAACTGGCAACAGAGCTGAGCCTTACCTGGCTCTTCTCTCGAAAGCGCGCCCCTTCCAGATGGGAGCGGAAGGAAGCCAGGACAGAATACGCAGCCGCTCTCATGTTGGGGTCATAGCTGCTCAGGGCAGCCACTGTGAGACCCAGGGCATTGACTTCCACAAACTTGTGACAGGCCACCACACACTCTGTTAGGGGACGGGGGAAGAGAAACAGAAAGCATCCTGTGTGTCAGCACTGCAGTGTCCCAGTGTGTATAACAGCACTGTAACCCTTAATATTCCATCAGCATCCATTTCTGGCTCTGCCCCCACAAACCATGACCTCAGCACCCATTTCTGGCTCTGCCCCCACAAACCATGACCTCAGAGCATGAGGGCTCCTCCAGCGGACAAGGGCTTCAGCAATTCACTCTGAACAGGAATTTAACTGAAACCTAAGCTGAAATTCATGGGGCTGTTCTCATCTTTGTGAGACAGAGATGATCCTGCCCACTAGGCTATGCAAAGCTAGGGGTAAATTCTGTAAAGACGTCTTGTGTCTCACTGTTTCAGGGAATTTGAGTACAAAGAAGAGGGAAAATTCATCTCTCCAGAGCATTTTGGGGTGCCTGAAAGACCAGAACTAAAAAGCTTATGTAATAGAAAGGGTGGGAGAGTAAACACATAAATAGCCCATAAACCACAGACGTTGTCCCTGTGCAGGCACAAGTGACTCTGCTGGCAAGGCCTGCTCTGAGCCAAGCACTCAGCTGTACCCCTGAGCCCTTCTGGGTGAAACAAAATCCAGCAATGACCAGAAATCAGCCCAATAGAGAACACAAAACATGCCCTTCAATGTCGCATTTATCTTCCCCAGCATTTACCATCAGGATTTGGAATTTCTCCTTTAAGGGCTTGTGTTCCGTGTGTTTTGAAGGGCTGCTGCCATTTCTACCCACTGATGGCTAGAAATGACATTCCACCTTATGTCCAGGAATGGAGCACAATGGCCCTTCAGTGGTGTTTTACCAGCTACAAATGTAGCATGAGTTTAGCAATAATATTCAGGTATTTTCTTGTCATTCACACTGAAGGTCAAGAGGAAGTTTCTAGAAACAAATATTCCTATTTAAGAAGGGATTGCAATCTTACTACCAAGTAAGGACCTACATTTGGTCCACTGATTTCCGCCCCCATCGCTGCCTACATAGACTAGTGTGTGTGTACATATGTATATATACACATATATAAAATTATGTTTAAAAAATCATAGATTATTTCTGTCCCTGCACCAGTACCTAGGTTATTTCTCTCACCTTTTTCTCAACTACTAGAACTACTAAAATTCAATTTCATGCCTGGCAGTTTCTTACTGCCACCTCTGCTGGTTATGGGCCAGGTAAAGCAGGGTCTCCACTTCTCCACCAGCCACTGCCATTTGTCCCAGAGCCACCACTCTGCTCCCCTTCAGGCCACCGCCCTGGGGAACTGCTGATGTGTACTAACCATTCACACTGTGGAGTAGTGCCACAGAATGAAATCCAAGGTTCTCACTTCAGCAGTCCACAGGAAGATTTATTTGGAAAACTTTCCTTCACTGAAAACATGCAGCGGTAATATTTTCCATGCCACTGTCCCTGGAGAATGTGTTCAACAAGTAACATAAAATAACAAGCTCTTATTAGAAAAGCACCCCAATTTAATTCTATGTCTGACATATACCTTGCTAAAGGACCTTGAGAACCACGATGGAAAAGCTTTCCACAAGATGCTTATCAGAGCTAAAGATAGACAGAACTTGCCATCTGCCCAACCCCAGACCTACTTTTTCCTCAGCAAGCACTAAAACTGTGCAAGAAGTCCATGTTTATGTATTCTGATGGCACTGTGCAGCCAGGACAAAGAGCAAATAAATAAAGAACTGGGAGTTCCAAGAGAAGCTGACATGGTTTACAAGCACCATGGGACTGGGACTCAAACCACTCGGCCCCTTTAAAAATGTGCCTCTTAGGACACAGACTCTCACTCCGTGTGGAGAAGTTAAGAGGGCTATTTTGTCCTCTCCAGGATCAGACTCAGGACAGCCACTGACTTTACAACTCCACAAGGACATGATGTACAGCAACTCCCTCAACCTTGGTTCTTCTCACATCAGCAGCCACAGACTGGCTGCAGTGCTGCTGGGGCTGCAACAGACACCAAACCCTTCCCTCCACAGGGTGGGTGGTACTGGCAGTGTCCTTTTGCCAGCTATCAACATCAGGTTCCAAAGACATCAGCTGTCCATGTTCTTCATCCCTGTGTTCCTCAAAGGCCCAACATTAGCTGGACTGTCTAAGATCCCTCCAACTGCAAAATGACAAATAGCTCTGGTACATTTTCTCCTCAGAGGACTCAAAAGACAGTTCTTTTCCTGCTGCCAGGATTACAGAGCAGTTCAAACCATAGCTAAGGACACAGGTAAGGACAAGCTAAGCACAGCCAAACAGATGCTGCACTTGCAGGGGTCTGGATGAACAAAAGACTGTGAGTGTGATTTCGCTGACACCCTGCCAATTGCTTCTAACATTACTGCTGTGGAAAGCCAAATCTAGCTGTAACTACACAGTACTTAACCGTAACCAACACAGGGAGAGAGCTGGTTAGGAAATCCCTTAGGCTTCTTGTCTACCTTTGACCTCTGGGGGCTCTCTCCCGGGAGAGTCAGTGTGTCCGTGGAGTACAGCAGGGACGTGCATGTGCAAAGCCGAATCATGTCAGACAAGAAACTTGCTGACAGTTCAGAGCACCAGCCTATTTGTGAAACATACTGGCGTCATGCCCATCTGTCTGGTGGAAAATGAGTTGGCTGCAGTTTCCCTGTTCTATAACCACAACTTGTCACAGGCCAGGTCTCCAGCCAGTTCAGTCACAGCCCTCACAGTAGTTTGTTTCTTCCCTCTAAAGTCAGGCACAAATTCCTTGCAGTATGAACTCTTGGATCAGGGATAACAGAGCTCCAGGTGCAGCTCCTGCAGCAGAGCAACCTGACACTAAACACCAAAGAGAAACACTCACTTTACCTGGTCTGGTCAGTTCACTGAAGAGCTGAAGTAGAAAACAAGGATCATAGAAGTCATCAAGGCTCTTGACTGTGTCATCTTTATATAGTGACTCTTGTATCCCCTGAAACCAAATCCAAACCAATATTTGTAAGGAACAACACCAATTTCAAGCTTGGTTTCAAACTTCCACAACCACCTCATCCCACTATAAACCACTTGATACTACACCTTGTAAAATACGATGCAACACAGGGTGAGACATGCTTGTGCTTAAACTCAGCTTTCACTAGGAGAGTATATCCACAACTATTTCCCCTGACCAGCACCAACAGTTACAGAACCATGTCAGCAAACTGTAAGAAAGGCTGGAGAGCCCATTGCCAGTGGATCCTTGGGCTGTCCAATCCTAGTCTCACATACATGACAACATTTGCAGTGCACAATCACCTCTGCTGACAAGACGTGGCCCACATCTCGTGATTCATTTGAAAAGTGCTCCTAAAGAACTAATTCTAGTCCTCCTATGTATTGAAATTACTCTCCTGATGGAAACAAGTTGCAGTGTATTACACGAATGCAAGAAATGAATGGCTCAAGGCTCTTTCTGCGTATCCAAAGAAGGGTAACCACGGATAGGTTGAACCAAAAGCTGCACCTGTGACGGCAGCAACCGGCGATGCTGAGGGAACGACAGAATCGTCTTCATCATCTTCTCTCGATCCAGCAGACACAGAATCTCCTCCATGCTTGGCTGCTGCCACAGGGACTTCCCCAGACTCTTGCAAGTCTTGTGATGCTCCACAGCAGCTGGACCCCACAGCAGGATCCTTAAACATTGTTAAAGGTAAACACATTAGGCAACAGCCAAAAGCAATTACAGAGATCGATTAGTACTGAAATTTTGTCTTCCCTTGTAGTTACTACCCTGTGGGACTTGAAACTAGAATTTGTTTCCCTGGAAACACCTTTTCCATCCATCCCAAAGCTTTTCAAATTTAGTCTGAGGGTGTCTCATTCACTCTGCCCTCCCCTGTCCACCCAAGTCAGAAGGTATCCATTCAGAGGCACTTAGGGATTTAAGCTGGAAGTGCAGGTAAAAACGACAGCAGCCGCAGGAAGAGACGGGGATCCAGACCTGCCTCAGCTGCCTGAGCTGGCGCTCTTGCATTGCTGGTGGTATTTCTGCTCCTACCTCCAGGACACAAAAGCGCACGTGAGGAAGGCAGACCGTACCACAGCTGTTGGCAACAGACTTTCCTGTGGACTGCTTGGGCACAGGAAAGGGAAAAGTCCACTACTGACTTATGTTTCAGCCTCCCACGTGTGAGGAGACCCCTAAGGTGAGTCCCAAGTATGGACGCTGACTGACTCCAGAAATGAGACATTCCCTTATCTACCCCATAGACACAAAGAAGTCTGGGCAACATAAGAGAATTACATTAATAGGAAATAAGTAGTAAAAATATTTCCAAAAGCAACATTCACCTTTAGATTGGACTTTGTTTGCTGTCTCCTTCATTTAAAAATGAGACCCTGGAAAAATACTAGCTGTGAGACTATCTGTGTGTAGTTTGCCCAACAAAGTAAGGTGTTCAGCTCACCTGGAGTTTATAAGACTTTGATTATTCTTCTCATACAACTGAAGCAACAGCAGTATCTTCTGATCTAAAACCCAAGATTGAACCCAAAGTTAGTGACCTGTGGAGAAAATAACAAGATGCAGAAAGAAATGCCTTTGCCAGGCTGACACTCACCCACAGTGCTGAGCGTGGCCCCGTAAGCTCCCAGCAGCACTGGGAGGTGACTGCTCACACAGAGAGAGGGCCTGAGCTGCACGGCTGTCAGCAGAATGTCCACCAGCGCCTCTGGAACAAGCACAGCTTGAGCTCTGCAGCTCTCGGTCACACAGAGCACAAATTAACACCCCAAGACCCACTCCAAATGGATGCACACGCAGCACTGCACATTTTACGTCGGCATCTATCTCCAGAGATACCACAGCCCATTTCCCCAATACACTAAAGGGTGATTACAATGCACTTAATTCAAGGGAACATCTTGAAACGGTATTCCCAAGCTGAACACACAAGTCACTCAGCCAGGTGAGGTCCCCAGTGGAGAACACACTACTCTGCAGAAGCTTTCTGTGCCAATGCACCCACTCTCTGGTTAAAAAGGAGTGGGCTGTGCCCTATCCTGCCATAGCTCTGCTCCTTCCTCCCCCAGGAGGTCATCTGGAAGGAGCTCAGCAGTTGCACAGAGAAAGGCAGACACGCCAGCAACCTCCCCAAGGACTTGAGAAATCACAGCAAAAACTTCTCAGACTGCAGCCCAGCTGCAGTAAATATCAAAATATTTCTGCATTGCTCCAGTAGGGCTCAGCACTGGAGGCGGTTTGTGAGCCACAGGAACTCTGTCCTGTGGGGTACAAAAATTAAACACCTTCGCAAACTCTGTAACTAACTGAGAAGCAGGAAATAGAAGTGATTCAGTTCCTCAAAAGCTAGCAGGCTGTCTGTAGCACACTCAAGACTCGACTCCAGATTTCTCTGCTCCTAGTATCTGAAAAGGCCTGGGCTTTGACCCTAGTTATGTGCAGGAATATAAAATGCATCTCAAAACTACAGAGCTCCTAAAGTGTCAGCCTGAGTAAAGGCACTCGTGACACCAAGCTCATGGAATGCTGCTGCTGGCCTCAAAGAATCTATCCTGCTGATCTACAGAAATATGCTGTAACGGTAAGACACACGCATACGGTAAGCAGCAAAATCTATTCCTTATTTTTAATTTCACTAAACTGGGGCTTCACAAGAGCTTTTTTCTCTTTTCAGGTGTTTTAAAACTTGAAAGTTTGTTTACACGTTGCTCATCAATAAACACAAAATTTGTTACCAACATGCTGCCCTGAGAACTCCCCCCCTTTTCTTACACAGCTCCTTCAATCGCTGAATCTCAAACCCCTGTACAGTGGAGAAAAGCTGAGGTCTGTGTAGATCAAATGTGGTTCAAGGTCAGGCAGGATTTCAGTTGACAGTGAAGAAAAAACCAACCCAATCCTACACATGAACTAACATCCAATTGATATTCCTCTCGAAGGATATTCCTTGTGAAAGGTTGCAATACGAAATACACATAACTAAATTGCCGTTTTTGATAAAACTTGCAAAATCAACTTTAAATCTCCTGTATCGACCTATTTTAAGATTATAAATCTCAACAGGTTTAAACATCACAAGACCTACGTGCACTTCAGTGATCTTACACTAAATGCCTTACAGAAACCAAAAGAATCAATCCAAGACTTAACTGTGTTAAAAATACTAGAAAAACAAACAAACAAAAACCCAAACCAAAATAAAAACCCAAACCCACCTTTTCTAGTAGTTTTAAAAACAGAAGTGTTTAAAACCAGCATAAAATGAATTTGGATCCAAGCAGAGGTGCAATTAACTGCCAATATTCTCGAACTGTTAATGACTCTGCAAGCATTTACATGAGTGGGTGTGTTACTGGATGGAGAGAATATAACGCAAGAACCGTGTTTAGTATGGGAAGAAGATGATTAAAAAGTACCTCTTGTCTGGATATTCATGCCATCTTCTTCTCTTGACCTCAGGATGGCTGACAAAAATAGAGAGTGCTGCGTGACCATCATGTGAAGTTTGGAGAGCTTAATTAATCTCTGACTAAGTGAGGATTCTTCCTTGTATAGCAACTGGATGGCAATGTTCAGGACCTTCAGAAATGTTTCATCTCTGTAACGGTACCTGTGGGAGAGGGATCACAGAGGAGTCAGATCCCAACCAAACCCAAAGAAACCTGCTTGAAATTAAAAGCTGTTTCAGAAATGAGACTTTGGCAAAGAAAATGACCTTAGGAAACTAAAGCAAATTAAAAAGAAAACACTTACTTGAGTCCTGTCTTCACAAGGGTGCACCAGTCATCTGGGTCCACTTCTTCAACCGCACACTGTGTGCAGCAAGTAAAAACAGGTGTTGGTTTACTTTTCAAACACACAGCTTCTACAGCAATTTTTGTTCAAAGAACACACCAAGAACATGTGAGCCCAACACTCACGTGGGATGATCAGATGATAACAGGGAGAAAAGGTCTTGGACACAACAATCCTAACTCCTGGTTCAAAGGAAACTGCAAGTGTTTTGTTGGTCTGGGAGCAGGGGAACATATGGGCTGTATGGAATTAAAAAGCAAGCTGGGCTGTAGGTTCCAAAAACCCAGTGGCTCAAAACTCTTTAAACCCCTGAAGTGTGAAAGGAATTGCTACTTGACAATTCAAAGTAAGAGACTGGATACCAGGTTTTTGTGTGGTTTAGTTAACCGAGCTTTGCACGTGGCACACGGGGTGGCTGTGTGGAGGTGTTCCTTAGAACTGATGTGCCCTGAGGAGCTGGGAACCACAACCAACCGGTAAGTCTGGAGAAGACTGACAGCTGCACATACCAACAGTCCTGGGAATGCAGGTGCCAGCCTCACCAGGCTGGAAACACCCTCAGGATGGGATGGACACTGAGGTGGCCCCAGGGCCTGCAGAGTCAACCAGGTCCTACAAGGGAGTCTCAGCAAAAGCCAGTGAGAGGGTAAAGGCATTCACTGCTCAGAGACCTTCAGTGTTAAGTGTCACAGGGATCTGTGTTTACTGAACTCAAACCAACAGAACAGTACAGAGGGAGTGATTGAGAAGTGTTCTTCAAGATCAAAGTCTGGATTTCTATTCACGATAAACCAGACTTTTGCCCCGGACTTCAGATGGCATGGCAGGTGGGTCTTGGCAGAAGTATCTCTATCACTTTTTTTTTTTTTAATAAATAAAAAAACCTAAAATCCACTGGTAACCTTTGATTTCTTACTCCTAAATATCTCAAACTCCTACCTTCAAAGGGAATTCTTACCAGAAAGCCATCATCCAGAACATAAAACTGCTTCATATAAAGGATTATCAGGACTAAGATGACTCTGCAAAAGCTATTAAAAGCCCATGGAAACCAGATTCCATAAATCAGGAAATCAAGCCCAGTCTATATTTACAAAATCTACAGCTGGCCAGTCACACTCATGCTTAGAGTCTCACCAGTAATTCCTCTAGCCTGAGCAGCATGGACCTCTCCACTTCTTGCTTGCTTTCATCTTTACTGCTGCTGTACACAGCAACTAACCCCTTCATGCAGGCTGACAGGAGACGTCTTCTCCAGGAATGCAGCTCCTCCGAGTTTTTAAGCACTCTGGATATGGCATCTGCCACAGACCAACTGCAGAGACATGGGTATTGAGTTTTTTATGAGTATTTTAACTTTGTGTATGTTAAAGATGTCTTGCTGCCAAAGTGCAAAGCAACAGATTCTCTGAGGAGAGGATGCTGTTATTGCTCCCATTCCTATCACTGCTCTTCCCAGGACAAACTGAGCCTTGAGGGAGGCCCACACACACTACCCACCGCTGTTCATTCCCTGCTCTCTCCAGAGCAGCAGGAAGCTGGTCCATTAGGTCATGCAGCCCTTTGCTTCCCGAAGGTGGCAACAATTTTGAAAGGATTTGCAGCTTCACAGTGGCCTCCTGTGATGCTCCGGTGTCCCAAATCCCCGTGGAGAGCTCCTTCCACAGGGCTTTCCTCAGGACAGGTGTGACAGCCGAGACAACTGCGGGGAGAGCGGAGGGCACCTGCAGTTATTAAATAACACCACACTAATCCCAAATCACTTTCTAATCCAGGCCCAGATTACTCAATTCCTAGGAAATGGTGCTACAGTAGCTGCTAATCTGTTACAGAGAAGTGCTACAGACAGGCTCACTTTACCCATCCTCTACTTCCCCGAGTGCTGACAGGGTCTTCTCACTGCTTGACCTTGTAGGTAGAGCTACAGCCCCAGTCAGCCTGTTTCCTTTGCTATTTAAATTTCTGGGCAATAAGAGAAATGAAATTAAAGTGATCCTGTTCTACCCAGTTGAATCCTAATTCATCGCTTTGCTTGTAGAGAATTTAACACGCTTGTCCATAGATGTAACACTGCTGTGGGTTTGGAAAGTTCTGGACTGCCAGTTTAGGAGGGCATTACTGTAGCCAGCCCACAGCTGGAGATTTGTTTTAGAAGAAATCTTTGGACTCTGGAGAAGTGAAAGCTCGGGTTCTGCAAAAACCATCTGGCTGTGGCATTGCACACTCCAGACAGTCTTCTATCCATGCCTGAGCAAAAAGTTTTACCTCCTGTACTAAACCAAGAGAACCACAATGACAGATTTTCACATGCACTAAGCATTAAATAAGGGCTTCAAAAGAGAAGTCTGGGCAGCAGTAACTGTAAGAGCAGTCTAACAGCCGACCCTCCGAACGGCTCTTCACCTTTAGTGCCGCAGGGGTACTTCCAAGATGGTCGTTAGAGGTCAGACATCTAAGTTTTATCACCTTGACCTATTGTGTGAAGATCCCGAGACCTTAAAGCCAGCAGAACCTAAACAGGGAATCTGGCCTCCTGAATGACAAGCAGGGCTCAGTGGTGCCTTTACCTGTGGAAGGTCGGCTGAAACCATACTGGTCTCTGCATTGCAAATAGACATTAATGAGTGGAAGGAAGCTCTTCATGTGTTTCCTCAGGTACTTCCCAGTGGCACTGCTCAGACACCACAGCTCGAACTGCAGCAGGTGAGTCCTGGAGTGCTGGATCAGCATGGCCACAATGGCCAGGGAGGTGTGTGAGCACTGGGCAAGGCAGTGAGCCTGCACCTCGACACCGACTGCGAGAGCAAGGACGGGCTCACTTTGGAGAGCCTGAAGGAAAACCTTCTCCAAATCTTTGCTGGCCGATGCTGACATCAACATCCCCAAAGCTTTAACCTGCTCTGCGGAGAGCAGAAGCTCTCCTTGCTGCGGATGCCTTCGGTAGCTGTCTGCAAGGAGCTGCACCAAAATTTGTCCATACAAGTTTAACTGTTTCCCTTTTTTAAGGGATTTTTCGGGTTTCTGAGCAGTCAAGCTCATCTCAGGAAGTTGCAGCATGGTTAAAGTGATCTCCTTCAGCTGAGCTGCAGTCATGTACATGTGCAGCTCCTCCAGAGCCTGCAGCTGGTGAGACTTCCTGGGATAGGCCTGGCTTCTGTCCTTCCCCACAGTCTGCAGCTCCTCCAGGACACTTTTTGTGATAGCTTCGAAATACTTGGACAACACATGTCTGTGATCTGTTGTGATGCTCTGCAGGATGGGGGCACCTGTTTTCAGCAGCTGAAGAACCCCGGAATTGAGGTGAGCTGACAGGAGCTTCACGGTGACGGGGTTCAAACCAGGCTGAGGAATAGAGCGCAGCTCCAAGGCCAGGAACCAGCTCTCCAGAGTAGGATGTCTGAAAATCAAGATGAGTGTATCCTCCAGTGCCTGTAACAAACACAGGTAACAGTATCTCTGCATGGATAATCATAGTGCAGGGTGAAAAAAAACCTCGTTCATCTGCCTATTTTTCTCAGTTTGTCCATCCCAATTATTGAACATGAAATTGTCCACTAGCTGGCCAGAGGATAAAAAAATATTAATGAATTACAAGCACATATCATTCTCCCAACATTTATGCTGTGGGATTTATGCTTTTAGACTGAACATTCTAGACATGTCTAAGCTTGTCTCCAGAGGAAAACTGAATATTCTGGGGCTCATCAACACATTCTCATCTCCACAAATTCACAGAACAGATGAAAGAGGGGGAAAAATTCATTCCTTCAGTACATTATTTTCACAACAAGGTTTTACACAGGGCCGAGGGAATACTTTTTTTCCTGCACAGGATCTCTTTCAGGACCTCTCCTGACTGTGTTCCAGCTCAGGGGTGAGACTGTGGGTGATGCAGCTAGGTCACATCTCCAGACAGTAGTTTTGCAACTGCTGGACCACATGGTCTATGTTTTCTGCATTTTCCTCCAAGACCTTAACAGCACCTCCATGTTCAGCAAAACTGTTCCCTAGAGAATCAATCAAATCAAAGTTTACTGACACGTGCCTCTGTATCAAGGGATTTGGTACCTTGTCATTTGAAGACGCTTCTGTCATCAGAGACTCCTCATCCATAAAGAGATCCAACTCAGCCTGATGCTCTTCCCGTTTCTGTCGATGATCCTGCTTTATCTGATTGCCCCGGCACAAGAAGATGCTCAGCACGTCCACATAGAGGTCAATGAGTTGAGGACCCAAAGTTTTACCAAGCTATGGAAATAAAGACATCTTGGATGTGAAGAAATGAGGAGGATGGGAGCAGAAGGGTAATTATCCAACAGGAATAAGAGTTAACTAAGAACTGCTTCTATTTGTGGTGCACTTAACATTTTCTACAGGATGGAACCACTTCCCTATGTAGAAACCCGATTCTAAGAGAAGTCTCAGGTTGCCAAATAAATATTGATAGATTTTCATTTATACTGTGACTTTAGGAGTTACACAGGCCAATGAATTTCACTCTCTGGAAAGGCTTCTTAGGGACACCCAGGAGCTGGATTCAAATCTCGAGTTTATTTGCACTCACACTGATCAGTAAGGTAACCCAAGTAAAGTAAATCCAAGACTCCTCAAGAATCAGAGGAACTGACATTTGTTTACAAATTAGGTGCAGGTTTGTATGGTGCTCTGTAGCCTCAGAGCCAAATTCAGAAAAAAAAGAGGTACAGAACTGGAACCCACATTTTAACAGCCAAATCATTTGTACCTTCCACATTAAAATAAACCAAACGTAACCACACTAGTATTACAATATTGCTCTTACACTGCTGAAGTTCTCCACTGTGGATTTCAGGTATAGCAGCACGTGCTTTACTCCCAATAAAAGCTGGTCAGGTGGGACCAAGGAAGCCAAGTCTCTCAATTTTGTCTGAACATCATCTTCCAATAAGGTATTGCTTCCTCTCTCATAGGCTCTCTTTAGCAAAGTGCTAAATACAGAATCCAGTGCCACAGTGGGTTCTTTGCTTACTTCCTTGTGATTTTTAAACTGTTTAAAGTGAAAAAAGTATAAGAGAAAAACAAGGATGAGTATGAAACAAAAATCTCTTTGGCAAACCTTTGTTTTGAGATGAGCTCTGAGCTGACCCCGGGCTGAAGCTCCAGGAGCACAAGTGTGATGTCCTGCTACAACACAGCTATCCAGCAGTGTCCCCAGGGGAATCTGCAGTGTTCACTGCCGGCCTTACAGCAAAACTCCCCAAACCCAGCCCAGGGGGCCTGTGATCCCCAACCCGCCCCAGGGGATCTCCAGAACTGAGGCCACAGCACACATCAGGCTCTGCTGTGCCTGGGCAGGAGTCTGTGTACAACCCCTGAACCCTGGCACCGCCTCCCAAACACCACTAAGACCTCTTGTGTCATCAGAGAAAAGCCCCGGAACAAATCTGCGTCCCAATGTGATCAACGAGAAATACAGAATTAGCTCCATAAAAATGGTCTTTCTGATGGAAATGTAACCTCTATAAACTGTGAGGTTTTTATAGGAATACTGGCTCAAGAATTGAGTGACTTCAGGTATTCCATACCACATGCTCCTGAGATTGCTTGGGTATCCAGAGTTTATAGTATTGATTAAACTGGTAGAGCTGAGGATACTTAGCAACTTCCAGGGACTTGAGATCTTTATCATAGAGCTGGAACATCAAGCAGAGAGCAAGAGGTTCTCTCTGAGAGTGCAGGAGGTCAGTGAAAACAGCAACAAGGTACTCCACAATGCCTCCTCCTAGAAATGCAAATATAAATGATTAACATGAGCACAAACACTGGGACAACCGTCCTTCCTTGGGGCCTTGGCAGTAGTCCACAAAGCATCACTCAGGAAAGTACTGAATAAGATCAAAAAGTGTTTGTAGTGACCTAGACAAATGTTCCTGACCACTGAGATATCTGAAAAATCCTCCACACATTAATTCCTGCTGAAGTCAATAATCCACCTTCACTGTGTTGCGCTAAACATGCCTGTATTTTAACAGGAAACACCCCTGCCAAGCACCACCTCAGAGAAGAACTGATGTATACTGGGGGGCACACACCCGAATTAATGTGTACAAGTTAAACAGAATTTTCTTTCAGTCCACCCCAGGTGCTCCTTGACTGCCAAATACACACAGAGGACTTAATGAAATGCTGTGGGGTTAGCAAATCCTGCTCCAAGCCCGCCCGATGCCCCTGTGGCTCCAATGCTTTCTTCAAGGAGGTGGTAGAACTTTGCAACCAGAGCTTCATTTCTGAAGAAGTTTCCTTTGGAAAATGCATCCATTTCCTACCTAATAGTGCAGTCCTCTCTCCCCGATCTCGGGAAGAGCTGCCTACAGCCATGGAAACCACCTTCCTCTCCTGGTCTCCACACTCTGTCCCTTAAAACACTGTGTTAATGAAGCCAACTACCTCCACACCAAGACTATCCATGCAGGGACCGTGCCTCTTCTCTTTAGGGTCAGGGAAAAAGCGCAGAAGCGCCTACAGAGCCTCAATGCCTCTCTTGAGCAAGAATCACCATGGATCTGCATCTTCTTCTGCTTGCAGGGAAAATAATAAAATGTCTCAAGGTAAAAAATGATAAATGGCAAAAATTATTAAAAATGGGTAAAAATTATGCCACCTTCACTCCACTGGTAGAAATGACACATAAAACCAAAAATTCTGTACCTGTTCCACTTTCAGACTGAAGCAACAGTATGTTCCTGGCTTCTAATGCAGCAGGGACAGCAGCACTGAAGGGAAATGTTTGGATAATCATGTCTTCATTTAAAGAGAACCCAACTTCTTCATCTAAGCCATCACTGCCCTCGATCAGGACATCTACCATATCCAGAACATCTAATAAGTGGAGAAAAAAATCTAAGCACAGGATCCAGATGAACTGGAAAAACTACAGAGGTAGAATGCAACACTCCAGGAATACAAGGCATCTTTTTAATTCCTCCCAAAAAACATCCAAAAAAGGATGAAAGCCACATTTGTCACGCAATACAATGTTAAGTGTGACACAAAAATCACAGCTGAACTTCACTCTGCATTTCAATGCTGCTGTCCAGCACAGAGTGCCCAGAGAAGCTGTGGCTGCCCCTGAATCCCTGGAAGTGTCCAAAGCCAGGCTGGACAAGGCTTGGAACGCCCTGACCTATTGAAAGGTGTCCCTGACCACAGCAGGGGGTGGGACTGGATAAGCTTTAACGTGCCTTCCCATTCAAACCATTCTGGGATTCCATGATTCTACAAACAGCCCAGGCACAACGACTGCAATTCCATTTTAGTTCGAGTATGTCGCCGCAAGAGCATGAAGAGAGATTTCAAATACTGTTCAAGTGGCACAACCACATCAGAAATTACTTTTGGGGGTAAAGTGGTAACTGCAATTCCAATTTCTACTTCTGACACCAAGTACATGTGGAGGGCTGAATCCTGAAGGTCCTTACTTAACAGGATTTCTAGAGTTATCCATCCCCAGCTTGCTGATTAGGGTTAGAAAATGTAGCCCCAAGTCATGGAACTCTGTTGTTGAGGGGTTACCACATACCATCAATGTGAGAGATGGGGATGCTGATGTTATCAGAGTCCTGTTTAAACACGATGACCTGGAGCATGCTGGCTTCCTGAACAACGTCTGCAGCCTTGTCTGTGTAGGGATAGGGGTTTGTCACCAGCTTCAGAAGGATCTGTCAGCAAAGGTGGAGAGAAAGGTGAGTGCACCAGCTGGCAAGTGCAGGGGAAGCATATGTTGCTAAGAAAGACCATGTTCTAGAAGAGGTTGGAAGCTGGGCAGGTTTTAGGAGGACAACTTCCGTATCACTTCTGCAGGATTCTGTCTATGGTTCCTGCTCTATGGGGGACACTGATGGAAAAAAAAGAGTCCACTGCAATTTGGCATGCAGATTGCTACCACAGAATGAGACCCTGGGGACATTTCCAGACTGCACTGGAAATGAAGCACTGGGCATTCAACATCCTGAAGAGTAAACAGGAAGGGTCGGCTTTCCTTCTAAAAGATCACAATTCACTGAGGTCTGATCATTTTGGCACCTAAAGAGGAGATAAAAGCTACCCACAGATAGAACACTCTGCACTTGTACCAACGATGCTGTAATAATAACTCATCTTTTTGGATTTCATTGTCCTGCAAATCATTTTGCTGTCCTCCCATTCAAGACAAGAATGATGCCACCTCTGTATAAAGAATCCCAAACAATGCTTTTCTCAGAATTCGTTCACTGGTCTTTGACAGGTTTCTCAACAATAGCAACAAAATCTCTAGTTTCCACGAACACCACTTTTTGCATTGTTTATCCAGTTCATTTGAACACTGTTACCCTTTCCAAAAACTGAATCACTGCTTCCTTCTGGGCTTCTTTTGTATTATCCAAGTGTTCCAGCCAAATGGAAAGTTCCTTCCATGTGTACTCAAACACTCCACTGTCACGTAAAACCTGTCCAGGAAACAAACAGGGAGGTGGGTAAACAAACCTCAAGACACCTAAAACAAAAAAAACTCCAATACGGATCTTTTTGTATAGTAACTTCATGATTCCTTCTTTTGGGAAAGAAAAGAAGAAGAGCAGGTTGATGAAAAAAGTATTTGTCACTCTCCTCACCCCCTCAGTTCAAAAGGCCTTATTCCCACTCACTAGTGGGACTTCAACTGCATAGT
>VZSR01003083.1:2601465-2615301 GCA_013398615.1 Brachypodius melanocephalos | reverse complement strand
TACCTTTATAAACTTCCTATAAATCATTATCACTGAGCCCAGCACAACAGCTATTCTAATCCATGGCCCTCTACTGTAAAAACTACATGTTAGAGACAATACTGGAGCTGTTTCCAGATAAGAAAATAAACCTAGGGACCAGGAAGGTATTAAAACCTCAGAAAAGCCTAGGGAACAGAAACACGGGAAGGCCTCCACCTCAAGTGACATTATGAATTCAAGCAACAACATGGCTACCGACTGCTTTATTCCAACACAGAGTAAGTACAACAAAAATGCAAGCAGCAAAATTTTTTTTCCACTTTCTCAAGCCACGCGTTGGGCGCCAATAAATGTATTTGTCCTGGTTTAGGGCAAATCTGGGAGAAAACCTCCAAATGGAGTCCCTCCGGAAAAGCAAATTCAAGCAGCCTTTTTAGCTGCAGGCTGGCCGCGGCAAGTCATTTAAGTCATGGCACATGTGCCCATTTCGTAGTTGCAGTACTGCTTTTAGTCTGCAGGTGACACTACTGAGTCATTAAACAGCATATATGCGCAGTACCCCGTGCATATCACTAGGTGGCAGAAGCGATTTAAGTCCCAACCAAGAGCTCAGCCTTTGTCTTACAGAGGCACAAAAAAGCTCTGAATACACAGAGTTATTTCTATCTCCCTCATAAAGATCATCCTTTCTCTCATTTTCAAGCCCTTTCTTGTTTAAATTATATATACAAAAGGTACGTCTGTATTTTCAAACCCTATATATATGTATTTAGAATTTCTCATACTCTTAAGAACCTGCATGTAAAACAGTAGATAAAGGGTTGTATTTGGAATTAAATTTTTATTAAAATTATTTTTATATAGATGTATAAAATATAAGAAAAGTTACCATTTTAAACTACTGTAAGTACTACCCTAAGCATTATCCCTTACAATTACTCCTAACCTGGCAACTCAGTGTCTCAGGCAGTTCAGAGGCAGCTCCCAGGAGCCTGAAGCCAGCCAGAACCATAACTCCTGGCAGCCTTCATCTTGTAACAATCCTCCAACATTCACAATTTTAGGAGGCAGAATCCCACTTTCAGCCCCAGGAGTGTGACTGTGAATGTTAGCTCTTTTTCATAGGAAGGGAAGCCCTGCAACCCACTGTCTAAGGGGCAGTTGAGACACAGCCCCCAGAAATCCAAGGCCAGCCAGAGCCTGGCAGCTTTCATCTGGAAGGAATCCTTCAATACTTGCAAATTTTAGAGGCAGAATCCCATTTTCAGATTAGAGTGCCTGACCATGAATTGATGGTCCTTTTCCATATGAAAGAAAGACTGGCAACTCAGTGTCTCATGGACAGTTGTGTTCCAACCCAAACCACTCCATGATTCTGTGATTCGTAGTGCTTCAAGGAGTCCTGCTGAATGAGTTCAGGGATGGGGTGCCGCTGCAGGCCAGTAACTGCACCATCATCCCAATGTCTGTGGCTAGGCATGGGTCAAAGGGCCCTTTCTAGGCTTGGTGAGAACACCCGGAAAACAAGTTGATCTTTCCTCCTGAAAGTTCAGCACAACACAGAAATGAAGTTGACACTAACATGAAGGTTTTATCTGGGTCTGCAGCTGTCATGAACTCCACTGATTTCCTGACACTTAGTCTTTTGGTCAGTGCTGGTGCCAGTCTCCCACACTCTCCTCCCTGCCGGTGCCCAGCACCATCCAGGATTGAGGGTCACCATCAAACAGGGCAGAAGGATGGTTCAATGCACATGGCACAGGCATAGCCCTGTGAACAGCCTGCTTGGTCATAAACACTCAGGCTGTGCATCTGGATCTGCACAGAAGTGATGGGGAGACATTGAGCTGATGGCATGAGCCACTGCTTGTTCTAAGGCTACTTTCTCCACATTACTGTGGGTTCCAATGACTCTACTATTGTCACCTACACCAAAAAATCAATATCCACCCTCAGCGTTTGCAAAGGCAGGGACGTATTTAGGAAGGCTTTTTCTAATGTATTACAAGCTACTCTTTGTACTGCGTTCCTTAAATTCAATATGTTTTGGCTCTGTGAAACCCAGGACCTCTGCAGCCAGCATTTCATCTCTCTTTGTAAACCCAGCCACAGCATCTTGGATGTTCAGAGGAGTCTCTTTTGCTCCCTCATCAAAACTCAGCTGAGCTTTCTTGGAGGTCAGTTTATTCTCATTGTGGCACTTGGCACAGTTTTTCTTCCTCAGGAATTCAAGAACTTCTCTGGAAGTCACAGGATAAACCAAAGTGCCGAACCTATAAAACAAACCAGTGGTCAAGCTGCAGAGCTGCAACTTTGTTGGATGCACCTCCCAGCTCCAGGCCTCCACAGCTCAATGGTTTGACAAAAAGTAGCTGGTCACTCCCCCGCTGCATCCATGCAAAGTAGTCAGAGGCTTTGTTTCTGCCAGTGCAATTC
This sequence comes from Brachypodius melanocephalos, assembly GCA_013398615.1. Lineage (NCBI taxonomy): Eukaryota > Metazoa > Chordata > Aves > Passeriformes > Pycnonotidae > Brachypodius > Brachypodius melanocephalos. Next base: position 2,612,883 of record VZSR01003083.1, on the reverse strand, counting down.
CTGAGGCTCGTCTCTATGTCCTCACAACTGCCATGCTCTCAGAAGTAATTCTTGTCCTCACTCTCCATTCTCACTATTTCTCATCCCGAATTCTGCAATGCACACACTGCTATGGAAAAGAGCTTTTGTCATGTTTTCTGATTGCTAGACTACTTCTTTCTAGGACTCTTTCCCAGAAGTATTTTGCTGATAACTACCACCACATCGGGACAGTTTGTGTTCAAATCAGTCAGCGGCTGCCCCTCCTGGCTGGCCATCCTGATCCTGAAAGGATACATTATTTAAAACACTTCATGATAATCACAGAATTTTTAGAGTTAGGAAAGTTCTCTGAGACCATGGAGTCAAATTATTACAATATCACTGCCAAGGCCACTGCTAACCCATATCCACATGTGCCACATGTGTTAAATCCCTCCACACATGGTGATTCCACCACTGGCCTGGGCAGCCTGTGCCAGAGCTGGACAATCCTTTCACTGAAAAAACTTTTCCCCAGTGTTCAGACTCAACTTCCCCTGGGACAACTTGAGACTGTTTCCCCTCATGACAGTCCTTTCTCTGTGGGAGCAGAGCCCAACGTTCACCTTGCTGCACACTCCTGTCAAGGATTTGTGCAGAACAAGAAGGTCCCGCTTGAGCCTCCTTTTCCCCAGACTGAGCCCCGCCAGGTTCCTCAGCCACTCCTTATCAAATGTGCTCTAGACCATCCCCCAGTGTTGCTGCCCTTCACTGGACAGGCAAAGAAGTGCACACACACGGTATCGGGACCAAGAAAACTCGGGGAAAAGGAAACATTGGAAAATGAAAATTAAAACAATTTATTGCAAGGGCAGTCAGGTCTGAGCGGGCTGGTGCGGAGGCCGCGGGTTAATGACAGGAATTGCTCCGGCAATCTGGCACTGCCCCGAAGTTACGTCCAAAGCACAACCTCGCTTCCCGCAGCTGTGGCTGATTTCTCCAGGCCCCCGCGGTTCCTCACGTCGAGGAACTCCGCTTCGCGGGCACAGCCCCCTGGGTGGGCGGGGGCGGCTGCAAAGCGAGCAGCCCGGGGCCGGGGGCCGCGGTCGGAGCTGCTGCACAGGGCTCCTCTTCCCTCCCACCCGCCCCGAGCCGCCCCCGCCGGGCGCTGCCGCCGCCTCGGTTCGGGCTCAGGGCTGCGCCCCGCCTGCTCCAGACAACGCCGGCCGGCCACCGGCAGGGAGGAAAGTGTGGGGAACCGGGACCGGGCGTTGACCGAACTTCACAGGGAATTGGGCTCCGGGCCCGCTCCGTGGGTGCAGCCGGCAGAGAGTGCCAGCACCGGGCACCGTTTAGCAGAAACTTCCCTTTCCTTCTCTTCCCGCACCGCCCCTCCCCAACCGGCCCTGCGCGGCCGACATCGTGCTCTGCATCTGTATTTCAAACAATTTAATTTTAAAAATATTCTATTCAGTGCTAAAATAACTTTCCACTTCCACGCGCGGCCGCACCTCCAGCTTCACCAGGCTCGATCACGGACTCGGCGGGACATGCAGTGGCAGCAAGGGGAGAGTGGGGCTGGGGGGGGCAGCGGGTATTGCGGGGTGGCAGAGCCGCAGGGCAGGAGCGCTTCCTGGGGTCTCCAGCACCCTGCCGCTTCCTTCCCCATCCCGGGGATAGCGGGTACCTAGGCCGGGGCAAGACCCCCCAGCACAGGGCAACGGCTCCCCCTGCTCTGCCAGCTCTCGGGGGACAGCAGATTCCACTAGGCTGGAGTTGTGCCCAGCGGCAGAGCCAAGGCCAGTCAGTACCTGCCCTCCAGGAAGGGAAAATGCTCCCCTCTCTCCCAGCATGAATGGCTTAAACTAGCAGCGTATTGCACAGCGTCCCAGTGGGTCCCTGTTGGCCTCCCCTCACTGCCCCCACGCCCACCACCATCACCTGGTCCCACAACTGAGTGGACACATCACCCAGAGCAGGTAGAAGGTGGCTCTCCTGTTCCCAGCACCCAGGGGAGGGGAAGGCAGGGGAGCCACGAGCAGGCAAACAGCATCTGCCAGTGTCGTGAGGACCATGGAGAGCAGGAGAGCCCCCCCACACATGCAGCCCACCCAGCAGAGACCCCCCAGCTCTAGGGCAGGGGGCAGGGAGAGAGGGAGCCAATAAATAGAGGCAAATTTGCAGGTACTGGCAGCAGCCCCAGGGCAGGGCAGGGCAGGGCGCATTTGATGCGAGTGGTGGGAGCCCCAACACTGGGGAAGGGGCAGGCTGGAGGGAAGCGCTGGTCCTGGGGGGGCCAGGCAGCTCTGCAAGGGGCTGGCGAAGGTGCCGGGCCAGGCAGGTTAGCTCTCCGAGGCTGTGTGGCACACAGAGTTCTGGTCAGCACAAAATCTCTTCAGAGGTGGTGCACCAGAGTCCTCTTCTTCTTCAGTTACCTGCAAGAGCCAGAGGTCACAGGCAGTGACACCAAGCTATGCACACCTAGACAAGGCTGCATCACACCATGGGGACATCTCAGGCTGTCACCTATGCACAGACCCCAGGGCACCAGGAATGGGAACCCACTCCAGCCCTGGAGCCTGCCAGAATCATCATTTTCCCACACCCCCACAATCCTTCCCTCACACTTCAACACTTGATCTGAAACAGGGGATAAAGACCAAAGCTCAGGAAACCAGGAGGTGCCGGGAGTTCCCAGCACTTTGGGACTGCAGAGCAAGTCCATCCACCAAGATGTTTCTGCTACAAGAAGCAGCAACAAGGGTCAAAGGGCCAATCTGGGTCCACACACATTTAGAGGTTGTTTCAATCCCCCTTCCCTTACCTGAGTCTCAAGGGGGACTGGCTCTTCCTTTGTCAGAGTGGGAGGCTCATCTGCCACTTCTGAGGAAGGGAGGGAGGGCTCTGGGGAGAATAGATGGGTTAACAAAAATGCAGAGCCAGCACCCAGTTCAGTGCTGAGCCAAGCCAGAACGGCTAGCAAAAGAAGTCCCCGGTGCCCTGTCAGCTTCCAGCAGTGCCAAGGCCACCCACCAGACCACGAACAGCCCTGGAGGGGCCTTCCCTGAGCCCACCCATCTGCCTCCTCCCTTCCCAGCCCGCACCCACCTTCCAGGGTCTCCTGCCCAAGGGTGGGAGGCTGCGAGTCGTCTGTGCGGAAGTCAGATGTGTGGGCAGGACTCATGGACTCGCTCTGCTGGGGACTGGGGCTGGAGTTGGGGCTGCTGTCCACCTTGAGCTGATACACGTCAGACAGGGAGCTCTGGTTGCTGTTCTCATCTGCAGAAACAGCACCTGGTGAAGAAGAGCACCTTGACCCAGGGGCACAGGCAGCCCAGGGCAGCACTGCAAGCTGGAGTCTTGCCAAGAAGGCAGAGCACAGACAGAGAGTTAAACAGGGGATTCACCCTTCCCAATCAGCCCAAGGATGGTCAGGCACAGGACTGTCCTCCAGAACACAGTGAGAATTATTTACACAACTGGCCATGGGAGAGGGAAGGCTCCTGCCCTGGGAATGAGAATGAGCACTGCCAAATCCCACATCTGCAGCTTGGGAGGGCTCTGGGCATCTAAGGGCAGGAATCACCTGCCAGGGTTTTGCTTCTCCTCTGTGAAACAAGACCAGGATTAATGCTCAGGACCTGTCTCCCACTGAGGAGGCAGGCCTGGCACACACCTTCCCAAACTGCAAATCTGCAACAGAACCCCATCGCATCTCCTGGAAGTGCCAGAACATTCCTGATTTTCCTTAGCTACATGCAGATTGGGGGCTGGGCAGATGTGTACACTCTACTTCAGCAGTGAGTCTGGTGCTGCCAGAGCCTCTCCTGGCTGTACCACACTACCCAGGCCAAGAGCAAGGCCAGGGACATCCTTAGCCCTTTCACCCTAAGGTCCATGGAAGTAACTGTTGGAAAAGCAAGCTTGGCTGCAGGTGGCTACTGGGCTCTCCCCAGCAGAGACTGGAAAGAAGGGAGCAAGAAACCCCACTCCTCCAGCTGGCTGTGAAGCTTCCCACAGAGGATACCAGAAACAGCCCATTGAGACTCTCTGACAGCAAAAATGAACAATTTGGACAGGGACAATCCAGAAGTGGATCAGCCCAACTCCACAGCTCATTTCCATAGCTCTCCACTCCACAACAGTGCTCAGAGGCAAGCACTGCTCTTCCCCATACAGGCAGCATATAGAACCAGCAATGTCCCAGCTGCTGTACAGCCTTGGAGTCTTCCCCCACATTGAAGAGAGCTCAGCCAGACCCACCTTGAAACTCCAGAAGGAGGGAAGAGTTGGCAGAGGTGTCAGCTGGGAAGCCATTGGGTTCTCGGGCTGTGCTGCTACTCGATTTGGATTTCTCTTTCTTGGAGAGAGAAAGAAGAGCACAAACACAATGTCAGAGGAACACATGCTGCTCCACAGAAGACATTCCCCTTTGTCTCCAGAAGTCCAGAGGGATGTGCTCAAGTCGGCCTTTTCCCTTGGCTTTGGGGGCACATTCCTAAGTGAGAGGCAAAAATCCATCTACAAAGGGACTGGGAATCAGGAAAGGGAGGAGGAGCTGACACCTGTCTAGGAATAGTAAAGCAAGTCCTTGGAGAAGCCAGGCAAAGAGTTTTAGGGGGAGTGGGAGGGCGCTCAAGGCAGCTCAGGGAGCTCAGCAGGCTTGATAGTTTGGGAAGGCTCAGGTCAGCTGAAGAGGCTCGTTGGGGATTGACAGGGCTCGCGGGGGGGCTCAAGAGGGATTGACAGGGGCTCATGGGGCTTCAGAAAAGACTCAGTGGGGTTCGGGTGGGTTCAGGGGTCAGCTTGGGGAGAAATCAGGAGACCTCGATAAGGCAGGAGGGGCTCGGTGGGACCTCAAGAGTGCTCAGCAGGGCTGAGAGGACTCAGTGGGCACTCAGGTGCTGGCTCGAGGAGTGCTCAGGGGTCGACTCAGAGGGGATTCAAGGGGGTTTGGTGACGTTCGGTGGATCTGGGGGGCTCGGAGGTAGCTCAGGGGGCTTCAGTGGTCGGTGGGGCTGGGGAAAGCTCAGAGCTCAGCTTAAGGGGGGCTGTTAAGGGGGCTAGGCTGGCTGTGGGCGGTGGTTCCCGGCTCGTCTCCACGCGCGGTACTCACCTCCTTACTGTCCGCCACTGGCACCCACTTGAATATCCGCAGGGACGTGTCGCCCACAGTCACCCACTTCTTCTCCCTGCGGGACACAACGCTGATGGGCCGGACTGGGCCTGGGCCACCATGGCAACAAACCTCACCACCCCGACACGCTCCGGTTGGCCCAGAGGAACGTCAATTCAGCACCCCGCCGCATTCCCCCCACCCCTCGCACTGTAATTGGCTGGACCAACCGCCCATCACGAACGCTTCCGTCCCCTCCTCGCGTCCATTGGCCGCCACCCCCCCGCCCACACCCGCTGGTTGGGCGCGCACTCCCGCGTCGCACGCGGCTGCGCGGTGATTGGCTAGGCGCGGGCGGCGGGACCCTCCCCCCCGCAGGCCCGCCCTCACCATCTGCGGACGCGCTCGATGGCTGCCATCACCTTCTTGATGTCATCCTTGGCACGGCTGCGGGTCTCGGCCCGCACCGAGCGCCCCGACATGGCGCGCGCAACCCCGCAGCACCGGCCTCGCCTCACCCGCCGCCGCACCCGGCCCCGCGCACGCGCCTTGCGCAGCCCGCCCGCGCGCTGCGCCCTGCGTCACCACGCCCGACACGCCCCGGCTGCTGCGCCTGCGCAGACGCACACAACCCCCACAACAGGTACGGAAACGACGCACAGGCGGGAAGATGGTGCGCCGCCATCTTCCTTTAGGGCAAATCCGGCTTCATGCCACCACGAGATCACCCTGAGACCCCGGACCAGCGGAATGGTGCCACTGCAAGTCCGCTGCACCGTTACAGCACTGCCCCGTCCCCTGCAGCAGAGTCCCCACCCTTTAGCATCAAAGATTGAGCTTTGGCAGCCCCCTGGTAAAAAACAAAAAAACCCAAAGCCAAAAAACTAAAAACAACCGAAAAATCTACCCCTAATCCACACAACTCCCGTTTCTAAGCTCAGGAATACTCGTAGGCGCCGTCTTAGCAATCATTTCCATGGGGTAGAGATAATCCAAGCCCAGGGGGGAAAACAACACAAGAGCATGACACTGGGAGACCCCACTGTCCCCAGCCCTGTCCCACCCATCACAGAGCATGCAAGGAAGGACCCAGGTACTCTTTTATTACTGCTGTTCACAGTTATTAAAAAAGAAAAAAAAAAACATTCCCAAAAGCAAGAGCACAGCTGCCTCCTGCTGTACGGGTAGCTTAGTGCTTCTTGCCGTAGATGGCAGCCAATGCTTTGCGAGCGCTGGAGATCTGCTGCTCCAGCCTCTCCCGTGTGGCTTTGTTCCCAGTTTTTTTCAGCATGGCCTCCATCTCCTCCACCACAGCACGGTGCCCGGCAGTGTTGTGGAAGACACGGATAGCGCGATCTCCACAGGACACAAGGTAGCGGCCGGTGGTGTCAAAGGCAAGGTCAGTGATATGGTGGCTGTGCACGCCAAGAAAACGCTCCTCCTCCTCACCGCGCCGTGTGTTGTACACCACGATGTCTGTGCTGCCCGCCACAGCAACTGTGCGGCCATCAGGGGACAGGGCAATGCGGCATGGCTCCAGCACTGCACACTGCCCTGTCAGAAGCACGTATGGGTCCTGCTGCTTCTTGTACTCCACATCTGTGTCCCAGAACTTCCATGTGCCATCTTTTGACATGGTTGCCATCCTGCAGCCAAGAGTGAGCACAATGAGTGCATGGAAAAGGGATGGCACCTCTTACCCTGCCCTGCCCATGAACCAGGAATCCTCTCTGGAGAGAGATCTCTTGGGAAGGGTGAGTCTGTACACACATACAGTCTGCATTCTCTTTCTGAAGCAAAACCCCTTCCACTAGACCGGGCTGCTCCAAGCCCCTTCCAAGACAGCCTTGAGCACTTCCAGGGATGGGGCAGCCACATCTTCTCTGGGCAACCTGCCTCACCACCCTCACAACCAAGGCTTTCTTCCTAATATCCCATCTAACCCACGCTCTGTCAGCCTGAATTCTTACTATTTAAATTATATAAATATAACTAAATTAAAATTAAATTTGAATTATATAAATAATTCTTATTTATTATTAAAATTTCCCCCTTAACTTGTTCCTCCAGGATCTTGTAAATAGTCTCTCTCCCACCTTTCTTGTATGCTCCCTTTGGGTCCTGGAAGGCCACAATTATATAAGCTGAAGCTTTCTTTTTTCCAGGCTGAGCAATTCCAATTCTCTCAGCCTTCCTTCATAGCAGAGCTGCTCCATCCCTCTGATCATCTTGGTGCCTCCTCTAGACTCACTCCAGTAGCCCCACAGTAGTCCTTCCTGTTCTGGAACCCCAGAGCCAGAGGCAGCTCTGCAAGTGGGGGTCTCACCTGAGTGGGCAGATGGGCAGAATTCCCCTCTCCCTTGCTACCCACACTGTGGGATCAACCCAGGGGAGTTTCTGGGCTGGGTCATGTCCAGTTCTCACCCACCAGCACCCCCAGGCTGCTCTCAATCTGTTCATCCCCAGCCCGGATTGATACTGGGGGTTGCCCTGATCCAGGTGCAGCATCAGCACTTGGTCGTGTTAAACCAGATGAGATTCCTGTGAGCAGGGAATACACAGGTGGCACGAGCCAGATTTGGCTCCCCAGGGCAGTGTTTTACTCCCCACAGACCAGTGGTACAGCTGGTGAGCCCTGGAAGAGATGAGCTTACATTTCCTGAGGGTAACTCAGTGCAGGTGACACACACGTACCGCCTTGAGTCGTTGGAGAAGGAAAAGGATTGTACACCAGCAGTATGGCCTTTCAACTCAAAAGCCCTGGTGACCTCCCTGAAGTCTCCGTTCTTGTTAAAACATACCTCCCACACCTTCACATCGGGCGTAAAGCCACAGGATGCCACAAACCTGCATGAAGGAACAAGCAGAGACACAGGTTGCCTCTTACTGAGGATCTGAGCAAGGCAGGGCCACAACTCTGCAAACCTGTCCTGACTCCTGCACCCAAGTCTGGTCAGCTGAATTTCCACTTTTCCCTGAAACCTGGCTGGTAAAGGGAACACTAAGGAAGGGCACCAGAACAACTCAGGAATGAGAAACTCTCCAGTTAAAATAAAAGAGCTAAATGCTTTTGAACCCCAAACTCCTCATGCCAGGAGCGAGGCAAATCAACCTACAGCAGCAAGTGATTTTCCCGATAAACAGATCTCCCAGAAATAAAACCTTTACTTTTATAATTAACCTTTAAGAGGTCACAGACAAGTTCAAAATGCTGTTTTCTTTGCATAGGCCATTTGCTCTGTCCCACCTCTGCTACCTGAGGCCAAAGCCGTTCTCAGGTTACCAGAACAGCAGCACTGAGGCAGGATGGCAACACAGGAGTGCCTGAGCCCACCTCAGCTCCATCTTCTGGGGGGCCAAAATACCTTTTCAACTGTAGTACCCTCAGAAAACTGCATTACAGTAACAACTAACTGCTAATGGTCTGAACTGATGCTGTCCTGTGTGAAGGAGCAGCCTGGAATCCTGCCTGTCACTCACCTCCCACAGGGTGACACTGTGGCATAGGCATTGGTCATCTGGTTGGTGTTAAAACTAGCCAGGACTTCTCCCTTTGGGCTCCAGATCAGGATGGTGGTGTCACTGGAAGCTGTCATGATAAACTTCCCTGGGGAAAAAAAGGCAAGGATTCTGATAGCCCCCAGACCTAACGCTGCCAACAGACTCAACGAAACCCCAGCACAACCTCTCCCTGCAGCTGGAGAAAACCAGCAGCACCAAAATCCAAGGAATGTCAGTCTCCTGGGACAGAGTAAAGAGCAGTATCAGAAGACTCAGCTCCTGGTTATGCCTCGGTACTCCCCCGGCTCCCAAGCAGGCAGCAGGCACTGTGAACCCATGTGTGCCCTGCACCCAGGACCCTAAGCCCCACGAGCAGAGCCGGGAGCCCCATATGCAGCCCCACTGGGCTGTGCCACAAACAGGAACAAAGCAGACTCCATCTGACCTGCATGCTCAAAATCAGCTCGAGGATAAGTACCTTTCAAGCTGTGGATTGCAGGGAGGCAGCTGAATGGCAGTCATACCACCAAAATCCATGACTGCTGGTTGTGCCTGTGCTGGACTTCTGCTTATTCCCACTTCCCCTTTGCCACCTCAGCTCAGGCAGGGAGTTGCCTGTTTACCTTCCAGCTACTTGTTGCCGATTTAAGTTTTCACTTTCACAGCTCCAGTCTCAGTTATTTTCCCTGCTCTCCTATTACAGAGGTAAACTCACATCCACCTGCTTCCAACTGCTGCTGGCACATACCTCACGCATTAATCCATCAAGTCCTCACCACTAAAACATAATTTCCACCCACCCACCTCCACCTCTGTTCTAGATGATCCCAAAAGTTCAAGATAGACCATATGAACTCACTAGAGAGATTTCTGACTGGTTAAAGAGAGACTGGTGGCCCAGAGAACAGCGATCCTCTCAATATTGAGACCAGACCTCTTTGCAACAGCATCCCTGAAAATGTAAATTAAGAGACTCTGCAAATCGGGGAGCTGGTTTTCACACACTTAATCAATATGAAAACAACACCTTTTGGTTCAGTCAGTAGCAAGTAAAGTAAAAAAGCCCTAAGAGACTACAGAGTTCAGTACTGGTACTGTACACAGCCTTGAGAATGCCAAAAACTCCAACACTTTGAATCCAGTAGCTTCACAAGGAAATCAAAACTGATCTGGAGAGGTGAACAGCTCATTTCCATACCTGTCTCTGCAATCCCTATGTTAACGACAGGAGCCTTGTGCTTCTTTGGGAAGTCCCCAGAAGTCGCAGTGAAGGTGAAGCTGCCATCGTCCTTCTTGGTCATCTTGTAGACACGAATAGTCTCAGCATTGGCCAGCCAGACAATGAAAGCCCTGTGGAGGGACAGGCTGTGAGCCCCAGCTCAGCCCAGGTCACTCAGGGGGCACCTGGGAAGAGGGATACACCAGCAGGTAAAAATATTTACAAGGGCACCAAATTCTCTCTCTGTGTTGGCTCAACTGCAACACTGAATGAAAAAGAATGGCATTTATTATCCACACCAGGAAACGAGATCTCTTCCTCTCTTCCTAAAAGAGACCACTTCAAAAAGCCAAAACACACTTTTCCACCAAACTTCACACCCAGCAAGAGCTCCCCTGACCACCGGAGACTCAGCAGCACATTCTAGCTGCAGAGTCAGCTGGCAGTGACCTCAGGTACCTTCCACAGGTGCAGCAAGCTGGGCACTGTGATATTTGCCCTGAAAACCCATTAATCCACCAGGAGCTGGACTAGATGATCTCCAGAGGGCCCCTCCACCTCGAACTACCGTGATTCTGTGATTAAGTGCCAGCTGCTCTCAAGAAAGGCCACAGATTAGTAATACTGTGATGACCCGGTGAGAGATGCTGCCTCCACCCTTCCCAAAGCAACACCACTGATCCTGTCACAGCTTGGCCGTGAGACTGGCGGCTCTGCAGGACATCCGGGTGCCAGTAGAAGGTGCGGCCGTACCGTGAGTCGGGGCTGAGGCGGACGAGCTCGGCGTGGTCCAGCCCCACGTTGGCGCGCAGGCAGCGGTGCTCCCGCCCTGCCAGGTCCCGGGTGCTCCACAGCCGCACCGTGCGGTCCTCAGAGCATGACGCCAGGTACTTGCCGTTACTGCTGAAGTCCAGGCAGGTGACCGGGCTGCTGTGGCCCTGTAGACACAGAGTGGTCATGGAGCACGCAGCGGGGGAGGGAGAAGGGTGAGGGAAGGCGCAGTGGGACACCAGCACCGAGGGGGAAGAGGGACACTGGCACAGGCGGACGCCAGCATCGAGAGGCACACCTGCACCGACCCCGGCAGGACAGCGGCACCGGGGGAGACACCGGCCTGAGCACCGGTGGGACACCGGCATCGAGGGGACACCGATACCGAGGAGCACACTGGCATCAGCACCGGGGAGGCACCGGCCCCGGGGACACGCGGTACCTTGAGGGCAGCGACCAGCAGCCGGTGTGTGAAGCTGTGCTGCTGCAGCTTCTCCCTGCGAGCCCTAGCAGCCGGCTTCGCCTTCCGCGGCTCCTCCGTCCTGGCGTGCCCGTTCGCCCTGCGTCCTACAGGAGCGGTGGGGTCGGTGGGTCCGGTTCAGCTACGCTCCGCTCCGCGCTGCCCGGCGCCCCACCGTCCGCACGGTACTCACCGTCCTGCGGTGCGGTGGGGGCCTTCCGCGGAGCGGAGCGTTGCAGCGCGACCGCCAGCAGCAGGATGAGGGCGATAAGGACAATGAAGGCGCCCGGCAGCCCCAACCCGCCCAGCGCCGCCGCTGCCTCCATATTCCCGCCGCCGCGTCAGCGACCGGTACCAGGAGGAGGGGAATTTCCCTGCGCGCATACGCGG
>VZSR01003083.1:2554063-2596414 GCA_013398615.1 Brachypodius melanocephalos | reverse complement strand
AGAAGCAGGATGGATCCTGGTAGCCCAGTTGTGTCTGAGATGGCGGTGGCCGGTGGCTGGTGAAGATTTCTGCAGAGCCAAGTGGAGACACAGTGACCAGACTAAGTGGACCTGCCCAGAGAGGAGGGTGACACCCTGGGGCATGAGGGGTGGAGCCATACCCTATTACTGGCAACTCTGCACTTTTTGGGGCCAGGGCAGCTCCAGCACATTTTCACCCAGGGCCAACATTGCCATATGCATAGGGGCAGAAAAACGCACCTGGAATGCCACTCAAGTGTGGGGACCCCATCCCCAACACCCAGCTGAGCTCCACGTGCTCGAGCTCCAGAGCTGTTCCCAGGAGTGTGTGTTGCTGTATCAGCCGCAGGCTGGGGCAGGGACTGTGACACCCTGGCTGGGGGGCAGCCACAGCAGAGGGGATGGACAATCAGATCATGGCATTCTCAAGCCATGGGGATGGTCCCCTGGCATGGTGACAAGTTCTGTGTTGCCCTGTCCAGCGCTGCTGTGCATGCAGCCTGCGGCTAACCACATCCCATGGCCTTCCCGAAGCCGAGCCGCGTGACCCTGCCGCGACTCCCACTCCCTTCCTCTCTCCTTCCCACAACCCTGGTTCTTCCGCAGCCCCAGACACCATAGCACAAAGGGCTGGCCCCACACTTTTGGCAGCTGTCTCCCTGGGCACATCAACCCCACGAATGCCTTGGCTCAGTGCCTATGTCAGTGCAGGTTCTGGCATCACCACAGGGAGGGTTTTCATGGAGAGGATGACTGTGGGACACAGATAACACTGCTGGATGCTTCCCTGTAGGACGGAGCAGGAGGGTTCACTGGGTTTGCTGCCTGGCAGCCCCTGGCACCTGGGACAGCACAGTGCCTGAGCAGCCATCGGGGACAGGCACTTGCATATCCTCTGGAAAGCACCCAGCTGTGCTCTCCAGCCCTTGGCTGGCACAGGCAGTGCCAGCTCCAGGCCCTGCTGCCAGCTCTGCCTGCCTGGTGTGCACAGCCATGTTCGGCACCATCTGTGGTCCAGGCTCCAGCACCTGGGGTGCCCTGGCTGGGACTCATAAAGGCCTGACATCCTGCTGAATCTGCATCAGAGGAGCAAACACGCCAGCACTGTGGGATGCCATGGGTCTGGGCATGGTGATTATTCCAGCGTGCCATGCGCTGCCATCTGAGGGGAACACTGATGTGAGACAGGACAGAGCCACTGCTGAGAAGTCCCAGTCAGCTCTCAGACTGCCCCTTACCCCTGCCACAGCCATGATGAATCCCTGAGAGCATGTCAGGGCCATCCCTGCACCTCCACAGGTCAGCGCTTTGTGTGTGCCACAATGCTGCAAGGCAGGAGCTTGGCCTTCCTAGGATGCAGTCCTACATTGCCCCCACCTCAGCCATGCCCACACCAGGATGTCCCTGCCACCAGCAGTGAAGCTCTGCAGGTATTTATAGGCATTTGTAGTACCCAGCCTATCAGATCCGATTGTGCCTATCACCGTGCCTGCCAGTCTTTCTTGTGCCTCTCACTGTGCTACAGGGATGGAAGGTGGCTGGCAGTGCCTGGAAGCCTTGTCCTCCCTTTCTCCTGCCCACTCCTCACCCCACAGCTCTTCCCCATGCTCCTCCTCAGTGTTGTATTGCCCTGTTTCACTCCAGGCAGTGTGGCATGGCAAGGGCACAGCCTGCTCAAGGGAGAAGAGCCCGCGTGGTCAGCAAACCACACCTTTGGTATCCTGCTCAAACCTGGGAATGCTCTCCAATGTGACTGGGCCTTCCCAACCTAAGATCCTCCAGATGTCCCAGGATTTGGGAAGAGCCCTGCTGTGCAGCAGGGCATTGTCACCCCATGGGACAGACAGCCCAGCCCCAGTGCCCAGCAGCGATCCTACCTGGAGCATGCTGCCAGCAGGGCACAGGGCTGGACTGCTCCCTCACCCCTGCCATCAGGACTCCTCCATCTGCCTCACATCGCTCTCCAGCACCCGCCACAGACACGAAATGCTTCCTCATTTGGGGGTTAGTTTGCAGGCACTGACTGACAGGCACTGAGCTCTGCCACACCACCTCACACAATGACAGCCCTGTGACCCCATGGTGCCCACCCCACATGCCTGCCCTGTGTAGTTTTGCATGAAGCTGATGGGTGATCCTTGCTCCCAGGTTGCCTGCCCTGATGAAGAAGTGACCTTTCGGGTCGTAACTGGGTTGGCTGGCACCCAGCACCTCAATCTCCTCTCCCCACAGGCCCAGGGCTACATCGCACACACAGTGCTCAGATGTAACACCTTATCACCCAGGGAGCTGCTCCATCCAGGACAAAACTCCCACCAACAGGTCTCCAAGCACCCCATGGGATGCTGTTCTGTCCCAGGACACAGTAGCCTGGCAGACCAGGAACCACAGCTAGACTTGGGACTCTCCCCAGCCCCAGCAAGACCTGGACAGGGTCAGAGCACGAAGGGATGTTTCCTTATGATGTTGTGATCTGCAGTAAGATGCATCCCATTACCAAGAAGCACCCTGAAGCAAAACGCAGACCTTTTCCCAGGAAAAAAAGCCAACCTGACTGATATATTGGTTCAGAAAGGAATCACTGTGCTCCTGCCATCTCCTGCTGAGCTTGAGGCCATGCTGGGTCCTCAGAGAGGTGCTGGAGCTGCTGCTGTGACACCATACAGGATCTCTCAGGATAAGGGACACTTATCAAGTGTCAATTTGACCCATTTGGAGCTGTTGCACCTTCCAGCAACTGATGCCCACTTACAGCACCAGGGGACAGAAGGTGAAGCACCAGCCATGGCAACAGACCCTCTTCCAAGCACACCTCATTCTGATGGGATCTCTGGTTGGAATGAGTTGAGAGGGAGCTGGCAGGAGTCTTCCCACCTCATCCATCCCAGAAACATCCATCCCAAGGGCACCCACGCCACCACCTGTCCTGGCACATAGAGTGCCAAGCCTGCTCCCTGCCAGCATCTGGTCTTGCAACACCCCACGGCCATATGGCGCAAGCATCCTTTTTTTCTCCTGGAGGAAGTGGAGATGGGCCATGGAGCTCCGGGGTGCTCACAGAGGGGTCTAGGGATGCTTGTGCTGCCCAAGGCCACTAGCTATAGCTAGGTAGCCCCCAACCCCCACTGGCTCTAACCCTGCACAGTGTGCCCAGGCCAACAGCTCTGGCATGTTTGAGGGCAAAGCTGGTCCCCAATAGTGCCTTTCCCTGGCGTTGGGGGACACTGCTGGGACTAGGACATGTCTCAGCTGACTGCATGGACATTCACAGCTCAGAGCCTACATGGCAGCATGGAGGAGTTTGCCACTGTCCACTTGCTGGTGTTCCCTCAGCAGCCCAGCTGGAAACCAGCACTAGATTTGTCTTTGGGCAGCCTAGCAGGGACAGTGACTTGTACCCACGGGATGTAGCACAGCGCAGTGCAGGGTACCAGCTCCAAGCTAACCACCCAGGCTGGCTGGGCAATGGAGTGAGGAGGGAACTCAGCAGAACCTACTCTCTAGATGTTTCCTCTGGGGAACAATAGTCCTTCCTCTACCTGCAGCCAAAATGAGGGGCTTTAGCACTCCTGGAAATACCCTCTTTTTGTAGAAATTCCCTCCCACAGCTCCTGGCCAAGCCCTTCCTGACCTTCCATGGCTCTTTCCAGGGGCAGGCAGGCACAACCAGGCTCTGCCCTCAACCCCTGCCCATCCATGCTTCTTTTCCCATGCCATTGGATGTCCAGTGCTTTCTGCCTGCCTCAGCAGCTTCCACTGCTGCCAGGCCAAACCTGTGATCCTTCATTTTAGGCAGTCACAGAGTATAGGGCTGGGTGGGATGTGGTACCATATCCAGGCTGCCTCTTACCTGATATGTCCATGTCATCCAGGCTGGGCTGCAGGGGTGCCAAATCCGGCTGTATCATGTCAGCATTCCCAACATATGCTGGAAAAGGGCAGAGCTGGAACATCAAGGCTCAGCCACTGCATCCCCAAGACTCACCTTGAGGGCTGCTCCTACGACTGCCCTGACACCTACCTGGTTGCCACATCTCTGTGTCACCCCAGAGTCACCCTGTATCACTGCACCCTGCCCTGGGCAGGGAGATAAGCGCCTACCATGTGGAGAGCCAAGACCATCCCACCACTCTGTCCATCAGCACCTCTAGGGCCTCATCCAGTTCCCAGGAACCCCAGTGAAAGGCTGATTCTTGGCACAGGACCTGGCTGGAGCAGCAGATGCCCAAGGGACATGGCCAGGTAGGGACATCAAAGAGTGGCCATGGAAGCAGGACCTGCCCTGTGGGCTGGGGCAAAGTCCTTCATGGTGTCAATGATCCCCGGGTAGCTCAGCCCTGGGATGGCGCATGCTGGTACATAGGGAACCACAGGAGAAGGGGATGATCCCATCCTGCCCAAATACTCCTTAAGCATCCTCTCCCCTGGTGGTTCCTGTTTGGGCAGGACAGGAACATCCTTTTCCCCTGCTCCATCACGGCAAATGCCAGGGGACCCTGCCTGCCCAAAAAGACATGACTGGCAGCTCTCAGGGACTAAGCCCAGACAGCATCTGAATTCCTCCTCCACATCCTGCTGAAGCATGGTCTGCAACACCTACCATCCTTGGGCAGTGCCTCGTGAGTGCTGGGCGTCTGTGTCATGGTGAAGAGGGTGTCAGATATGTCTGAGAGGAAGGTGTCCAAATCGAAATGCTGCCTGCTCCCGCATTCCTCCTCCTCATCCCCAAGCAGCATGGGCACTACGTTGCAGAAGAGCTGGTTGCACCATTTCTCCGTTGGCCTCCAGACATCCTCATCCTGCATGAAGTAGAGCAAAGGAGACCAGTGGACACCTTTCATGGGCAGGGTCCATGTCTGGCTCCCTGGCTGCTCCCCCTGGCAGCTCTCATGCTCCCTGCAGTGTTTGCTCCCTACAAACCTTAATGACTGGCACATTGCTGCTTCCAGAGGGTGAACCCAGCATCCTGGGTGCTTTGCATTCCATTCCAATGGGCTTATCATGCCCTGGAGCTTTTCTTTGTCCTTCTGCCCAGTGCAGGGGTCCAAATTATGCTCCCCTTTCTCCCCACTTCCCACCCTTTCTCAGCAGACTCACCCGCTTTGGACTGGAAATCTCTCCCTCCCGTGTGGACTTTCGGAGCTGGAAGGAGAAGACAGCCTATGTCATCCCCCAGGCAGGAAAAGCTCAGAGGGCCAGCCAGCATCCTCCTCCCAGGCTGGCAAAAGCTTGTCACATCCTGCCCTGTCAGCCATGGCTGCAAGTTGGGCACACTGTTCCATCCCACTGCTGGCACTGCCACAGGATGGGGAGCAGCACGGGCAGAGCCACTCACCCGCTTCTTATAGTAGATCCTCCATTTGTGGTACTCCCTCATCACCACCTCAATGCGGCGTTTCCAGTAGTTGCCCTCCAGCACAACAGCCTGGGGGGCAGGACAGGGGGTCGTGGCTGATCTCCCCAGCCCCAGCACCCCACAGCCAGAGCTGATTTCCTTGTCCCATATCAGAAACAACTTTTCCAGCCAACCTATGAAATGCAACGCATCCCCACTGTGCCACACAGACCTGCTGCTGCCCCAGAAAGCTGCAAGGGACCCTGCCCTACCTCTGGTTTTCGGTGCTCATCAGCCTCCATGCCCTCCAGAGGGGTGATGAAGCTGCACACAGGGTTTTTCCTCCGCTCCACATCTGCACAGGGGAGAATACAGCTGGCTGTATCCATGCCCCATCCCTATCTCTGCACCTGTACGTGGTTGATGCGATAGCAGCCCCATCCCACTGGCACAGCCTGGCATCTGGTAGACAGAGTGGGGTCTGGCCCATACTCACACTGGATGTACCATGCTCTCCAGATCACATTGTTGAGTCGAATTTTATCCCAGCAAAGCAGCCGCAGCCCCTTGAAATTCTTCCACTTTGGAGATACTAGCTTCCCACTGAAACAGCAAGCAAAGAGGAGAATGAGGGGCACCACGTTGAAAGATGCCCAGGGGCCACCAGCCTAGTGGCAAATCAGGAGCAGGTACAGCCATGTGACTCTGCTGCAGGTGCTTGCCAGGCACCTGTAGGAGCACCCACAGGAACATTCCAAGCTCCTGCACATCCTGGGAGACCTAAATCCTGAGCTTCACAGACCCACAGGAGGCTTCTCAAACCCCTGAATTAACGCACAGCACACTGAGTGACACTGGAACCCCAGCTTCGAGATGGGATCCTACTGCCCCTGACCAAGTCAGCTGTGTCCTGGCCCTGGGAGACAGGAAGGCAAGTCTCCTGCCTTAGTGAGATGCATGGTGACATGTACTGTAGTGGCTCTTGCCTCATCACAGTATTTGGGCAGCCAATTATGACCCTCCCTTTAACACCAGGCAAGGCTTGGAGATGCTGCTTTCAGCTGGGGCAGTCAGGGGCAGCCACTGTGGAGAGTCTGGGAAGGCAGGACAATACTGGAGGATGTTCAGGATGTTAAGGGACACTTCCCTATGCTCCAAGACAGACACAAAGTGAAGTCAGACCTTGCCCTCAGCCAGAGCTGCCCTGGCCTCTTCTCCTCACTGATCTGGCAAACCTGCACCCCCAGACCAAGCTGGGCTCCCTGCTTCCCATTTCCTGGTTCCCAGAGGCAGCTGTGTTTGTTCTGCAGCTCATCGTAGTGGTGGTGCTGATGTCCCTGATGGGAGCTGCAGTGCAGGAAGCCTCATTTCATTCCTTGTCTTGTTCCCATCCAACCGAGGGACACAACTCTTTATGTGCAGCCACCGAGGAGGTCCTGAGGGTCCTGCTGCCCCAGGAGTTCTGCAGGGGAGGCCAGGGTCCCCCTGCCTTTCTTTGGGGTCCATTTCACCTCTCCAGCTCTCCCAGTTGTCTCAGGGCAACAACAGGAGCTCCAGGGGTTGCTTTGAGAGCTGGCTGCAGCTGGAAACAGCCACCTCAGATATAATTATTGGATACAGCGGATCTCAATTCCAGAGCCAGGAGAAGTTCCAAGAAGTGAGAAGTTACAAAATTAATAGCAAGCAAGGGATTCTTTTTCTAGGATTTTTTTTCTTTTTCTTTTTTTTCAAGCTCAGGAGAAAAATTTCAGGAGCCATGTGCCTCTCCAGAAGTTTTTACCCTAAGTATCTTGATGCTGCTTTGACTCCCACTTTTCCTTGGTACATGCATGGAGCGGGAAAGGTGGAGACTGAGCTGGTGTCAGGGTGCTGTATCCCCTGTTCCCATCCCCTCCAGGTGCCACCAGGCTGTGTCCCCAGGGAGGTGCTGGGGATGAGAGTGGTGTATGAAGCCTCTGATGTGTTCATTCAAGCTTGTGAAACTTCTAAGTGTTCTCAAATAATGATTTTGGTGGGTTCTGTTTTGACCTGCCCTGAAATTTGCCTCTGGCAGAGGGGAAGGACTGGGGACTACTACAGTTCCAGAGCCGGATGCAGGGATATGTCTAGAAGCAGGTGCAGGAGTGGATGTGGATGGTCTCCTGAGGGAGACCCAGCCTGACATACAGCCCCAGGGCCTGGGGAAGAACTTGTGACTCCAGCTTGCAGAGAGTTAAGGCTGACACTGACCACTCCACTATCACCAGGATTTTGAACTTTCCCCAGGCGCACAAGGCAAACAGGAAAATGGTGCCAAGTGGAGGAGCCAATGGAAGGGACAGGATTCCTGGGCACATGGCCAGATCCTGCAGGTCAAGGCCATGTTCCTCACTCACAGCCAGCTGAGACGAGCAGCCTGAGCGTGTGGGACACACCTTGGCCTCGTGTGAGGCCAGTGGGCCATGGCTAGGAGCTGCTGTGGGGCCTGGAGGCAACAGTGAAATGCCTTTGAACTTTACCACCAAATGCCTTTTTCTCCCCCTTAATGATCCTTTTAGTTTTGGGGCTCAACAGGCTGATCTTTGCTCCCTGCTTTGCCTTGAAAAGGGCCCCACCCTTCCCTGTAATTATCTCCCTTGGGGAAACAGATCCAAACTTCACACTGAACCGTGGGAAGGGTATAGGACACCCCAAACAGGCTGGGGGTCCTGCTGCTCTACACAGAAGGAGGGGAACACAGATCCTGCCACTGGCTACAGGGGGTTTGTGGGATAGGATGAGGTGGCAACAGGGCTCAGCCTGGGTCCAACACTGGCGTGGGTCCAGCAGCACCTTGTTTGGTCTGTGATTCATTTACCCATCCAGCAGTTTCAGGGGTTGCAGTCCCTGATTTCACAGCAACATGGGTACTTTCCTCTTCATTAGCAGCAAGAGGAGCAGGGAAGAGTGATCTGGAGAGATGCAGGGCTGTGCCAGTGCACCAGCGCACCAGCCCAGTCCCTCTGCACAATCCTCGAACAGGATTAGCCTGGAAACCTTGGAAATGACAGAAGAAAGGAGCTGCAACTCCTGCCACTAATGACAGCAGAGCTACAGTGCGGTGTGGGTGGGTTTAGCCCGAGCACGAGCCTTTCCTACTCATCAGACTCCCTGGAATGGAGGTCTTCTGCCAGAAAAAATGGGGTTGGATGATGAACTCCAGTGAGTGCATCCCTGGAGTCTCTGCCCAGTGTTCACTACCCCTGTGTGAGCATTTAAGGCATTTGTGAATCAGAGGAGCAATAGCAGCAATTCCGCCTCTCCCAGGGGAGACACAGGCTGACAAGAGGATGAATTAATAGATACCTTGTTTAAAATCACAAGAGAGGCTGAGTGTATACTCCAAATCACTTCCCAGTCTGATGTTCCTGCCTGCCAAATCGCTCTGGAGCACAAGACAGATGTTGCCAGGTAAGACCATGAGTGACTGCAGTTTGCATCTCCCAATCTGCCCCCAGTTTTCCTTCCTTCAGGAGAATGTTCCTCAGGTCAGTGATTCCCAACAATAAGTCACAGGAAGGGGTGTGGTGATGGAGAGGATGAGCCTTTTTGTGCTAAGACCAAAGTGTGAAGGAGCTCAGCTGCACCCACAACTTTTTTAGTAATGAGACCCAGCCACGTGGGCTGCAGGGACAACATATTAGGGAAGGATTCAAGGAATGCAGGATGTTGCAGGAGAAGGAATGGGAAAAGATCATTAAGCAGGAAGCTTCTCTAAATGTCCTGGAATATGAGTAAAAACGAACTGCTTCATCCTAGCCTCAGGAGGAAGACCTCAGAGAGGGAAGTTGCCTCTCTTTGAGGGATCTGAGAAAACAAGTTACTGCTGGAAGATGCTACCCTGATGTGGAGAGAGCATTTCTTTACCAGTAAGGGGTGATGTACAGTCCTGCCCATGAAGGGAAGACAACTCATATCCCCAGAATGATTGCTCAGGCTGAGACAGGATTGCTATAATGTTTGTGAAATGCAGAGGAAGACTACTGGAGAGGGGAGGAATTCCAGCTGTAGCCATTGAAAAATATTTAGGGAAAGTTTAGTGAGTTGCCTTTGAAATGGTGTGAGCCCAGAACGCAAGGGGTGGATGGCTGCAGCAGTCACAGATCACCAGGAGACAGGATAGTTTTCTCCTCTGCCTCACACTGTTATGGCCAAGTCTTAACACTGTGTTCAGTGGACAGAGAGGGAGGTTTACAAACTGGAGTGATCCTGGAGGAGAATATCAAGGTGGCTGGGCACAGAAGATGAGTGTGAGGATGGGTTTGTTCATCCTGAAGAAGGCAAAGAGAGAATTACTGCCATCAGCTGCCCAAAGGAGGAGATGGAGCCAGACAGTTCTCACACATGTGCTGAGAAAGGCCAAAGGGAAATGGAAATAAGAATTGGAACAGGTAAACTCCAAACTAGAGCCACGGACAGCAATTCGCTGTGGTAGAGGGGCAGCCTTGGTCAGGCTGGACAGCTGGTGGGCTCACATCCTAGGGCTCCATCTATTAAAGTGATGGCCCTGAGCAACCTGACTTGGCTTTGGATCTAGCCTTGCCCTGCATGAGGGTTGAATGAGGAACTCCACAAGTGCCTCCCAGGTGACAGTTTACAGTGGTTTCTCCTTGGCTGAGAAGTTAGTCTGAGTTTAACTGTGGGTGCTCTCCTGAGGGCTGGAGTATATTGGGTTGGTGATCCTAACTGAGGCTGTGCTGCCTCTGGGAACCTGGCTGGGAGAGGAGGCGTGAAATGGCAGGTGATGCAGAGAAGTATAAAATCAGACAACACTAAATGTAGAAATGCACCAAGAACACTTAACTCCGTTTTCCCACCCTGATACTTTTCTTCAGCTGCTGCCCACAAGTGTGTCAAAAATGTATTAGCAAAAGAAAGGCTGAGTGAGCTGGGGTTGTCCAGCCTGAAGAAGAGAAGGCTCCAGGGAGACCTTAGAGCCGGCCCACTGCCCCCCCCCACACACACCCCCCCACACCCCCCCCCCAGTGCTTAAAGAGGGTCTGAGAGAGCTGGAGTGGGATTTTGGACAAGGGCCTGGAGTGACAGGACAAGGGGGAATGATTTCACAGTGTCAGAGGGCAGGGCTAGATGAGATATTGGGAAGAAATTCCTCCCTGTGCAGGTGGTCCTGCACAGGTTGCCCAGAGAATCTGTGGCTGCCCCATACCTGGAAGTGTCCAAAGCCAGTCTGGACAAGGCTTGGGTGAGTGTCCCACTACATAGGACCCAGTATCTGCACTGCTATGCTCAGTGCAGGAATGAAATAAGCCACTGAGAATCCAGGGGGTAGGGAGAGCTGGAGTGATGGAGCCCTGACTGCAGTGGAATGGGCAGCTCCCAGTCACATACAGTAGTCCAACTGTCAAAGCCCTTGTACCCTGTCTGTTTCCACTGTGCCTGGGAGCTGCAGAGCCCAGGGGCACACTGAAGCTGCCTTGCACCTCATGAGTCTGTAGTTCAAGTACTCCAGCGTGACAGTGTCTGTTTCTGCAGCCTCAAATCTACAGGGCTCAGGTATGGAAAGAATGGAGCTGGGAGAGGAAAAGAGAGAGAGCCAACCAGTGTCTCTATGTCCCCTGTTTGTGGCACTCAAGGGTGACCTGCCCAATCAGGAAGCATGATTCTCACCTGGGTCACCCCACACTAACACTCCCTGTGCTCCCACAGAGCACTGCCTTCCCCACCCCCTTGCAGCAGAGCTGTGCTGTGCTGGCTGCTGGCAAACTGGGATTATCCCATCCACCACGTGGGATATGGTGACAGGTCAGATGTGCACAGCTATGTGGGAACTGGTACCCTTGGAGTGCTGTCTTTATGCCCAGCATCCCCAAGGATGTCCTGACAGTGACCACATTTCCTATTACATTTGAGCACTCAAGGATTCCAAGGCAAAACTGAGAGCTCAGCCACTGAATGAGATCCTGGATGAGGCAATGGGCACCTCTTCAAGGCTGCTTTGCTGAGGTTTTGCTTTCACATGGTAGGACTATGTTTCTATCATCTAGGTGTTCACATTTGGACATTTTGGGAAAGCTATGCAAGCAGTTTGGCACTGACTCCAAAAGAGCAAGTCATGCTGATGCCATGCTGGAGAGAACTCAAAACCTTAGGGCTTGGCAAAGGAGGGGATCTGTCTCCAAGAATGTGGACCGTGGCCATAGGAGACACGTTGCAGTCTGTCCTGTTATCACCAAAGAGCTGTCACTGGGCTTTGGCAATTTGTGTGTCAGGGGAACAACGCAGTCACACATCTGATTTTGCAGGAGAGAAGGAGGAAAGCTTTCAGGAGACTTTGGACAAAACACATGCAGCTCTCCAGTCCCAAGTGCTGCTGCTACATGTCATGGAATAACCTCAGGACATGGGGACAGAATCAAGGATGGAAGGCAGGACTCCTGTTCTGGGCTGGATTGCCAAAGAACTGAGTGTTAGCTGTCCACAGAGTCACTGCTGCTCTACAGAGCGAGCTAGATCTGGTCATGGGGGAAATACAGCTGGGCACAGTGACACCAGATGCCATTGGAAAATGGAGGAGAGTCAAGCTACAAGTGAACAGAGAAGCTTCTCACCTAGCTCCATAGCCAATAACCCAACATCAGCTCTTTCCCCCTGAAACTTTCCAGGATGGCAATTTCTGAGCATATGGCACATCACATCCCATGGAGAAGAGGAGGAGGAGGTCAGATGGAAACAAATTCCTGGCTCGGGAACACGGCTCAGCTAACCTTCTGCCTTCAGCTAGCTGGGGGTCTGTAAGACACATGCAAGGACTCTGGGACTCACCTGTACTCCAGGCTCATGCACTCAAAGAGCCGGGTGAGGGTCGGGTCGATATTCCGGGGATCAGCTGGCTCAGGCTCGGCACGGTGGTGCCGTCGCCGGGGCAGTGAGTCGCTGTGCGGACACGACACCATGAAGTGGCCACTGTGGATGACCTGGGAGGAGTTCTGTGCTGCAGCATTGGGTACTGTGCCACCCACAGCTGCATCCTCTGAGTCAGAGTCAGAGTCAGAGACGGGGCAAGGCCCAACTGGAGGCTCCAGGAAAGGTCCCGATGGTCCCGACAGTCCCACCTGAGCTCCTGCCATTCCTGCTGCCTACTGGGGAGCTCTTATGGATCTGACCCAGCACTGTGATCCACGTCTTGGTTGAGCTGAAACCCTACAGGCACTGCACTGGCATCGAGCACATGCTGTTGGGCCCTACACTGGCACCACGCCTCCTCCTAGGCACCTCCTTCGCCCAACCCATGCAGTCTGTTCCTCGCTCCAGGGTTCAGCGGTTGTTCCCCAGGGTGGATTCTCTGCCAGCCCTATTTATAGTGCTGGTGGCTGATCCCGCCCATGGCACACCATCAGCTGGACACATCCAATGGCCACCAGGCACCAGCCACCAGAGCCTCGGCTCCATGCCACCATCCTGCTCCAGCAGTGTCCTGACAACTCCAGCTTTTACATCCCCCACACACCTGGGGAGGAGCACTTTGGGTCCCCTGTCCCCCCTTGCTGTGGCCAAGGGTTGACTGGCAGTCGGCTCTGTTTACCCAGAGTTAATCGCTGATCCCGGGTGCTGGTGGAGTGAGGAGCGGGCAATATTTACCCAGTGCCTCTGCTTTAATGGATCTCCCTGCACTTTCAAGGGAACAAATACAGATTAAAGGACACAAACAGGTAAAATTATAGCAACGGGCACTCAGCTTAGCACAACACAGGCCAAGGCACTGAGCCAAGTGCTGAGCTGAGAAACAGCCCCAGGAAAACCTGCTCCAAGCTGTGACCCAGAAGGAGACGGGATACAAACAACGAATGTGAGAGAGAACAGCTATGAGCTTGGGTGTGGTAAGATTTACACACCTTGTGGTCATGCAGTCCTTAAAATCAAAGAATCATCAAATCCTGGGATTATTTGGGTTGGACAGGACCTTGAAACTCACCTCATTCCATTCCTCTTCCACTAGACCAGATTGGAACTTTCCACTAGACCAGAGACACTTTCCACAAGAGCGAGTTACTCAAAGCCCTGTCCAACCTGGCCTGGAATACTTCCAGGGATGAGGCAGCCACACTTTTCTGGGCAACTTGTGTTGGGACCTCACCACCCTTACAGGAAAGAATTTTTTCCTAATATCCAGTCTAAATCTACCCTGGATTGCCTTGACCTCTGAGGTTCCCTGAGAGAGGCAGGCAGGCAGGGCTTAATGCACCAACCCCATGCTCCATGACAGTGGATCTTGGATAAATACAGGACGTAGAATGTGCCATCCCAGCCAGACCTGTGTCGCAAGCATCTGCTCACTGACCTGAGCCACAGAGGGACACAGAATGTAAAATTTCAGACTTAAACCACTTCTTTTCTCTCTAGTTTCTGGCAACTTCTTTCCCAGCTCCACATCCTGGAAGGAGCACACATGCCTAGAAAACACCCAGGCACAGATCTTAGGTACCTCTGATGGAGATACAGTAAAAATAGGTGGGATAAACCCAACATAGATGGCTGCACTAATGGAACCCTAATCCAGTTTGTAGATGGAGCGGAATATTTTCCATACCACCCAGGTGAGTCCAAGAAGGGTTAGCAGCTATCCAGGGTATTTTCTAGAGCTGGAAGAAGAATATGCACAAAAAGCTGGTTTGGACAGCTGGTTGGTGCAGACCACCCTTTGGGACCACTTCTTCACTTAAGAACCATTTCTTAATTTTCTAGCCAGATTTCTGTGGGTCTGTAGCTTTTTTTCCCCTCTGTGATTCATTACAACCACTTCAGTCTGTTCCAAGCTGCCTGTCAAGATATTGAAAAGAGAAGTAGTTTTAAAAGTACTTTCTGCATACATTTTAAAGCAGTAATGGGCATGTGAGTGTCCTGGGAAACGAAGAATTAGGCAAGGCACAAAGAAATAAACATGTCGGAGATACAGAGGCTTTCTGGGCACATTCCACTCATGTTGTGCAAAAGAAACTTCCCAGGATTTTGACAAAAACCATTTGCCATCTGTTCACCAGCCACAGGCAGACTTCAGTCCTCTGAGACAATGTCTGTTTGAGGGAAATAGAGAAGTACATCAGGGAGGCTTTTATGAACATCACAACTCCCTCATTCTGATCTGCTGATCCAGCAGCTCTTGTCCTGCAGAGAAGGGAAATCCCATGGGCAAAGGGCATCCAGCCCAGGGAAAGGGGTGAGAGATCCTTAGTCAAGCAGGGAGCAGAGCAGGAGTCCTACAAAGGGCAGGTAGGCTGCAGAGCTGAGGAATTTTGCAAAAGGCTGTTTGGATCCCAAAATGTGTGATGCCAAGTACAGCTGTAGGGATGAAACACAGTCTTGGAGAGAGTGTGGCAAGGGAGACATAGTCCAGAATGCAATGCAAGATGAGCACCCTAAAGTTGTCCCAAAGATGTCCCAAAGGTGCACTGACATATGGGTCATTAGAGACCACAGTCCCTAGAGCAGTGCTCCAAAATTATCCTGACATCATACTCAGAGGTGCAGAGAAACAGCCTGTGCCTGGGAGGGGAATGGCTGGTACAGAAAGGTTTGATTTGCTAGTAGCTGAAGAAACTGAGATTGGATAAGACATGCACAAACATGGAGATCTCCATGTGATCCAGACAGCACCAGGGCACTGGTGTGTGCAGTCACAGTAGTGCTGGGTGGGGATGGCTGGGCTCAGACCTGCAGGGTTCAATAGAGGCAGAGGAACACAAAGCTTCCAGTGTGTTCTCACAGGATGGAGATCCTGGGAAGTCCTAAGAATTAAAAATTCTAGATAAAAAAAGCATTAGGAATGGAACTTGTAGCACTGTTGCCAGGAACAATGTAGACAGGAGAAATATATCATGAAAGTTTTATTAGAAAACAAGCAGCAAAATTGGTAGCCTAAGTACAGCCTTGTCAGGCAGACCGAGGAGACCATACGGGTAAAAACAAGGAGAGCTTGTTAAAAGGAGATTAAAAGGAGCAGGAAACAGCAGCTCATCCATTTCCAATCCCCTGCTATGAGGACACCTTCCACCAGTTTGCTCCAAGCCCTGTCCAACCTGACCTGGAACACTTCCAGGGATTCTCTGGGTAACATGTGCCAGGGCCTCATCACCCTAAAAGAGAAGAATTTCCTTCCAATATCCTGTCTAACCCTGCCCTCTGGCAGTGTGAAGCCATTCTCCCGTATCTTGTCACTGCAGCTCCTTGTCCCAAGTCCTTCTCCAGCTCTCCTGGAGCCCCTTTAGGCATTGGAAGAGGCTCTAAGGTTTCCCCAGAGCCTCCTCTTCTCGAGGTGAACACCCTTGGTTGTCCCAAGCTATCTCCAGGGCAGAGGGGCTCCAGCCCTTAGAGTACTTCCGTGGCCTCTTTTGGACTTGTTCCAACAGGTTCAGGCTTTGTGTGCTGAGGGCTCCGGTTCCTGGATGCGGTATTTGTCTAAAGATCGCCAGAAATCTCATTTCTGTACCTACTGAAAAAATAGTAGTAAACACAGAATCTGTAGGAACTAATGAATAAAGGTGTTCTGGTTTAGGGCAAAATTGGGAGAAAACCCCCGAATAGGGTCCCTCTGAGAAGCAAACCCAAACGGTCCCTCCCCTCAATTGGTCCGGAAAAAAAAAAAACGCCTTAGAGAAAAGTGGAAAAAACTATTTATTTAACAAACAAAGTGCCCACAAGCATAAAATATGAATAATATTAAATAAAAATAATAATAAACCTCTTCTTATTAAATAATAATAATAAAACCTCTTGTCTCTCTGAGGTGAGATGGCACACTCAGAAAGTCCTTGCCGCGGGCGTAGCCTGGCTCGCTCAGTCTCTTATCAGTCCCTCCGCCACTGGAAAATGCCGTCCTGGGCCCCAGTGAGCCACGGGTGTGAGCTCCCAGTGCCCTTCTGGGTTTTTCAGTCCAGGACAAGTTTAAACAGTCCCAAGGAAAAAAAAAAAAGTCCAGGGAACTTCTGTGCCTCAGCTTGCTAAAAACTCACTAAAAGCACAGGAGATCTCTGTCCCGCTGTCTGTCCGTGCTGCAGACACAGTCCAGGAGCGGAATGTGGAGGAGTGAGTGCAGTTTCTGAAAACAAACTCAGCACTTCTGTTTTCTACCCCTTCGCTCTCGGAACATGTCTTAAAGGCACAGAACACAATATCCAACGTAAACAGAACAGACAACTGGGGCTACAAGCATCATAAAGCCACCCTAAGACAAAAGGGAAGCGGCAAGGCGAGTGGTCCTGGACCCAAGGCTGCACCCAATGGTGTTGGGAACAGGGCGGGATTTTGGTGGTGTCCTATGCAAGGCCATGAGTTGGACTTTGATTATCTTTGTGGGTCCTTTCCAACTCAGGATATTTCATTAATCTATGATTCTATAAATACAATAAACTGAGGAAAAGTCAAATACCGTTTTTAGCAGAATGGTGTGGCTCAGAAATCTGCTCCAGCTGTTGCAAGAAGAGGTGGCATGTGTGGACAAAGTGATCTGGTCAATATAATGCCATTTAAAAACCATTTCTTACCATGCAGAGGATAGCAAAGAGAGGGGAGAAGACCTTTTCCCAAAGGGATCCTTGGGTACCAAAGAGAAGGTGGTCTGGTGTTACGTTAGGTCGTTGGTCAGAGACAAAAACGACAGGATTCACCAAGGGTCATAACAAACAGCAAAGATTTATTATGGCTTCCCCATAATAAATAGGGGGTTCAAATTTCCCAGGCTTGGATAGCTGATTGGCCAGGGTCTTGACACCAACCAGCTCCTTAGCCAGTGATATGTCTGCATTCCGGATTGAACATGATTGGCTGGGGTCCCTGTTTGAATTCAAATCTATCCTATCATTGCTCACCTAAAACAAACAAGGCTTAGCTGACTTTAGGCCAGATTTGTTCATCCAGCTTCAGGCCAGCTGAGCTGTGACAGTCTGGTCAGATGCAAAGGCCACCTCTAGGCACAGAAACTTACAGCACCCTACTTTTTGCCCGTATGAGTACAAAGGAGCTCTCAGCACATGCAGGATGCCCCACGGCTGTGACTGACCCAAGGCAGGATTTCCCCTTGGAGACACACAACTGCAAGCAGGTGTTTTGTATCGGGAATCTGGGAGGATTGGAGTTGAGCTGTTGAGTAGGATTTGGCTGTTGCAACTCTTGGTGCAGGTGCCCGTGCTGCAGTGTCAGTACAGAACCTTTTACTCAGGAGCTACCAAAATGTGCTAAAAGGGATGGCATTACTAGCTTGTCCTAGGGTGACTTTATTCTTGTATCTTCAGTCATCTGTTCTGTTTATGCTGGATATTAAGTTCTGCACTTTTAAGATTGGTTCCGAGAGCAAATGGGGAGAGAAGAAGTGCACAGGGTTTTTTTGCAGAAACTGCACTTGCTTCCCCGCATTCCTTCTCAGGAACTGTGTTGTCTGCAACATGAACAGCGGGAGAGAGCTCTCCTTTGCTTCTTAGGTTTTTTTTTTTTTTTTTGCTAGCTGAGGCAGAGAAGCTCCCCAGACTGTTGCTTTTCATTTTCTTGGAACTTATCAGCCCTGCTCTGGACTGAAAACACAGAAAAATAGTGGGAGCTCACTCCCACCAGGGCCTGGGACACAGCATTTACCAGAGCAGTGGGGACTGATAGGAGACTGAGCGAGCCCTGCTACACCCCACGAGGACTTTCTGAATTTGCCATCTCTTCAGAACAGCGAGAGGTTTTATTGTTATGCTTGTGAATACTTTGCTTGTTAAATAAACAGGATTTTTCCACTTTTCTCCAAGGAAATACTTTCCCAAACCAGTAGGGGGAGGGGCTGCTTGAATCCACTTTCTAAAGGGATCCCTTTGGAAGTTTCCTCCCAAATTTTCCCTAAACCAGGATAAGCTCTGAAACTGTGACCAAAATATATGAGGATGTATATTTGCATCTGGAATGGCCATGTACTGCCTGAGCAAGACCACCAGCCCAAAAACATGCTTCAGGCTCACAGGTATGGATTAAAGCCAGAGCCTTTTGGTCCAGTTCAAATGTTCACTCATGTTAGAAAGGAACAAGGTTCCATCTAGCATCTGGATTAACTTCAGGGTGTAGCAGAAGAGCTGACTGAGACACACCTGGGGATGTCATCACTAGCAGCAGAGAAACAGCATCTGCAGATATCCCATTGAATCTGCACCTGTTCTGTGTGCTATGAGCCAGGAGCTGGGCAGTGCTTACTGCCTCACTGTGATAAGGTCAGTGATGCTGGGGATGTTCGGGGACATTTCCTGGAAACCTGTTGTTTTCCCACCTCAGGAGCTCCTCAGGTGCTGCTCTGCCCACACCACCAGGATCCTGCCTGCCTGCTTGGCAGGGACACAATGTCACCTCAGCATCAGGCAGCCAGCCAGTTACATTGGAAATGACTGACGGAAATCAGTCAAGGAAAATAGTGTCAGAAATTTTATCACAGTCTCCTGGGAATATATCAAAGCAGGCTTCTGATAGAATAAATACCATATGCTGTCCTGCACATAAAAGCAGTAATGGGGTATGGCTTTCTGCAGGAGATGGTTTTATGTATCTGAGCCATTCCTAACTGAATCCTCCCTGAAGCCCCCTCTCCACAGCTCTTCCAGCTCCTCCAGCATTAATCACCTCTCTCCTTTTCCTCTGAAAGACACAAGGCTGCTTGCAGCTCTAAATGCAAAGCCCTGCGGGAGCTCCCCTCTGGGGAGCATTGGTGGGGACAGCAGGGTGGCAGCCTTGGCCACCCACCTACAGCTGTGTCCTCTCCCAAGTCCTGTATTATTTATGGAGGCTCTTGCCACCACAATGTCCAGACAGCTGGCACCGAGTCTAGCATTGTGTAGTCCAACAGGCACTGGAGTGAGGGCAATCCCTGATTTTGGATCCTGGCAGCTGCCTGAGGTCAGGGGAGAGGCAGTTATGACCCACATGGCCGAAGTCACATTTAGGATCAAACTGACCTTGGAGAACTTGGGTCAGAGTTGGCTTCTGCTGGTTCACCAGTCCAGAGGAGCCCATATGGAGTAACTGGAAGTCTGGATTGCTATGGGAAGGATGGAGAAACTGAGAAATTGCTTCAAGGTGTAGGAACACAAGAGGAAACATTTTTAAAGGACAGGTCCCAAGAACAGCTGACAGATCAGCAGGACACTGTTCCCAGAGATCAGGCACACCGACTCCCTCCTGTGTGAATATGGAGAAGATCCATGACCCAGAGAAGGGCTTTGCAAACCACCAGGTCAAACACCTCCAAGTGTCTTTAGAAGCTGCTAGGAACAGCATCAATGCAGCACTTCCTCAGGTGCCCTCAGGCCAAGCAAGCTGGGGCGAGAGCTGAACCAGCAGCATGACTAGCCTGGACAGACCCATATGTC
This sequence comes from Brachypodius melanocephalos, assembly GCA_013398615.1. Taxonomy (NCBI): domain Eukaryota; kingdom Metazoa; phylum Chordata; class Aves; order Passeriformes; family Pycnonotidae; genus Brachypodius; species Brachypodius melanocephalos. Next base: position 2,576,698 of record VZSR01003083.1, on the reverse strand, counting down.
ACCTCTCCCACCACTCACCAGCTCCACACTCCTCTAGGTCACCAACTCAATCTCACTCTCTAAACATGCATGTACCATACTTGCAAATCTGCTTTTATTTCTGAAGAGGGAAAATCTGAGAACATCTCCATGAATCACCTTCATCTCCTACCTGTATTCAACTCGTTTGCTCAGATAAATCCCCTTAGTTCCACCAGCATTTAACAGGAATGGAAGGTTATTTCAAGTGAGTCCAAATGCTTCTATTTCCTTTATGTACACTGCTGGTGAAGGTGAGGGAGGATGGGGACTGAGGGGAAGGGCAAGAGCAGCTGAGGGCTGTGAGGAGCAGGGGTTCCAATGGTGATTTCCATCATGTGCTCCCTGCTGGAAAGCTAAAGGCACCAGCTGTGGATGAGAAGAGGCAGCCAGTGGTAGGCTTCATGACACTGGGCTCCATCCTCACGAGGATGCTTTCACCTGGCTCTGATTAAAGCCTTCACACCTGGAGGAGCTGCAGCTACATGGACTTCACATCTCCAGGTCCTCTATGGTGATACTTGACAGTGGCACCAACACATTACTGGAGTTTGTGCCATCAATACACATGCAGGAACGCCTGCCTGCTGAGCAGAGACTGTTCTCACAGCTCACCACTCTAGCTTTGGTATGTTCCAGAACAGGACAGATCACCAGACCCTGCAAATGTGGCCATTTCCCTCCCCAGCAGAGCCAAACAGGCAGCCCATGATGAGACTTTCCTCTGCAGGCAACCTCTGGTGCATCGGGAGAACAGCTGCACATACTGTCCAAATGCAGGAGTGCCATCTCCTGGGCACTGGGAGACAGTATACAACAGCCTCAGAAAACCATCCTGGAGTTAATTCAGAGCTCTTCAGGCTGAGAAGCTGCTGCGATGGGCAGGTACTGCTCGTGAAGAGAATCCCAACCTTTGGGTGGCTCAGTAAGCAGCTGCAGGGTCAGTGAACAGCCCTCTGGTATGTGTTTAACCTGTGCCAGAAACTACACACAATTTTGCAGCCTGAGAAATTACTGGAGGACAACAGACCTTTATCAGTCCTGTATCGACACCGGAGGGTTGCCATGCTTCAGATCCTAATGGTTTGCTATGGAGGAACAGGCAGAGGGCTTCATGGTGGTTGTGCAGGCAGCTCACCCTCCTATCCCTCCCTGTGGTCCTGACTCCCTCAGCTCCCTGCCCTGCCTCTGGCTCCCCTGAGGCTGCTCCCTGCCCAGGACTCCCTGTGCCTGCTGCCCCCCTCCCTGCATGCTGCCATTCCCCAGGGTCAGACCCTTGATCTGTCCCCATAGTGTCAGAGCTGCAGAGTGGCCATATTCACTCAACACTGCCTTTCAGCTAAACATATTCTTCCCAAATTATACTGCTCCACAGGTCTGTATCCACTCCCATTCTCCCCCGGTTCATTACACTCCAGTTTTTTTTCTCCTCTCCACTTTGCCTTGCAGCCCAAAGAGGCAGACATACACCACGCAGAATTTCAGCTTAGGTACTCTGTATCAAAAAAACATGGAATGAAGCCAATGCCAATGTGAAGTACCACAAGAACCTGTTTCACTGGCTGTAAGCTGACTGTGCTTTTAAGCAACTCCTACAGCACCTTACAGGGGTAATGGGAATCCTAAACAACCCTTCTTACTCTCAGTGATGGATTTTTGGCATTACATATATGTTCTGGTACTAAACAGAATCACAGAATGGGACAGGTTGGAAGGGACCTTAAAGATCATCTTGTTCCATCCAAATCATGAACAGGGACACCTTTCATTAGACCAGGTTGCTCCAAGCCCTGTCCAGCCTAACCCTGGAAACTTCCAGGCATGGGGCATAACTTCACTGGGAACCTGTTCCATTGCAGAATACTACTACCATTGCAGAATACTACTACCAACAACAATAATATAAGACTGAACACTTCTTTCCTGGCTGTTTACAATGCTGTAGAAAATACAGTGGATTTCTGATACCAGCACTGTGCTCTGTCCAACTGCTGTGTTCCAAGGATACTCACAGCACAAACTGCTTCCCAGAATTACACAACACCTCAAATGAGTGTGCACCCAGTGAAGTTAAATGCTTTTAATATGTCACCAGCAGAAATTATGGGATCCTCATACCCATAAAGCAATCTAGTAAACACACAATAATAATCTGATTATTATTATCTACAATCCAGAGAATACTGTGTGAGAAACAGTTACTCTTCTGCCTGCTAGGGAAATGAATGTCACCATTAATTCTGTTGCTCCAGAGCAGAACTGGCCCCTTGGCCCCCCTTCATACATCCCCTTGGGCCAAATCACTCAACATTAACAGCCCTCCACATGCAGGGGGTAGTCTTAGTGTCAATCTGCCTGACACTGGACGTGGTTAGACTGGGTATCGAGAAAAATTCTTCCCTGTGAGAATGGTGAGGCCCTGGCACAGGTTGCCAAGAGAAGCTGTGGCTGCCCCATCCCTGGAAGTGTCCAAGGCAAGGCTGAATGGGACTTGGAGCAATTTGGTCTAGTGGAAGGGATCCCTTCCCATGGCAGGGGTTGGAACAAGATGATCTTTAAGGTTCCTTCCAACCCAAACCATTCTGGGATTCTATGATTCTAAGCAGTGTTACAGGGCTGCTGCTTCTTATCCTGAAGCAGACGCAACAGGGCTGTACAATGCAGACCTAGTCCTCAGTGCCGTGAACAGCACAAACTCAGGATCCCTAAGATGTATTTGGACATTAAATACAAATCTGCTTTCCCAATCCCTGGCAAAGAGGTATCATATTACCACTTCTGCTTTGACTACTTTAGGCAGGCAGTGCTCGAGCTGCTGCCCCTCCAATCCCGTGTAAACATTCATGCCACAAAAACTACCCACACAACATTTCCTATGAAGAAAAAATAAAACCATAAGCACACAAAACCCAATCCACAACTCTCGATTTTTTGTCTTTCCTCCATTCCCAAGAGCAGCCCACGGGGTGGGCCGACCTCCCTCTCCACTGCCCCTACAACCTCCAGGCCGCGGCTCCCACCTCCTTCTTCCCCCTCACCAGCCCCGGAGGCCAGCCCGCCGGAGCCGCCTCTCCGCTTCCCCGCAGAGCAGAGGGACCAGGCACTGAGGGGACGCGGAGGGGACGCGGAGGGGACGCGGAGGGGACGCGGAGAGGCCGCACCGGCGGGCCCGGCCCAGGGCTTCCCAAGAGGGCGGCTGCGCCCGCCACACAAACACCTACAAGCCCACAATGCCCCGCGCCAGACGCGGAGGACAAAGCCCAGCGCGCGGCCTCGCCGCGGTACCCGGATAGGCGCGAGGAGGGGCGGTGGCCGGAACGCGCTCTGATTGGTGCCCGCGGGACTGGAGGGGGCGGAATGCGCTGTGATTGGCCGTCGCGCGGCAGAGGGGGAGGGCGGATAACGGGGGGCCACAAAATGGAGCCGCGCACTGCGCTGCCACTTACATAACGCGACCTCTCATTCCACCGCGCCGACGGGGCGGGGCGAGGCGGCGCGATCGACCGGCGGCGCGGCCAATCCGCAGCTGGCGGAGCGGGCGCCCCGCCAATAGACTGTCGGCGCCGCGACGCGGGGGGTGGGCGCTACGGGGCGGGACGACGGGGTCGGGGCGCGCGCGCGGGGCCGGTCCCGCCGCCTGCCGTGAGGGGGAGCGGAATCTCCCGCCATTTTTCAATCGTCCCGCCCGGGCCCAGCCGGGTCCTACCATGGCGCCGCTACTCGGTCGCAAGCCGTTCCCGCTGGCTAAGCCATTGCCGCCGGGGGAGCCAGGCGAGCGGTTCGTCATCCCCCACACGCAGGAGGCCTTCCGCACCCGCGAGTATCCGCCGCACCAGGGGCGCCGGGGGGATGGGGCGGGTCCCGGGGCAGTGGAGCCGAACAAAGCGGTGGTGGGGCTGGGCGGGGAGCGGGACCGTGAGGGGGAGCGCGGCAGGGGCTCTCTTGTTCTCTTGAGAGTTCCAGAGCCTGGTCCAGGAGGGCGAGGAAAGCGGTACAGCAGCTCCGCGGGGCTCGAGCGGGCAAGGAGCGGAGCTAGCGGGCACCGTCAAAGCGAGCTGTGAGAACAATTCACACACTCCTGGAGTGGGTGCGGATGTTGGGATCCCGCGGGCCAGCAGCACACTGGCACCAGAGGTTACCACAGTCCTTAATTTTTACAGCATTAAACAGCGGCAGGAGCGCTCCCTGTGTTCATCCCAGGCTTTCGTTCTAAGCGTATCCCTTCCTGAGCCGCTTTTGCATAAAGACCACTTTACTTTGAATTCTTTTTTTTCCCTGCGTGTGACAGCCCTTGATCGTAGGAAGTGGCCGTGGGCCAGGCAGGTGACTGACAGAGCTGCGCGGCAGCAGAGAGCTACTGTCAGGGTCCGCAGCAGGGCTAAAGGAGCAGGATGTCGGCGCTGTAACGTGGAGATTTGCTGCTTCAGGAGACTGGGTTGGTGTTGGTGTTAAAAAAATCAGGATCTGAGCTGAGAGCTAAGGAAGGGCTGTAAGTGAAAGGGAATGCATGGGAAGGACGTGTTGGCAGAGTGGAAGACAAAAAGGCTCCAGGACTTCCACAGCCCATGTGTTCAAGAGTGTCTTGTTTCTGCAGTGAGCAGAACAGGCAGAGGAAGCTCCTAGGAAGGATTAGGTGGCTTTTGAAGAGGAAATACATCTCTCTGAGTGCAGGTAGGCATTGTTGTACTCAGCCCAGTATAACAAGATTAGGTGGAGTGTTGGAGACGTGCGTTTTAACTGTTTCAAATTAAAACATTCATTCTGTCACACCAGTGTGCTTTTTTGGTGTGTACAAACTGGAAGTAGCTCAGTCATCCACCTGACCAGGCAGTTCTTTCTGTTTCCCTGTGAGGAGTGATCAAAAAGACAAGCGTTTAAGCCTAAATACTGCTTTTATAAAAGAAGATGTGGCTTTAAGGGTCATCTTCTTTGTCAGAATAGCACTGGGGAGTTCTGGGGCTCCTGAGAGCACCATTTTGTTGGTTGTCTCTTGTGGATCTTATGAGTAGGTGGAGGACATGTTTCTGCAAACACTTGAGTGGTATTAAAATGAAGGGGGGAAAAAAGATAGTTTCTCATCCTGGGAGGGGAGGGTGTTAGCTCTAGGATCAGAAGGAAGAAAAGAAACCAAGGCAAGCACTGAGGTTCTGGAGAGATGGTATTTTCTTGGAGGAAGTACTTCATGAGGTGCTGTGGGAGGCAGCCTAGCATGTTCTAGAAAGTTCATCTTGGCAGACAGACATCATGAGGCTAAAAAGAGAAACCAAGCAATGCTAGGTTTCTGCTTTGCCTTGTTGACTGTGTATAATATATGCTAGGCCAAAAGTGGAACAGAAAATTGCAAATGAGCCTGTGAAGGGAGATATTACCCAGGGAAGATGTGGAGGGGTTTTTTTTGGTCTCTTCTATTTATCCTAGATAGTGTTGAGGAGGAGTGGCTCTGGAAGATGGGAAGGGCCTACTGAGAGTGTGCCAGCAGGTACCTGGGTCTTCACCCAGTGTTACTCATGCCAAGACCTGACAGAATATTTTCTCCTGAATTGTTTTCTGTCTTCGGAAATTATTGATAGTTCTTCTTCTAAAGACTGTGTAAGTTTTTATAGTGCACAGCTACAGTGAGGCATTTGAAAGACATCAAAAGTTCTTAAAGCTTTTTTCATGTTGTTATGATTTGCAGCTGCTGCAGGTTGGGCTGCACACAAAATGGAGCCTGTGGTGGTGTGTATGAGGAGAGACATCTGCCCCTTGGGTGTATGTTATGGAAGTGTTTGGCAGCAGTGGGAGTGGAATAAGCTGGTCAGTAGAGCTCAGGTGTTTATTTGGGCCTTTTTTTCCTTTGTAGGCTTTACGTGGCTTCCTTTGATTGCCAAATCCTGCAATAACCTTCAAAGAGAAGTCCTGCTGTGTAGAGCCCTTTGCAACCTGGCAAAGCCTTGGGCCCTGCTAATCGTGTGGGTGTGGGGATGGTGGGTGGGCAGCCAGGGATAGACTCATCTGTGCAGATGCTCAGTGGGGTTTGCTCTGAGCTACCTGAAGTGTCAGAAAAATGTTTCACACGTGTAGGGTCCTGTCACCAGTACAGTGGGTGCTGAGCATTTGCAGTCTCTCAAATACCCAGTGTACTGTGGTGAACAGTCAGCTCAGCTGTGGGCATGTGGGTCTGCTGCAGCATGATTTGGAAAACTGCTGCCAGATTAGGAAAAAAGCTGGGTTCGTATGCCAGCCTGGGCTGTTCCAGCCAAAGCTTTCCCTCAGCTTTCAGTGCGTGGTTTTGAGAAGCTGTATTGTCTCCTCTTTGGATAAAAGCCTGCTGTCTTTCTCTAGTTAATACTTCTGTATGATATCAGTGTAGGGAAGAAGAGGGGTTGAGCTGCGTTTGGCAGGTTAAAGGCTGCTGCTCATATCTTCACATGTGATACTGGCCAGGCAAACTCTGCCTCGAAGGTGGCAGCACCGAGGCACTGTTGTGTCACACTCTCCAATTGCAGAAGAACTTTGCCACACGTGCAGGGAATAGCACATTATAAATGTACCCACCTTTCTGGAAAGTTTACCTTCCTGGCTAATATAAGTGCAGACAACTCAGACAGAGTAAGACTTTTTTGGAGTTGATGTTAGTGGTCTCCCAGAAGTTACTAACTGAGGAAGAAGTAAACTTTTTATTCCCTTAGCAGTTGTTTTATGCAGTGGTTAGCTTGGTTACTTTTAAACATCTTTCTTTAAAAGGGTCCCTTTTTTCTACTGCAATTTTGTTTGTACTTTAATTTTGCTACCTTACAGCATTGGGTGATCTGCAGTGAGATGCAAATAGATGTGATGTATTAACAGCTACACAGCAGGTAGTTATCTGTTTTATTTAATATACATATTATCCATAGGTTTTCGGGCAGTGTTCACAAATAGCTTGTGTCCAGGGTTTTTTTATTTATTCCTGTGTTGGGAATTTTTGGCAATGGAGGCTCCAGCTGTGTAGAGAGATGGGTTGGTTATGGCATACCAGGGTCATGATAACTTCCAGTCCTGGATCAGACCTGCTGAACAATCTGAAATTTCTTGGGTTTGTTTCCAGTCTGAGTGGAGAAGACAAACAGCATCTATGTAGTGGAAAGTTTGAGCTATAGTAAACTTTGCAGAAGCATCCTCCAGCATTTTGGCTTTGTGCCAGCCCCAGGAATTCAAAGCAGGACCTGACCTAGAGGTCTTAGCAGAGCACAAAGGCAGGGTCAGCACTGTGGGACAAGTCTGGAGCCTGGGTAAGGAGTGTGTCCAGGGTCAGTTTTAGATGAGCTGACCAGCTGCAGGTGGAATTAAATTGCATGGAAAAAGCAGATATGAGTTGAACAGGGAATGGCCATATCTGTCAATTCTAAATTCCAGGCTGGTTTGGGAAATGTGAGTCCTGATATGGTGAAGTTAAGCCTATTCTCACAGGTGCGTACAAGAGAGGGAACATTCATAGGGAGAAGTCTCTTGGATCTCCCTACTGATATGGGAAATGATGTTAGGGGAAAAAAATAAAAGGGTCATTGAGTTCTTCCATGGAGACACAGAAGGCAACCAAGGGAAGAATGCAGAGGGGTTGCTGGATGAAGTTGAAGATGATTGGTGCTCCTGCATTTAAGCTCCTGTCTGCTGTGATGATTGGATTTAATGCTGTTCTTTGTGGAAAAGGCACAGGAATAAATAGTATTACGGTTGCAACTTAGTCATTATTAAAGTGATTAATTGGATTGTTGAATCATTGAATCTCAGAATGTTTTGGTTTGGAAGGGATCTTAAAGCTCATCTTGTTTCATTCCCTGCTATGGGCAGTGACACCTTTCACTAGACCAAGTTGCTCCAAGACCTGTCCAACCTGGCCCCAGGGATGAGGCAGCCCAGCTTCTCTAGGCAACCTGTGCCAATCCCAAGTGGCTGTAAATTCAAAGAGGATTTCTGGTTTCTTGTTTGATTTTATTTTTTATATTTTTTTCTCTCCTAGCTCAGCATCACTACAACAGGCATGACATTACACTCCTGGTCTGGTTGGTGGGGCTTTGCAGATGAGCTCCCTGTGAGCTGTGATTTTTCTTTGCTGCTGCTGCTCCACCACAGTGGTCACACTTCCTGCCCCTGAACCGTAGAACCTCTTGTTTCCGTGAAAAATTAAGCATCTTTTAAACCCCAAGGAGGGTAAGAATGGGTCAGAGAGCACAAATGAGGTGGGCTGATGACTTGTCAGGACTGCTCTTGTGCTGAGGAGCAGGAGACTCCGCAAGCAGGGCAAGCTGGGAGACCATGGGATTTCTGCTGGAGTTTGCAGTGTGCTCCAGGAAAACTGAGTACTGTGGCAGACTCTTCTGGAGTTGACTCTGTTACTGGTTAATATCCTTGCGTAGTGCTGCTTGCTGTGTCTGCAAATTACCTGTACATCAACACCCATAATGCAACTGCTATACCTTGTTATGCTTTACCTTGGGGCTGTGAGGAAACATCTAAGGAAATTTGCTTTGCTGGAGTTGCAATTCCAAATAGGAATCTTAAAAAAGGGAAAAAGTAGCTTTTAGAACACTAAAATGTTCTTGAATGACAAAATGGGTATGAAACGCACTGAGCGCTTTGCTGTGGCTGGTGGCTCTGCCTGTGCAAGAGTGTAGAGCAGTCTGCTGTTCCCAGAAGACTCTGCAAATTGGTGCTGGTGCAGCAGTGGGCTAAGCTGAGGCTGCAGCCAGTGTGCCTTATGCTTCATACTGACTTAGCCACTGGAGAGCATATGCAGGAGATGCAAAAGATGCTTATTCTTGCTTCTCTTGGAATTTCTCCTCTTAACCTCTCATTAGAAGGCATGTGGCAACTTGATCGCAGGGCAATTGGTGCGAGTTTACACCACACGGATAATTGTGCCTGTGTATCTTCTGTCCATAGTGAGTGTGAAGTAGCTGCTCTCTGTTTACCCTGACCATTAATTACCACTGAGGTGGAGTAGGGAGAGCAGCCAAAGATGCTCACAGTAGAGTGGCTAATGCTCTCTGCACCCTGGTGACTTGACCAGGCACCTTTTAATCATGTAATTCCAGCTGGAATAACATAACCTTGAGGCAGGTTGTGACACAGGAGTGTCGCCACCTGAAGGGAGGCAACAAGAAAGACAGAGAGGGACTTTTTACAAGAGCATAAAGTGACAGGACAAGTGGGAATGGTTTCAGATTAGAGTAGGTTCGGGTTACATATTAAGAAGAAGTTCTTTGCTGTATGGATGGTGAGTCCCTGGCACAGGTTGTAAAGAGAAGCTGTGGGAGTGTTCAAGGCCAGATTGGGTGGGGCTTGGAGCAACCTAGTTTAGTCCCTGCCCGTGACAGGGGGCATGGAACAAGATGGACTTTTGTGTCTCTTCTGACACAAACCATCCTGGGATTCTGTGATTCCTTGAAGCAGGTGATGTAGTTGGTGAGAGCGATCTTCATGTTAGAATGCAAAAGGCTGCTCTTGTTGGAAACCAAAGGGAAAAATGACCTTTCTAGGGGTTTCAGTTTCAAATGGTTTAGGTTGGTTGGATTTTTTGGGGGGTTGTTTTGTTGGGTTTTATTTCCCAAAAGATTGGGGGTGATGGGTAGCCTTGTAATTTGCATCTGGATTTTATAACACTATTGTAAGGCACTGGTAGTAGCAGTGCCACAACAGTTATTGTCAGGGATTTAGCAGCAATCAGTGGTGTACTTCCTGCATGTGTCTGTGACGTTGATTGTGCTGTTTTCCAATGTATCAGACTGGAAAAGCTGAAAAGTAAGTTAGCAATGCTGTGAAACCTTCAGCCATCTGTGTTCCCCTTGTGCAGTGCAGCTAAGCTATTGGTGGTGTGGAGTCTTCTATGCCAGGATGAGCAGGACAGGCTTTTTGGCTTCAGAAAGCACCAACACATTGGATTTAGTACAGCATCCTCATGGTAGTCACAGGGTCAGACTGCATTGAGGCTCTTCTTAGCCTTTGTACTTTCCAGTTATAAGAGTTTAATTAAATTTTACTGGTGTGTGCTATGGTGATTGTGCTTTCCACTGCGTAAATCCTGTTTTCCTGAGCTGCCACTTGTACAGAGAATACGAAGCACGTTTACAGCGATACAGCGAGCGGATCTGGACGTGTAAGAGCACAGGAAGCAGCCAGCTGACACACAAAGAGGCTTGGGAGGAGGAACAGGAGGTTGCTGAGCTGTAAGTACCGGTGGAGATGTGGGATTTTTGCCTGTCTCTAGGTGTTGGGGCATAAGAGTGGGTTTGGGAAGGTGTGTGGGTAGTTTGTGAGGTAAGGTAAGAAACTGTAAGGAGATCTGGGGATTCTGGAGTTGAAAGCAAATTAAGTCCGAATTTTACACCATCACTAATGCAGTTGGGTAATTTACTTAATTAGTGCTTTATCTATTGTATTACTTGAACCAAAATAGTTCAGCATATAGCACTTGGCATGTTTTAAACCCCCTGGCATATTGGGAATATTTTAGAGGGAAAAATAACAAATCTTGAACAATGTAAAGTCAAAATAGAATAAAAAGAGTCTGTTTAAGTGTTTGAGATCAGCCAGGTCCACAACGGTAATTGTTCTCTCCAAATCTGCATTAGAGTTGTTGAACTAAATTAAAAAAAATGTAATGAGATTTGGAGGAATCTGCCCTACTTGAAACAATGAGAGTCCTTGCTCTGTGCAGATTGTGTTTGTCTGGACTACTGTGGCCCTGACCACCTCCTCTAGCCTGCAGGAATCCTGGGGTGAGATTCAGCATGGCCCTTGTCAGAGAAGTGAATTTTCTGTAAAAATGCAAGTCCTTGTCTAAACCAACACATACTGTGTGATTACCAAATCGTAGGAATTATGCCATACAAGTGATGTATTTCTCCATTCTGTCAGCTGAAGACTTGGACTTCTGTGACTTTTCGCCCCTGGATATAAACTATGGAGAGTGTCAGCAGTACCACCTAAGAGACGGAATTTTCTGCTGCCTCTCTTCATGTTTCTGATCCATTGGCAAAGAGTTCACAACCTCCTAAGGAGAAATTCACCATAATTTGTGGTTAATCACAACCTTAAAGTCAACAAATAAGAAACCCATTTGCTAATAGTCCTAATTTCTTTTGGGGGTGACGCACCACTGCCTTCAGATTTTACTCCCTGGTGTTCTTGCTTGAGAGGGCAGGGGCAGTGCAGAGGCAGCTCCATGAATTTAAAAGCCTGAGTCAAAACCCAGTGGTCTACTGCTGTTTTTTTTTTGATTTTCTGTGTTGGATTGATTGACCACTTCTGGAAACATTAAGAAATGTCAATGAAATGAAAATGGGAGTTTTCTCAAATTTCTCAGTAACAAATTTAGCTATAGTCTCACTAATACAGATGTTGGGGTGGAGGGCTGGAAGAGTTCTGTGAAATGAGATTTTGGTCTTGTTTCTTTGAAATGGGATGAAAGGCTTCCCGAGTAGTTGGTCTGTTGTAATACCTGACACTAAGCTGGATAGAAAAAGTTCGTTTAGACAGGTTGCTAAAGGGATAAATTTGCTTATGGCAATTGTAGCACAGCACATATAACTGAGGGTTCTCAGCCACAGTCCTGGAGTCTGGGAAGCTGAAAGTGCTTTGGAGAAATAGAGTATTTTGTTCCTCCTTATGGTAACTTGAAACAGACTTTACTTTTAGCCAGGAGGCTTTATGTAACATATTCCTTAGTGCCCCTGTCAGCTACCTGAGGTCAGGTCTTAGAAGGGAAAGAAGTAAATTTATCACAGTCCTTTCTTTTCTTTGAATGGAAAAGTTTGAAGATCGTGATGTGATGAAACACACAAGATACTTTACTCTGGCAAGATAATTTGATTGTGTAAACCTGCTCGTCTTTACTGCGCTGGCAGCCTGTTGGGGGAGAAGGAAATGCTAAATCTTCATTAGAATCATGGGGTTATTGGAAACAAACATTTTAAAGCAACATGCTCCAGGGTAATTGCATCATGTTGATCTGTACTTAATATCTGATAGATAAGCAGTAATAAGTAATAAGTCATGAAAGGGTTCACACTCAGTGCTGCTCTTCCTGAATGTTTACAGTATTCCTTCTGAGAAGGCCAGGACAATTCAGGTTTTCAGGCCAGATACTGCCTGAGGGAGTGCTGGGAGAAGGAAGGGGAGCTAAAAGCCCTTGGATGTTTGCATGCTAATGGGTCATCTGCCTCAAACATATGTCCTGGCCATAACAGGAATTCCTGGAACTGGGAAATGGGAGGGTGCTTTGCATTTGGGCTTTTATTCCCTTATTAATAATTAATAATGAACAAATAATTCTGTGCTTACTCAGCTTAAAGGAGGAGTTCCCTATCTGGTATGAGAAACTGGTCCTGGAAATAGTACACCACAACACTGTGTCATTGGAAAAGCTGGTGGATGCAGCTTGGTTGGAGATAATGACCAAATTTGCAGTGGGAGAAGAATGTGACTTTGAGGTAAGGATATGTTTTCCATTTTATCCTGTGCTTCTGCATAGGGCTTATTCCAGATAGCTAAAGGCATGAGATAGAAAGAATATCTTCGCCACTCAAGTTATTAGAAGGATGTGAAAATTTATTCTCTGTAGATTCCCAGTGACAGCACGTGCTTTTGGGTGAAAAATGATTCTCTAAGCTATACTCGTGGTGGAAGGTGTCCCTGTCTGTGGCAGAGATTTGGAACTGGGTGGTATTTAAGGACCCTCCAACTTAAGCCATTCCAGAATGCTGGAATAATAGCAAGAGAAAAATGACTGATATGTGTGTGTGCATGGGAAACAGATAAAATTGTTACACTGATTAAATATATGAGGATCTGTGATTTATATATAAAGACATGATTTAATTAGAAGAAATTAAAAATTATCATCTGTCATTATCTCTTCATCTGACACATTGCCAGAAGGAGCACTCGTCTGAAACAAATGGAGCTTGAAGTCAAAGCTTAAAAATCTCTAAAAAGGCTTCAAAGATTTGAAAATTCCCTCCAAAACTGGGAATGTTGATGAAAACTCAAACTTTTTGAAAATGTGAAGGAGTTAGTGTTGTGTGCGAGCAATGTTTAGGACATAGTCTCTAAACCGGGGTTGCTGAGAACACGCTTGCGCACCTTGTACACGTACTGTGTCTTTAGGCTGAGGAAGCAGCATTGGAAAATACTGTGGGTTGGGAGTTTTGCTTTTAGGTCATCTTAGCTGGTATTTTTCCTCTTCCTCATAGTGTTAAACTCCATTAGCTCACCTGTCTTGTTCAAGTTCAATCTTCACCAGTATTTCTCTGCAGGTTGGTAAGGAGAAAATGTTGCCTGTGAAAGTTCTGAAAATACATCCCCTGGAGAAAGTTGATGAAGAGGCCTCGGAAAAGAAATCTGATGGAGCCTGTGATTCTCCATCCAGTGACAAGGAGAACTCCAGCCAGGCAGCCCAGGACAACCAGAAGGAAGCTATACTAAAGGAGGATGACAACAGGAGGGATAGTATGAGTAAGTAGAGAGACAGCATGGCAGTAGGTAGCACTTGGCAGTGAGTGTTGGAGTTTATGTACATCTCGGGGATAGGCTATGTTTAAACAGTGTTATGGTGTGAAAATCCAGAAGTTGTCCTTGTTAGTGGTGAATTTTTGTTGAATCAATGCTGTTAGTTTTCAGCTGGTTTTGCCTGATTTAAAGCAGAAAATGCCATTCTACGGTGTAGTATCAAAAGCAGTGCATGAAATGTATAAACTTCAAAAGTATAACAAATGTACTTTTTAAAAAATTAGGGGAATAGCAAAGGTTCGTTCAGAATTACAAAGTTCTGCTGTGCTGTTCATCCTCAGAGGAAACCTGCCTAGTTCTAAAGTATGTTCTTTTGGAGTCAGGGACAAGCTCTAATTCTCTTTGTCCCTGGTTGTTATAAGAAATAAGTGGGTTTTTTTTAATTTTTAGTTTATTCTCTTTCCAATTTTCATATGTCGAGACAAATTTTTCTTTTTCCTAAGAGTTCAAAATAAAGCATCCTTTGAAACCTTGTTCCTCTTTCATATGCTCTTCCTTGACACAGAGCTAGGTATTGATGTCCAAGGCTTTTCTTGACTCTAAGGAAGTATTGTTGAAAGAAAAAAAAACAAAAAACTCCCCAAATATGTTAAGTTTGTCCTGTGCAACTTGTTAAAATAGAATTATAAGATTCTTTAAAACAGATTACAAAAAGTGTTTTCAAACCAACCCCAGTCCCACAACATAGTTCTAACCTGGAGAGCTTTATTTTAAATTCTCATAAATGAATAAACTGTTGGCATTTGTCAATAGTGACTCCAGCATACGGGAAAGTGTGTGTAATCTCTGATGTAAGGAAGAGGAAACTGAAAATAGCCCAGCCACCAAATAGCAAAGTGAAGAGTGGAAAATAAGTTAAACCAAGGTCTAGTCCTGAGCTTAGAAATTATTAGTTCTTTCTTATAGGTACTGTTTTGAGCTGTTCTGATTTCATTGCAGTGCTCTGTATAATCAGGAAGCAAAAAAAAAGGTGTTTCGGAAACCATCTGGCCTTGTACACATCATTTGAAACAGGGTTGTGCTTGGAGAGGGGTTAATGATGCTTTCTTTATTTATACATGTATTTTTTTATTGAGTGGTGGTTTTCTCGAGATGCCGCGTAAGAGGCATGGGAAGTACCTTTTACTTCAGAAATGCTCAGTGATCAAATTTACAGGAGCAATTTTAGATCTGCGTGTTTAAAAAAGATTTACCGTGATCCTTTGTGCATTGGTGTGTGGTATTCAAGCAGCTGTGGGCATTGCCGATGCAGGGTGCAGCACTTCAAGATCAGATACTGCGTGAAGGAAGGTTCCTGCTCTTGTTTCAGTCCCTGATTCAGTTGGTTCTGGCCTGTGTGTAGTCACCTCTGTAAGCTGAGACTGTCCTCCCCTTTCTGGAAAAGATGAACCTCAACATTTTCCAGCTCAAGATGCTGGCAGAGTCAACCTAAGCAGTAAACAGGCATCCTTTTTAATTCTTCTCCTTGTAGTTATGCTGTTACTAGAAGGATATTTTATTGCTAATGCTTTTATATTCTGGGTTGTAACAGAACATAGGCTCAGAGTAACATCATTGAAACAAATTATTCCAGATTGTTTTAATGTAATTATGTAGCATTTCTTCCAGTTACTCAACAGACTATGGAAGTAGGGAATGCTGAGTTGCATCCACAGAGGCTGGAAGTTCCCAGCCACTGACCTGGACTTTTTCTCTTTAATAAATGTTCACATGTGGCTGCATGATGTGAGTTGAAGTCACTACACTAGAGTGATTAATTGGAAGCAGTAACAAGCTCTGTATAACTGTGATGTAAGAGCTGTATGTGCCTGTATGCACACGAGGGGGCAGAGCAAACCTTGGCAGTTCTGTTAATACTTGTGTCAAACTTGCTGGTTTTGTTGGAGGAGAAATGGGGCAGAGAAAGATAGTTTCAGTGTCTCTACTTAGGAGTTTACTCTCCTTCAGAAGCTAAAAATAAGGCTTTATACTGGCTTTGTTGCATCATTTGTGCAGTCTGAAGTGACTTTATATTTTTAGTTGCTTAAGGAATGAAGTCTGGAAAATCTGCAGGAGCAAGGAAACGTCTAGATTGTCCTGAAAACTAATGGTGAACTGCTGAAGGCAGTTTCTGTAGCTTGAGCTGGGTTTGGAACCTGTACTGCTCTGGAAAATCTGAAACAAAGTGAATACAGGAGACAGTACAATATAGATGCTTTAGAAACACAGAATCAGCTGTGTTGGAAGGGGCCTTAAAGATCCTTTCATTCCAACCCCCCTGCTATGGACAGGAATGCCTTCCAAGTAGACCATTTTCCTAAGAGCTCCATCCACCTAGCTTTGAACTCTTCCAGGGATAAATGTATATTTTATTACAAGAGAATGCAACAACTAACAAAGTTGGCTTTTAAAAATTAACTTTAGGATGGAATGGATAGTAATTCCTTCTTCCTCACCCAGATATTCAGGTGCTGTTTGATGGAATTCCATATAGCCATCCTTATTTGTGAATCTAGAGGTCACTTGGGTTTATACTGTGTTAGGTATAACACTACTTAGGTGATGGATCTTCAATGCTCTATTATGTGATTCTGAGATCTATATTTTTAAGTTTTATTTGGGCTTAACATCTATTTGTATTCTCTATATATTTAGTAGACAATTACTCTCATCCCTCATGATTGCTTTATTATTTTCTTTGAATCCTAGGAAGAAGTTCTTCCCTGTAAGAATGTTGAGGCCCTGGCACAGGTTGCCCGTAGTAGCTGTGGCTGCCTCATCCCTGGAAGTGTCCAAGGCCAGGTTGGGCAGGGCTTGGAGTGTGCTGGTCTAGTGAAGGAGATGGAATGAGATGAGCTTTAAGGTCCCTCCCAACTTAGACTATTCCATGATTCTGTGGTAGCCGCAAACATAAAAACGTTTGGAGATTACTTTCTTCTTAAGACAAAACCAAGTCAGTGATTCCTGCCATGAAACTACTTCAAAGAAGGCATGGCAGAGGCAGCCAGGGCTATTGGCAGGAGTTGCCTAAGCAGGTTTACTGGTTGGGTTATATCTCCCCTTCATAAATCTTACAGACACTTTCTACCTTTGCATAGGTGGTTGCAGCTTACTGTCTGCAGAGATGGGTTTAAATCAAGATGGTCCTTTTTACTCCTTGAAGATAGGTGTTACCTCCTTAGTTCAGAGCTGGTCTGGGCCTCCATTCCCAGCCTGTATCTTCAGGTTTTTTCTAAAACCCAGTTAGGGTTGTTTTCCTGATGTTCTAGTTTCACCAAACACTGTACAGATAGTGAGAAGTAGGGTGGTCCCATCCAGTGGTGGTCTGGAATTTTTAACTTTTTTTTTTTTTTTTTTTTTTTTTTTTTTTTTTTTTTTTTTTTTTTTTTAACTGTAATAAGACTGTGTCTCACCTTCTTTTATCAGATGATCGAGCACGTAGGTCTCCTCGAAAACTTCCCACTTCATTGAAGAAGGAAGAAAGGAAGTGGGTTCCACCTAAATTCCTGCCACACAAATATGATGTCAAACTGAAAAATGAAGATAAGGTGAGTTGTCTGCTTGCATGCTTTCTATTATAACATGGATGTGCAAGTTTAATTAATCACCACCAGTGATTATCCAGCACAATTAAGAACTTTCTGCCAAAGTCATGGCATTGGAAGCAGGGTAGGTGTCTGTGAGGCTGGCCAGCCTGGCTGTTTCTATCTGTAATTAGGTTTTGTGCATGGAAACGCTTGGTACCACATGCACGGAGTCACAGAGCTTTATCATGGTTGCTGTTAAGTGCCTAATCTTTGGTCATACAGTTCATGAGACCAGTGAAATGAGTGGCAGTTGTTGTTGTCCTGACCGAGCTGCTCTGAGTTGCAGGTGACAGTGCTTTGAGAAGCTCTGGGTAGCTGCAGCACTGCTCTATGTTTTTGTCTGCTCTTCGGTAATTTGACAAGCGAGGCAGCGTTGACCTCAAAGAGTACTGTGTACAGAGGTGCTCCTCTGGTCTCAGGAGAAAAGTCAAGCATGAATATGTAAAAGCTTTAAAGTCAGTAGCAAGCACGAGCTGGAGGGAGGTCAGAGATAAAACAATGGCCTTCTGCAAAAAAATCTGCATCGTAAACTCATGGTTTTTACTGTTTTGACTGTGTCATTCTCCTACCAATCTGTGTGTCTCAGTTCTGCAAATTCTGTTTGGTTTGAGTCTTTCCAAGAGAGCTTTGAATGAGGAAAGAGTTTTTGGACATGAAGCACTACAATGATCCTGGTTCCTTATAGCCACATGATCTATATCTATAATGTGGTTAGAAGTTAACCACTAACAGCGTGTCTGTTTGTTATCTCCAAGATCATCAGCAACGTCCCAGCAGATAGCTTAGTCCGTACAGAGCGTCCTCCAAACAAGGAGATCCTGAGGTACTTCATCCGTCACAATGCGCTACGTGCTGGCACATGTGAGAATGCCCCGTGGGTCGTGGAGGATGAGTTAGTGAAGAAATACTCTCTCCCCAGTAAATTCAGTGACTTCTTGCTTGACCCACATAAGGTAAGAATTCCTAAAAATACCTGCTTTGCTTTCCTATGCATTCCTTGGGTCTTGGCAGAGACCTCAATGTGCTGGCTGGGTTTTAGAATGACAAAATCATTAGAGTTGGAAAAGCCCCCTAAGATCGTCAAGCCTAACTGTCACCTGATACCACCAAGGCCACCACTAAATGATGTCCCCAAGTGCCAATTCCACATATCTGTTAAATCCAGAGAGAAGCAGAGCAGGAAAACCTACTCTTTTAAAGGCTGGCCTTTTGAGTCATGACATGGCTTGAACATCTCAAACAGTGGTCTGCTTTGAAAATTTGAGATGCAACTGCCTTTTAGTTTTTCCAATGGTTTGCATTACTTGTCTACAAGTAAAGACATGATTTCCTGGTGGAAGAGAAATGGGAGAGCTACAGTCTTGGTGGTCGTTTCAGGTATTGGGCCCAAGACCTGGATGTATGTGGACTTCATGAGGCCTGGTTCATGTACGGGGCTGCATTGAATAATGGCAGATACTACAAATTTAGTACTGAGTACATACACAGCATAAATGGGTTCTTCCAGCCCTTTGTGCTAACCAGGCAAATATAATATTAACCAACTAAATGCCATACCCTGAAATGTACTGATCTAAAATCCATATTTTGGTGTAGAAAGCGCTATTTTGTTCATTCAGTAAACTCACTTTTTCATAGACCCCATCAAGTGTTGTTCTAAAACTAGAAGATTAATATTTGTTCAGGACAAAGGGGAATGATTTCAAACTCACATAGAGTAGGTTTAAATTGAATATTGGGAACAAATTCTTCCCTGTGGGGATGGAGAGGCCCTGGCACAGGTTGCCAAGAGAAGCTGTGGCTGCCTCATCCCTGGAAATGTCCAAGTCCAGGTTGGACAGGGCTTGGAGCAACCTGGTCTAGTGGTAGGTGTTGATGCCTGTGGCAGGGATTGGAACAAGATGATCTTTATGGTCCCTTTCAACCCAGGCCATTCTCTGACTCAGATTATGATTGCAGAAGCCTGTTACCCTTAATGAAATTAGCAATTTCATTAGAAAAAGCATTAAAACATGGGCAAAAATAACTGACAGAAAAAGATCTAGATAACCTTTATTTACCTTTTATAAAATCATTCTTTCTTTTATTCTAGTATATGGCTCTCAATCCCTCAACCAAGAGGAAGAGCTCTCGGTCACCTGACAGAAAGTTTCCTAAGAAATCCAAAGCAGATGGACCTTCGCTGGGACAGCCACTGAGTCCAACCCTGTGGTGCCACGTGCATTTGGAAAAATCTATAATAGGCTCTCCGCTGAAAGTGAAAAACTCTAAGAACTCAAAATGTCCTAAAGAGGGGCTGGAAGAGGTGATGAAAATGGTGTCACCTGCTAAACTTGGTTCTAACTTTCACATTCCAAAGAGGAGCCGACTAGGAAAGGGCAACAACAAATCCCTGGACAAAAAGCAAAGAGGCAAAAGGGTTCTGAATGGGCAGAAGTCGTCGGGGAAGGCAAAGTCTCCCAGGAAAGGTTTGAAGACCCCCAAGATGAAAATGAAACAAATGACACTGCTGGACATGGCTAAAGGTACCACTAAGGTGTCCAGGGCTCCCAGGAATTCTGGAGGCACCTCTGGATCTTCCAGGAAACCCCAGAAACACCTGCCTCCTGCAGCGCTCCATCTCATTGCCTATTACAAAGAAAACAAAGACCGGGAAGACAAAAAAAGTGCTCTTTCCTGCATCATCTCCAAAACAGCTCGGTTGCTGTCCAATGAGGACCGTGCCCGTCTCCCTGAGGATTTGCGGGGTTTGGTACAGAAACGCTACGAGCTCCTGGAGCACAGGAAGAGATGGGCCACCATGACTGAGGAACAGCGGAAGGAGTACATGAAAAAGAAAAGAGAAAAACTGAAAGAGAAACTGAAGGAAAGAGCAAAGGAGCGGAAGGAGAAGGAGATGAAGGAAAAGCTGGAAAAACAGAGGAGATTTGAGGACCAAGATCTGAAAGGGAAGCCGTTGCCTACTTTTAAACTGGTTGATACTCCAGAGGGGCTTCCTAACACACTTTTTGGGGATGTGGCCATGGTGGTGGAGTTCCTGAGCTGTTACTCAGGGTTATTGATGCCAGATGCTCAGTATCCCATCACAGCAGTGTCCCTGATGGAAGCCCTTTGTGCAGAAAAGGGAGGCTTCCTGTACTTGAATAGAGTACTGGTCATCCTCTTGCAGACTCTGCTGCAGGATGAAATTGCTGAAGATTATGCTGAGCTGGGAATGAAACTTTCTGAAATCCCACTTACTCTGCATTCCGCTTCTGAGTTGGTTCGCCTGTGCCTGCGCAAGTCAGATGTGCAAGAGGAAAGCGAGGTCTCAGATAATGTAGATGAAAGTAAAGATTCAGCAGCTTTCGAGGATAATGAGGTACAGGATGAGTTTTTGGAGAAACTGGAGACATCCGAGTTCTTTGAGCTGACTCCTGAAGAGAAATTGCAGATCCTTGGAGCGCTGTGTCACCGGATCCTCATGACGTACTCGGTGCAGGACCATGTGGAGGCCAAGCAGCAGGCCTCGGCTGAGCTTTGGAAAGAGCGCCTGGCTGTCCTGAAGGAGGAGAATGACAAGAAGAGGGCAGAGAAACAGAAGCGAAAAGAAATGGTGGCCAAAACCAAAGAGAATGGGAAAGAAGAGCATGTGATGGGAAGAAATGAAAAGAAAAAACACGAAATTATGAAAATAGAGCACCGGGTGGAAATCGAAGCAGATGATATGATCAGTGCTGTGAAGAGCAGGCGCCTTCTTGCCATCCAAGCCAAGAAAGAGAGGGAGCAACAAGAAATACAAATGAGAGGTAAGTAAAATTACCTAGCAAATAGAGTGTTTTGTGTGTTGCGGAATAACTTCATGGCAAAAATGACATTCTCTTTTCAGAAGTATTGTCTGGTTTTAAGGGATTTGCTCACTGGAGATTTATAATTCAGCTGCTGTGGTTCCTATGGTGGCTTAAACCTTGTAAATTTAAGAAAAAACAATACCTGCTCCTAGTTTTTTGTCTGTGGTGTCTTTTGTTCAATACCTTTATGACAGGCCCAGAGGTTAGACAACACAGTATCTTTTTTAGGAACTGAGAACAACCAAGAATTTGTCTTATCTCCAAACATCATCTGGTTCTTGGGTACAGGGGAGATATTTCCTGCCCAAAAACAGTTCCTGCTGCTGCTGCTGACCCTGCTGGTGCTCCCATGGTCAGGTTGTTGCCAGCAGCCCTTCTCCCTGATCAGGATTTGGGCAATAAATCTCAGCTTGCTGTTTCTCACTTTAAAGAATTCATTATGGAGCTGCAAATATAAACTGTCCACTTAAACCTCTAAATCATGAATTGCAACACCAGACTTTGTCTCTATGTAAGTAGTGCTATTTGAGGAGTATGAATGTAAAGAGAGAACACTTCAGAATTACAGTTCAGGGGTTTTATTGATTGTAAATGTGGTACTTGGCAGATGGAAGTGGACAGTGTAGCTCACATAGGTTGTTATTTCCCTTTTGATACAAATGAGGGATAAGCATCCCTCATGGAGCCTGGCTTTTGCACCTTAGCTGGAATGTGGGAATATCTGTTCTGGGAGACCAAGAGTCACAGAATGGTTTGGGTTGGACCTTAAAGCTGATCATGTTCCATCTCCCCTTCATGGGCAAGGACACCTTCCACTAGACCAGGTTGTTCCAAGTCCCATCCAACCTGGCTTGGCACAGGTTGCCAAGAGAAGCTGTGGCCGCCCCATCCTTGGAATTGTCCAAGGCCAGGCTGGATGGGGCTTGGAGCAACCTGGTCTGGTGGAAGGTGTCCCTGACCATGATAGGGGTTGGAACAAGATGATATTTAAGGTCTCTTCTGACCCAAACCGTTCCACGACCCTGGTTTTTATCCAGGGTTTCTTCAGCCCAATCCATCCTTACACGTTGACTTGTTCTTGTATATATATATTTTTTTTTAAATATAATGATTTAATTTTTTTATAATGGCAGGCAGAAAGTAAACTGAAGAGTGTATGGTTGTAAGGAATTTTAACTAAAATCCCCAATAAAACTGCATTTTTTACTCCCATAGTGTAGTAAAATAAAAGACAATATTGATGTCTGGATACAATAAAGGAAAGCTAATGCTGGTCTTTGGTGATTCGAACAGTGAGGATGGAGAAAGAAGCAGAGGAAGAAAGAATCCGGAGGCATAAAGCTGCTGCTGAGAAAACTTTCCAGGATGGAATTGCCAAAGCCAAACTAGTGATGCGCAGGACCCCAATTGGCACTGACAGGAATCATAACAGGTGGGAAAGGAAATGACCATGAACTTCCATCTCTGCCTCGAGAGAGGGGCTGTGTCAGGTACCACCCCTCAGGAAGGGATTGAAAGGGAGGGTGTATGGAATTGTGGAGGAGAGAGAAAGGGGAGGTATTTTTGTATATCGTGTGTAGTGGCTGGTTACATGCCCAGCTTTTTGAAGCCTTCCCATGGAGGTCAGGACTAGTGGAGTGGAGGTTCAGGTGCTGGCATTGGGTGCTCAGGAACCTTGTACCATCTTTGCT